>OX438806.1:19297933-19897933 GCA_949316475.1 Hypomecis punctinalis
AATGTAATTATAATATTTTCTTCATAGGCACGACTTGCCCTTACACAGATTACTACGAAGTAATTGAGATCGCGCGCGTTTAGCTAAGCTGGTCAGACCTCCCTAGCCGCGCGGGGACCTGCCCCTGCTTCACCCCCTCAAAAACAGCTCAACGCTGATACCAAGTCGCCTTAATACAAAAAAATATCCTTTTTGGGAGTTGCATTGTGCAATTCCCCAAGTTTACAACTTATTGTTTTAGGATGTTTAACGATATGCCCGCCGCCCGGTTATCAATAACAATGAACTTCGCTCAAAATTGTTTCTTTTGTACCTCAAGTTATGAGTGTATTTGAGAGCTTTATACTTACATTGACAGTTTCCTTGAAACTATCGTTGGGTTAATACCTATAACTCACAATTATTGTAAATATAGGTGCTATTCAAATTAAACGAATATTTTCTATCTCACTCTCATCATTATCTGAACTTTTATTACCAACAATTCTTTTACTAAAATTAAAATGTTTAAAAATATCTACCTACTAAATAAACTTAATTCGAATAAATCAGTGCTAGTTGATTTCAAATTCCAACATTTCTAACATTTGTTGTTATTGAACTACACAAATGTTTGAACTTCGCGGAAGTTAGGTACTTTCTACGTTACTCTTATCAAAATTAGTGCAGCAGCTAAATCTGTGTAGGAAGAGGTATAAACATACCTGATACTACTTACCTATATGTTTCTACGATCATCTACATAATTACATTTTTGCCAAAATCCTTACTCCTCTTTTTAGACTGTCGGATTAAAACGTAGGACTCGTCAAAACGTAAAAGAAAGATTGTGGCCGCTGGCTGCACTCGCGCAATATGTTTATGCTAGTATTCAATCCTTACTTCTGGCTTTCCTAGTAACCATCGAAAATTCCTTGATAACATCCTTCCCTTTCATCCTTGAGAGAATCCTAAAAGGGAGAAAAAAAGGGGGCGGCTGATCTAACTGGCCTATGGCGGCCCAATGTGCTAGTCCGCCTCTGGGTTCTGTACCCAAAGGGTAAAAACGGAATCCTATTACTAACACTCCGTTGTCCGTCCGTCTGACTGTCTGTCACCAGGCTGTATCTCATGAACCATAATAACTAGAAAGTTGAAATTTTCACAGATGATGTATTTGTGTTGTCGCTACAACAAACAAATAATAAAAACAGAATAAAATAAATAATAAAGGGGGGGGTCCCATAAAACAGACCTGAATTCTGACCTGTTTCGATCGCTCGATAATAACAATAATAACAGTTAGACTCTTCAAGTATTCACAGTAATTTAATGAAATATTCACTTCAAAAATAAATTGCCTATTTTATTTTAACTATTTATTTTTGAAAAAGAGGTATTTATTAATATATAGCTCATGTTTTATTGCGCGATAAGTCCCGTATTAATATAGTAGTATAATGTGCTCAAATCGCGAAAGTTTGAAAATAATATTTATTTTTGACCTATGAGGGAAGCTCCATATAACAAACGTGATTTTATTGCTCGATATTAATAACGGCAACAGCAAGAAGCTTGAAATAGGTAATCACAGAATATTAAGTTACATATTCCCTTCAAAAATACATAATTAAATTAAAATATAATAAGGAGGGGCTTCTATACGGTACGGAACCTTCGTGTGCGAGTCCGACTCTCTCATGGCCGATTGTATGTAGAATTTATTAGTTACTGATTGTAAAACTAGATAGCGCTAGCGTCGTACATCAATTTTTTGCATCGCGGTGGCGTTTTGCTCGCAGAAATTACTACGGCATTTTTGTGATTTCAATAAAAAAACCTACACTGAGGAAAGAGAACAAGTCTTTTCTTTCTCCCTCACACACCCGCCTTAAGGACTTGTTCATGTTCTGTTGTTTTGGATTAAATTTGGAAGCTGACGTTTTCAACTCGCATCTGTAATCCAGTATAATATAATTCTACACCGATTATTTATTTATAGTTAAGGCGACAACGGGGCTTACCTCTGTAGAGTTTCTGTATTTTTCTTCAGCGTTTTGTTTTCATCCCGCACTCTGTCCAAGTCCGCAAGAGTTTTGTCAAGCCTCGACTTCACATGTTTGTAATGGCTAAAATAAACAAACTTTATTTTTGACAAAAACAACACATGGACACATTTAGTCTGCCTCATTTCGTGTTAAAGGTGACGTCCACAAGTGGTATATTATTCAGTGAAAAATCGAATCAAGATGAAATATACATCATTTGAAAGCTTGTTTAATGGGCTTCCCAAAAATATTTAATTTAGATTTTTTCACCCCTCCAATTTTTTTAAATGCGAAAAATAAATTGTTTGAAAAATAACAATACAGCTTATTATTTTTCTAGTTTAGCAATGATAAAGTGCTTCTATCGTTATTTTACTTGCATTCGTAGCTGATTCTTCCACATTCATCTCTTAATTTGCTAAAATTAAAAATTATAACCTACCAGTGTGACCAGTTTAGTAGTGACAAACAAACACTTGAAAAGTGTGTCTAATTGGTAAAAATGCTTTTATTTAACAATTTGCAGGTTACTTAATCAGGGTTGATAGAGATAAACTACTTATTGAGCCAAATATATTTATATAACCTAATAAATTCAAAATTAATTTAAAAAAAAATCGGAGGGCTCTGTTGTGTTTTTAACTGATGATTTTTGACTCAAAAAAATATGAGCTTTCTCGAAATGTAACGAGTGTTGTGGTTAGAATTTTTGATTATTATTATACCAGCCTCCATACCTTTTGTGGACATGTCCTTTATTTCTTTTATTTAATTTATTATTGCTCTTTTAAATTCCGCCGTTGCGATCTAGAGCTAGTGACATCCACCTTATAATCGTGAGTTCTTTAGAATTTCACACCACTAGCTTTTCGGTGAAGGAAAACATTGTACGAGTAAGGCGACCTGGATACGGCCGTAGAAGAAATTCGATGGCTTATGTGAATCTACCAACCCGCACTGGGCTAGCGTGGTAGATATGGTCCAATCACCCTACGTGGGTAGGCCTACGTCTTGCAGTAGACTTAAAAAAGGGTAATACAGATAAATGAAGAATTATTTTGTGAGAGGCCTTCAACACTTTTTTCTAGGGCTCCGTACTTCAGAAGGAAATAAAACGGAACCCTTATTTTAATTAATTATTACAATGTGTGATTTTCGATGTATGACGAAAAAAGTGAAAAAAAAAAAAAAAAAAATCTTTTTTGTCGATGATTATATGTAGTATGCTTAGAGATTTTAACAACTTTTTTCCCAATTTTGTGAAATTTTCTATATTTGTACGGAACCCTCGGTGTGCAAGCCTGACTTGCACTTGTCCAGTTTTTTTAATGTAGAATAGGTATACATTTGGCCACCAACTCGCCGCTCGCTTGATGGAAAGCGAACCTAAACACAGTTTTATAATAATTCGGAGACATTGGTATAATAAAGGTTCCAAAGAACTCGATGGTAGGAGTCCGGATCAAACCTAAATCTCACGATATATCAGTTATCTCACATATTGTATTTGGTTAAGCAAATTAAATAAATGAAGAATTATCTATCTATCTAAGTGACTGTCTATTTATTTATTTATTTAGGCTTCACATTGATAACTGCATTAACACTTACAATATATCACTTAACTTACAACATAGAACTAAGATAAATGCGTCACCTTTTGAAGGAAGCACCGCATGTAATTACTACTTCTTGGGTATAAAACAGTATGAACACTATTCACTTAAAAAAACTAAAATTAAAAATACAAATATAAATCAGTGCGATGAGAAGAGTTAGAGAGCAGGGTTGACCATTTCGGTCATGAATGAGTTTAAATTAATTTTAAATTTAATTAATGAATCTCCGAAAATATCGAACTGGTTGTGGTTCTGGAATTTATTTATGAGTCTACTTATTCTAGGCACAGGAGAATTGGCACCTAGCACAGTTCTACGAAACACTGGGGCAAATGGAGTTTTTGGATAGCGTGGATACCTAAAGGGAATTCTAAATTTAAATTTTGCTAGAAGTTTTGGACAGTCAATATCATTGTGTAGAAGTTTGTAAAGGAAAATAATGTCTAGCATGTCTAGCAAGTCTAGCATGGAATATCGGCGCCCGACCGAACCTAGAGGTCGAATCAGACAACTTGGCGGCTTTGATGTTGTAACTAACGTCACAGCAGCCAAAACGTTTGATTTGACCTATGCGTTCCCTAAGAGTGATTACCTTTCCCATTCCCGTATATCTTTCTTCAGCGTTTCATATTTCTTTTTCATTTTGTTCATTTCTTTTTGCCTGAAAACAAAATAAAAATACTTAGATAGATAGGTAAGATTTTTTTTCGTATAGGTTCGCGTTTGACTACACACTGTCTGATGTTAAGCAGATGTGCGGTCTAGGGTGTAGCACGCTTACCTAGAAAATACCTATTTACTCGGGATTGAATATAGGTAGATAACACTTTAATGTAAACAAAAAAAAATAAGATAAACAGTAATACAAGAAAACTTATCCAAGTGTTACTCAAGGCGGCCTTATCGCTGGAAGCGATCTCTTCCAGACAACCCATGCAAGGAACGGAATGATCTTAAAATATTTCACGGGAGTACAATAGTGTGATAATAAAAAAAATATAAACATAAATAATATTACTACATACTATTGTTAGGAATAGTATGTAGTAATATTATTTACTAGTTTTTACCCGCGGCTTCGCCCGCATACGCAATATATCATTATAATTTATAGCCTATGTGTTATTCTGATATATAAGCTATATTATTGCAAAGTTTCATCTCAATCCGTTCAGTAGTTTTTGCGTGAAAGAGTAACAAACATCCATACATCCATCCATCTATCCTTCCATCCATCCTCCCAAACTTTCACGTTTATAATATTAGTAAGATGTTATATTACGCAAATATACTACCACAATAATATAAACATTATGCAATGACATAACGAAAGAAAACAATTATTTGTCTACCGGTGTCGGAGCCTTAAGCGGTGAGATATATGGCAAATTTTGAATAACTTTTACTATGGGGCCAACTCTGAAAACGCTAAAAAACCCAGCTTTTCCATACTTTTTGTCGAAAGTGTATAAAAAATCGTATGGAACAGCAGTTTTTTTTTAAGTTTTCAGAGTTGGCCTCATAGAAGAAGCTGTTCATAGTTATGATCTAAATACTCAGCAACAGAGTGGTTTACAACTGGAACAGGTTGCCTGAGGATGTAATCTCAGCAAGGACTATAAACACATTTAAGAATAGACTGGATCTTTGGATAAAAAAGGAAAAAAAATCCTTGACAGATAAATACTAATTTTATTCGACTCTGCTTGATATAGGCACATCAGTTTATACTGCTCGCCTATAAACAAATAAATAAATCACATCCGCCTGGTAGAGATCGATGTCAGCGATAAGGCCGCCATTTGTGGCACTAATTCAAAATGTAGACTTTGTACCTGTTGTTATTAGTAGATTATGTATCAAGAGAACCAAGTCGTGTCTTACGTGACGGGCGACATATTGGACCCTGAGCGTAACGAGGGACTCTACAGTTAAATCCCGAGCGCAGCGAGTGTTTAAAGTTGATTCCAGAGAGAAAAGCGAGGGGTTCAAGTCGCCCAAGACGAAGACAGACTTGGTCCAACTCTACCATGGTGGTGCATACTCTACTTTTCATACCTCCTGAGAAAATAAAACCCCACGAATATACTAGGTACTCATAGGTACTCATTTATTGGTAGTAATTAGTTACAGGTCAAACACTCTTAATCGATATGAATAAATAATTAATCAATTAATAGATTATAAAGAGAATTATAAGTAATTTTTACGTCATAAACGCACTAAGTGTAGGTACTAGGTACTCACTAGGCAACTCGGTATTGTTCACAATGTCGATAAATTAGAATCTCACTAGGCATTGTAATATAAAAACAGTACGCATACCAATGCTTTTTAACCAACTACAAAAAATAAGTTTTTCAATTCAGCGGTACGTTTTTTGCGTATATAAGTTACGCGATTATTTAGACAATTATTATGCACCAATTTTGTAGTTTTTTTTTGTTTGCTATATCATAGGTACTTCAGAGGTAGCTTCATTTGAAGAGCAGTTTTTTAAGAAATCAAGAATAATCGAATAACATAACTAAATAATGTTGTGGTTTGTGGTTCCAATCTGTTCATTAGTCGTTTATGAAAAATCATCATTATCAAAAAATGGTACACATCGATTCGAGCGAACTACATGAATTTAGTACCTATGATTGAAATCAGTTGTGCCATCATTGGTGAAACATCAACTATGTATGTAATGGCGGCCATATTGAGTACTATCCACCGTAGCCCTAATTTGTAGGTATTTCGAGTTTACTTATTTATTTATCTATGGTTAAACTGTGCCTTCACTTGCAACCCTGCAACTTAATTTGCTACTGGTCAAAACAATTTGACCAAAAGCGTCGCACGGTATCTCGTTTAGTTAACGAAGAAAGCTAGGCATTTTTCAGACTTTGATAATAATTATTTTCGACGTCAAAAAGAAATTAAATTAAACTGTTTTTTTACATCATTTTGTTAATCTAATAATCATAAAAATTGTATAGAAAAAAACAACACGCCGTATATTGACTTACCTCTTATTTTCTCTTGCTGCCCGCGCTTTTAGATTCTTTATTTCTCTTTGGTAGCGGTCTTTCAATTCATTCATATCAGACATTTTCATTTTAAGAGTTTCTATCTGGCGACTGCAAAAATAAAAATAGTTTAGTTTAGTTTATTTATTTATGCAAGATATACGTACATGTGAATACAATTAGTGCTTAGCATATTAGACTAATCATCATCATCATCATCATATCAGCCATAGAACGTCCACTGCTGGACATAGGCCTCCCCTAATGATAGCGCAACGTAGGACGTCCACCCACAAGGTGGACGGATGACTTTATTAGGACCGCAGGATCGCGCTGGATGCAAACCGCTATCAACCGGTCTTATTGGAAATCATTAGGGGAGGCCTATTAGACTAATACTTATTGCTAATTCAGTAGGTGTACATATTCGCCCTGTCTAATAGGGCGTAGCATAATTATATATTATTAATGCCAGACAGTGTATTTAACAGTAAAGAGTTTTCAAAATATTCTAGGTCGAAAAAGTTACTTTTAATACTTATCTATATCTCTATCTTAATAGTAGTATTTACAGTAATAATTGAATGGCTGACCTTATTTATTATAGCTCTATGCTATGACTAGACCCTTATGTATAAGTTATGTCTATTAAATTATATTATAGAGTTTAAAGTTTATCTTCGAAGAAATCATTTAGGGTATAATAGCACTTTTGTGTTAGGAGGTGGCGTAATTTGTTTTAGAATGCTTTGTCAGAAGTTTCGTATTTTAGGGAGTCGGGGATTTTGTTATATATTTTTATAGTCATGTATTCGGGGCCTTTTTTGAAAATCTCCATTTTGGGTTCAGGGAGTTAGTATTAAAACAATGCCTCGCTCAGTGTTCTGCTGTACAGTTTCGGTAATACTCTTCGAGCAAATATCTGCAGCCGCAGTCCCTAAGAAAAGTAAAAGTAGTAAAAATTGTCCGAGCTCCGTCATACATACCGTATACTTACATAATTATGTGCATAAAATAATTCACAACAGCCCGTTTTCTCGAATCGAGTAGGCGCCTAAGGTGGTGCCACACGGGCATTGCCGCCACGGCGCGACCAGCGACCAGTGTTGCCGGTAGCGTCTTAGACATTAATTATAGAGTATTCGAGTATTCTTTGAATAGTTAGCGGGAAAAAGGTATTAAAGACAACTGTTCAGGCTTAAGCTGAAGATGAGTAAAATCCCTCGTACAGAAGTACACATTTGTTGGTTTTAGTTAGTTCCTCTTTCACGCAACAACGGAGCAACGGATTGACTTGATTTTTGACATGAACATACTTACTTAGAATAATAAGGCTTATTATTCTAAGCCTACTTAGTTTGAAAGAGGGAAAGTGAGATAGGCTACTTTTTATCACGGAACAATAAAAGTTCCCATGGAATAGCACAAAATTCAAAATATTACGGGGCTGAAGCCGCGGGCAAAAGCTAGTTATTCATAAAATGCTATAGTTTACTTACTTATCTTTTTCATAACTATCAATTCTAAACCATTAATTTTTTCACAAAAAATATACCTATATTTCGGATGACAGCTTAGAAGTGGTTATTATCGATTCTAAGGGCCTCTCTCATCATCTCCGAGTAAAGTATTGAGTAACTACTTTCCGAGTAGTGCTAATTGGCGAGTAAGAGTCCCGAGTAACATTGGTCAGTTTCACATTAGACAACTAGCCTACAAGTAACAACTCGGCGAATAACTGAATGACCAATTGAAGACGAAGAAGATATTTAATAGCCTACACTCCTGTCCTATTTTATGTTTCGGATCATTGGATACATTAAGTAGGTACTTAGGTACCGAAGGTTAGGTACTAACCAAAGTTTAGACTTTGACGTGACTACGACAGTGACTATTTTGATACAATATTATCAAAAATTATTAAAACTTAATACTTGACACTGGCAAATGCACAACAATGCGACGCCAAAACATAAAAGAAGAAGATTGACTGCTCAAGATCAGTGATGCCAATTACAATAAAAGTTTTTTAATGTATTAAAAACTAAGCTACGCAATTATTTTTCGGTAAAAACTTTAAATGCTACTGCGGCGTTATCTGTGAAAATTTCAACGTTCTAGCTATCAAGGTTCATGAGATACAGCCTGGTGATAGACAGACGGACAGCGGAGTCTTAGTAATAGAGTCCCGTTTTTACCCTTTGGGTACAGAACCCTTAAAACGAAACATTCAGGCGCTCGCTATGTTCGCCAATGACAGCAGTAGGGTAGTCTGCTTTGCTCATACACACGTTTTGAATTTACTCAATAAAAAACAAAAGTCCATTGCTCTTACCCCTTTTTAAATGATCAAAAATTGAGAAACTTTGCGCTGGTTACAGAGGGATAGTAAAAATACGTATAGTAAGTGTAGTAGTACTTTGTTCATATTTTATTATTAAATACTACGAGACTAATCCGCACTAAAATTACGAGATAAATAAATACCTCATCATCCCGATGTTTCGACCGAGTTGCATCGGTCGTGGTCACGGGTAGACTGGTCTTAACGTGGTATGGGTAGACTGGTCTACTTGTGACCATAGCCGATGTATTTAACTCGTAATTAAGGTGCGCGATTAGTCTCGTGGTATATAATAGTAATGTGTTCTAATCGCGAAAGTTTAAAACAACATTTGTTCATATTTGTTTTAAAATGAATTATCTACTGTTAAGTACCGAAAAATGTAGGCGCTCGCGCATAATAGCAGTGGATTAGTCGTTCCTTTGCTCATGTCTGTTTTGAAAAACTAAAAAAAAAAACCCAAAACATTTTCCACTCACTACGCTCGCGCATAATATTTTTTCCTTGGTATGTTCCTTAGGGGACGCGATAACCGAATTCCACGCAGGCTAGTATGTTATAATCTCAAGTTCATCAGTGTGCGGCCCTTAACTGAAAGACCTTGAGAAAAGTGTGACGACCACTGCCATAGACCCTCCGAGTATAGCGTCTTTATAAGGTTTTTGTGTAATAAGCCATCACTGGTAATATACAGAGATAACAAATATATAGCATAATCATTACAAAAATAACTTACTCTTTCTCGTCACATACATTACATTCTTCGGAACTCTGATCATCCTCGTGTGAAGTTTGCACTGCGACAGATTTCATATCTGTCCTGAAATATTCATAACATTTCTAGTTAGGGTTCAGTAGTAAAACAGGGAAAAAATACGATACACGTGTTCAATCAATTTTGTTTAAGAATGTCTAAGCCAAATTTCAAGTCGGTCAGTCCAAGGAATCGCGCTCTCTCTGAGCACTTAGGGCTTGAATTTCGCAAAATCCGTTCTTAGTGAGCACCTATATCCTAAAAGGATCCCCCATGTAAAATTTGAGACTCCTAGCACTTGTACTTTTTGAGATTTCGTGATAGGTGAGTCAGTGAATCACGATTTTATATATATAGATAATAATTACAAAAATAACTTACTCTTCCTCGTCACTTTCTTCACATAATTCTTCGGAACTCTGATCATCCTCCTGTGAAGCTTGCACTGCGACTGATTTCATATCTGTCCTGAAATATTCATAACGTTTCTAGTTAGGGTTCCGTAGTAAAACAGGGAAAAAATACGATACACGTGTTCAATCAATTTTGTTTAAGAATGTCTAAGCCAAATTTCAAGTCGGTCAGTCCAAGGAATCGCGCTCTCTCTGAGCACTTAGGGCTTGAATTTCGCAAAATCCGTTCTTAGTGAGCACCTATATCCTAAAAGGATCCCCCATGTAAAATTTGAGACTCCTAGCACTTGTCCTTTTTGGGATTTCGTGATAGGTGAGTCAGTGAATCACGATTTTATATAAATAGATAATAATTACAAAAATAACTTACTCTTCCTCGTCACATTCTTCACATAATTCTTCGGAACTCTGATCATCCTCCTGTGAAGCTTGCTCTGCGACTAATTTCATATCTGTCCTGAAATATTTGTAACAATTCTAGTTAGAGTTCCGTAGCAAAACAGGGAAGCCTTATAAGTTTATTGACCGTCCATACCGATGTCACATAGCCAAAACTTTCACATTTAGGATCCAAATTGCATGAAATATTGTAATACTGTAATACAGGGTATTCAGTAAGGATGAACGAAGCCGAAAGAGTGTGTGTTGCTACTGTGTGTTACCAGTTTTCGACCAGTGTGTGTTGCCAGTGATGAATTATGGCATAGAAACGTGGTCTCTCACTATGGGCCTTATTAGTAAGCTCTAAGTAGCCCAACGAGCTATGGCGAGGGCTATGCTCGGAGTCTCTCTGCGAGATCGGATCAGGAATGAAAAGATCTGTAGAAGAACCAAAGTTACCGACATAGCCCAGCGGATTGACAAGTTGAAATGGAAATGAGCGGGGCCCATAGCACGGAGGACTGATGACCGATTGGGTCGAAAAGTTTTCGAGTGGAAACCACGTACCAGCAAGCGCTACGTAGGACGTCCATCCACAAGGTGGACGGATGACCTCATTAAGACCGCAGGATCGCGCTGGATGCAAGCCTCTTCGAACCGGACTTATTGGAGATCTTTAGGGGAGGCCTATGTCCAGCAGTGGACGTCCTAAGGCTGAAACGAACGAACGAACGCAGCCGAAAGAGATAGGTACACTTTGTCGATTCAGCAGCGCGAGTACCGTTCTTATACGATCGTTAATTTGACATTTAAATCGTTAAAATTCGATAAAAATCGGTATTTTCTATCACTGCAAGTTCGGAACTGTCTATATCGATCGGTTGTCAAATTTCGCTAAAGATCGTAAAAATTTAACGAATTATAACGAATATGCAAGTATGAAATCGATAGTGATATTTGAAATCGGTAAGGGGTGTCATTATAACGATCGCTTTATCGGGTTTTAAAACGAGCTCGGTATAACGCGCTAGCGATCGCTAAGTTCCAAAAATGGATTTTGGCATTGTTTTGTTGCTCGAAGAAGTCGAAGAAGAGCGAAGAGCAAATAGACATGACATCTTTCTGCTTTGCCGTAACATGAGGGACGCCAATAATCCTATGGAATTAGCGGAAGAGCGCTGCCGAACGCTTTTCCGCATCTCCAAGGATATTGCGCTGACCATCATCCATGGCATCGAATTCGACGTAAGAAGAAGCCGGTGTCACGGTCTGGGTGCATTTTCTTGCTTGATGTTTTCAAAGAGAATTAAACATAGAACAATGAATTTAACCACAGTTTCCAATTTTCAACTTTTTCTTTTTCTTAGATTAAGTAAATCAGTGTTTCCACCATGGTTTTAGTAATTGGGGCTATTGCAGAAGCTAAAATAGAGCACAAATTATCACGAAGAGAGCTTGATGGAGCACAAATTACCAAAAAAAGACTTACTATAAAAGAACAAAACAAAAACACCTGTACCTACTTATGATTTCAATCATGACTTTTTTTATTTGCATCACAATAACACATTCAAAATTCAACTGAAATTTATGACAATTGACACATCAACTAATGAAATAATAGTGCTTTGATACACATCTTTGATTAGTAGGTTCATAAGAAGAACATAAAACACATTATTAGAAATAAATCAATAGTCTATGAGACACAAATCGCGAAAGTTTGATGTTATCGCAATGTTGGAAAGGCCCACATTTCAGTATCAAGTGCATTTTCTAAGAAAATGAAAAGGACTAGATAGCCCTTTACGGGCTAAATCGTTAAGCACCGAGTTCACCTACAGTAAAAAGTGCTAGATCTAGCCCCAAAAGGGCTAAGGTGGTAACACATAAGTTTATGACCAAACGAATGAACGAATGATTTATTTAATTTCTAAAGTTGCCATGCGTGAATAATCGACGTTTAATCTGTAGTAGCGATCTCTAGCCGTCGCTAAACTATATCGATACCAGTTCCGTACTTGCAAAAGCTATAGCGATTTGATAAATAAATCAGCTATATCGACACGACATTTAATGGATCGCTAAGAACGGTACTCGCGCTGCAGAGTTGCGATTTTGTGCGGCGTAGCTGATTTCTTTTCCTGCATTCCGCGTAGAATCCTGAACGTAGCGAGGGATTCGTTAGTAGAATCCTGAACGTAGCGAGGGTTCGTTAGTAGAATCCTGAACGTAGCGCCCTCGCTACCGAATCTCTATTCGTTAGTAGAATCCTGAACGTAGCGAGGGATCCGTTAGTAGAATCCTGAACGTTGCGAGGTATTCATTAGTAGAATCCTGAACGTAGAGAGGGATTCGTTAGTAGAATCCTGGCCCTCTAGGATGCGACCCACGAGAACGATCTTATTTCGAGTAAAATAGAAATATTCCGATACTTCTACCTCCCCTAACATGACAACACATTTATTTCGTCAGTTTTTACTCTGTGGTGTAGAATTCTCGCGAATGATTAATGTACCTGTGGCACTTTCGTCGACAAACTCTAACATGTGCACGCGAATTTAGCCGTATTTTGACATTTCACCGCGAATATCTTTTCGTCAAACTTTTTGAGGACGAAATACTACGAGATAGGCAAAACTAACTAAATAAACAACCAGCGTTGCTGAATTGTGAAGGATTTGTCAAATTACGGGGTATTATCTCCATTGGAGATTGTTGTGGGGATAGATATTTTATTGTATCGATTTAGGGATGATTTATATTAGGACGGGGCGGGTGCCGGACGGGCCGGGGACGGGCTGGACGGGGCCCGTACGACGCCCGTACGACGCATGTTCCATACATTATGTGTAAAAGCTCGGGCGGGCCCCGTCCGGGCGTCGTATGTGCCACAACAAAAATGTATGGAACAAGCGTCGTATGTGCGTTATACGGGCTTCGTACGGGCCCCGTCCGGCCTATCACCGGCCCGTCCCGTGCCTGCCCCGTCCTAATATAAATCATCCCTTAGCAAGGTAGTTTTTTTAAAACAGGTTCCGAGCTGAGACTCCTTCTAGATTGCAATTTGGCGAGGTATCAGTTTAGATTGAAAATCGGGATATTTTTTCTCCCCAGTATTTTTTTCTATTAAATTTTGCTTTGGGTTTTCGGTAATTAGGAAAATTGGTATTGGTAACGCTGTAAATATCAAACTTACAACAGCGCACCGAGCTCTTGAGTGATACTCTCACAGACTACTAAAGGTACTACGTACGAGTATCAGGAAATCAGGAATCTTCGAACAACCAATAGCGGGCTGATATTTTAGAGTTTGACATTTATTTATTTTTTAAAACATGGCTACCAAAATGGCGACATTACTTTTTTGGCTCCATAAATATTTATTAATTCCTGTACCTATGCATAATATTCAATCCTTCAATAAGTTTATATATTATTTTACTATATATTTATTTATGTAGATATATAGAAGTTAATTTATAAATAAAACTAAAAACTTCTTCATGTTTATTTATCATTCACATCAATTTCTTTGGACATTTTTAGGTTCACTTTCGTAAAATAAGGTTTGGTTTTTCAGTTTTGCACAGTTATTATTGACAGTAGACACACACTTGAGTCCTATTTAACTATTATGGAATATGTTGTATCCTAATTATGCTTCGCTTGCAGTTGTAGTACGATACAATATTTTACAGGATGCAAAAATACACTCAAAGACCAATGTATGAACTCCAACGCATAAAACACAAATTAATTTGTGGTTTTGTAGCAGTTCATTTCAAGGTTTCAGTCATAATATAAACTATGATGATCATTGATAATCGTATAAGTACCTTTGTGATAATCACAGAGGTAACTCTGTGAGGAATGGTTTTCCTTCTTTATTATTATCTGTTGTATTTCTGTTGTCAAATTTTTAATAAAATGTAACGTTCTTCAATGGAAAATCTGACAAGAGTTCATATTTTTCATATATCTTTTTAACTCATGTTGTATTAAAATTAAATCAATGGATCTCTTTTAGATTATCTCGATAGACCACAGACCACAATATTATCCCTTTGGAATCACTGGGGTGCATTTACGCACTTCACCTGACGGATGCCCTAAACGGGTGACATAGACTTAGCCTGTTTTTTTTTTTATCATAAACTGGAGTGCGTAAACGCACCCCTGTGTTTTGAATGAACTATATCAGTGTTGCTTCATTGCAAAATTAAATATCCAAATTATTTAATCACAGGGCGACACTAGTTTTTCGTGACCATAGATCACGATTCTATGACACGAATTTACTTCACACGAATTGGTATTTCGGACGAAATAATTGCTTCGGGTCGCATGCTAAGCCTACTGAACGTAGCGAGGGATTCGTTAGTAGAATCCTGAACGTAGCGAGGGTTCGTTAGTAGAATCCTGAACGTAGCGAGGGATTCGTTAGTAGAATCCTGAACGTAGCGAGGGATTCGTTAGTAGAGACCTGAACATGGCGAGGGATTCGTTAGTAGAATCCTGAACGTTGCGAGGGATTTGTTAGTAGAATCCTGAACGTAGCGAGGGATTCGTTAGTAGAATCCTGAACGTAGCGAGGGATTTGTTAGTAGAGACCTGAACGTGGCGAGGGATTCGTTAGTAGAATCCTAAACGTAGTAAGGGATTCGTTAGTAGAATATCATGTATCAAAAAAATTATATATATACACCTAGTCAGGTCATAAGTATTGTCACACAGTAAAAACTTTTCTTTTAGAATGCTGGCCATAAAAAAGTTTATTGAATTCGAATTTCGAATTGTTCATGAAAATAAAAATGAATGCTTTTTAGAATTTTACTCATTTTTAAATATGGAGTGGACGCTTAAAGAAGACCGTGTTGCAGTTATTGCGTTGCATCGTTGCGGTTACGCGCCAATTCAAATTTTTGACATACTGAAAAATTTGAATATAACCAAAAGATTCGTTTATCGTACCATCAAACGATAAAATGAAGACTCTAGTGTAGATGACAGGTCAAGAAGTGGTCGCCCTCGGTCTGTTAGGACTCCAGCAGTGATAAAAGCTGTGAAGGCGCGAATTCAAAGAAATCCAAACGTAAGCAGAAACTGTTGGCCCTTCAGATGGGGTTAAGCAGAACCACGGTGAAAAGGGTGTTAAATGAAGACTTAGGGCTTCGGGCATATCGAAGAAAATCAGGACATCGTTTAAATACTCGTCTAATGGACCTGAGACTGAAGAGATGCCGCGCTTTGTTGAAGCGGTACGCGGGAAAGAAATATCGGGAAATTCTTTTTTCGGATAAAAAAAATTATACCGTAGAAGATAGCTACAACAAACAAAAAGAAGGCCTGTATTCAAAATCACGGAGGTCATTTTGAATAAACTTTATTGTCATAAGAATCTATGTTTTGTTAAGTTCATTTTGGTATATAAATGGTTACTTTTTTTTTTTTTTTTTTTTTTTATTAATTATTTTATATTAAACATGTGACAGAATTTATGACCTGACTATGTATATATACGCGCCGAATTGTATACCTCCTCCGGTGGTCCATCGGTCAAAAATGCATTAAGCGCGCAGATACACCTACGTATAGGTTGGTGAACAAACGAAAGTGGTCTGTAAAAATCTCATTCGTAGCAGCTCTATAAATAATAGATATAGTTATAAAAAACTAAAAAAACACGCTTAGGAGTCATCAATTTTTTATTTTTTTATTACTGCATTGTCATTCTTGTCTTTGATAGGTGTGCAAAATTTAAAGAAAATCTGATCGCTTAAAGTAGGTCAAAATCGAGCTCAAAGGGGTTGGTTACAAGCAAGCAAAAGCGCAAACGCTTGCGGTCTGTTTGGACTGAATCTTATTTTGTACTGTGCTCAGTATGAACTAATTTTAAAATCAACTTTTCCCAAAATGACTGATTTTCAAAATGGCTATTTTCTAGAATGTCAAAATGAAAAATGTCAATCTGAAGTACAATCAGAAACATTATAGCATGAAAACATTTAAATCAGATATTTTTCGTTAATAATAATGCCCCTTCTCATTGTGAGTTGTTTTGATATGTTCTACTAATGAAAATAAACAAACTGTAATAAATATGAAAACTGTAATGAAAAATAGAAATACAGCTTACTAATTGGTCATCCGTCCACCTTGTGAGAGGACGTCGTATGGCTGCACTTTATAGTACTTGTATTTAGTAGTAAGTAGTAGTTCATAAGACAGTTTTTTTTTATTCAAATAAAATTTTAAAGCAGTGGTGGTCTAGAGGTAGTGACACCCGCCTTACAATCGTGAGGTCGTGTGTTCAAATCCCGGTCCCGTACCAATGAGTTCTTTGGAATTTATGTACGGAATTTAACACCACTGGCTTTTCGGTGAAGGAAAACATCGTGAGGCAACCTGCATATGTCCGTAGAAGAAATTCGATGGCGTGTGAATCCATCAACCCGCACTGGGCGTGGTGGATATGGCAAATAATTATTAAGTATAATGTAAAATAATATTATGCGAAATGTAGATCTATCTCGTCGAGTTATGTCACTCTTGTGAAGCCTGTAATGGTCTAGAATTGACAGTTACGGAGATAAACTACCTTTAAGTTTGACGGATCTCAAAATGTTTCAAAAGGTATTGTTTCTGATTGTACCTGTTCCGTCAGACATTTCAAAAATGGTTCATTCATGAACGATGACAATTAGAAAATCAGACATTTTGGGAAAAGGTGATTTTCAATTTAGTTCATGTAGAATACAGTACAAAATAAAATTCAGTCCAAACAGACCGCAAGCAAGCAAACATACAGGTGAAATTAATAAAAGCGTGTTAAAAAGAAACGTAATATGTAACCCGGAAACAGGTTTATTCCCAGTGTTACTACCAATCTTACTACCAGTAATAAAGAACGGTAAATGAATTACCGTTGTTACTACTCCATGTGAAAGTTGTTAGAACAGTAAAAATAAATTACCTGTGTTACTACCGTGAAACTAAAACAACAAAAAGAAACATAATAATGACCTGTCACGCTAGAGTTGCATGACAGGTGTCAAAGTGACAGTTGTCAAACTAAAATGATTTTTCAGGTCATAGTTCAAGTCTAATATGACAGATATCATAGTGACAGCTGTCATTCTAGAATTTATAATAGAGTTGCATTACAGGTGGCAAAGTGACAGCTGTCAAATTTGAAAATGGTATATGCAGTCCCGTAACTGTCGATTTTAGACTTTTGCTGTCTTTGCAAAAGTGAGAAAATTCAACAAAATCTATATTTCATATGACAGATGTCAAACTTCACAAAAGTGAAAGAATATCTCGTCGAGTGAAAAGTATCTAATGTTCAAGAAGCGACGAATGGAGATAAATCATTTTTACGTTTGACAGCTGTCACATTGCCACCTTTAATTATGAATTCCAGAATGACAGCTGTCACTTCTATTTCTGTCATATTTGACTTGAACTAGTATTTTATTTTTTTTAGCTTTTTTTTTTATAATATAATGACAATACTACACTACTATTACATAGAAAGCAATTGGATCATCCACAGACCCTTGAAGGTCTAAAGATAATCCAAGTGCTCAAGCCCACTGCCAGTTGGCAGCGTGCCCAGCATGCTGGCAGCATTGCCACGCTGAATGGCAATGCTTATACGTTGAGCCAAATAAACACCAGCATTTTGGTCACGCGTCGCGTCCACCAGACGCTCAGAAAGACTTTTGAAAACGAGATGAGCTCCCGGCCCCCACGGACCCAAAGTCTCAACTCCAAATGGCTCAAATATGTAACCACTGCCGAGGTTTGCATATTTGCGCCGCTTGTGCTGCTCAGCCAAATTGGCCGCCGCTCCAGCCCTACTCTGAGTCTCAGGAAGATGTGACGGTGCCAAAGTATCGACGCAAGTTGCGTCCCATACTAAGGGCCGTCCACACTTCCATGGGACCAGCGTCATGCCGTCAGGCCTTTTGCCATCACCACGCGCCAACCCACTCGGTTCGAGTACGGCTGCGATATTGGCGGTGACAAAAGCCCTGCGTATGACATCGTTAAGGCTGGCGTGGCGTCCAATCCGACCAGCGCTTCTTGAGCAAGAGAGACCGTGGTGACCGAGCTGGTCAACTGCAGTACCACACTGACAGCGATGGGCTTCACAACACCTTGCACCCAAGCGTAAGCTGACAGCTAGACGAAATGCAGTTGGGTCTAAAAGGTTACCAGTATTGAAAGAGGGCAATGCTTGCAACCAAAGACCGGACTCCCATACAGAGACTGCAAGGATACGAGCGCGATCCGCGACGCTAGGACACGTGTCTAGAAGAGATTTCCGTGCTAGTTCGCAGATCGGCCGATCCCACAGTCTCTGCGACGATAAAGTCTTTGGGAGCTCGGTATTTGGGCAAGCGACCCTCCAAGCATTCGTTGCCTCATTCAAATGAGCTACATCTACGCCAGAACGGCCTAAAGAAGGTGCGAGGATTTTTTCAATCAAGTTCTGAGTACTATGAATGGAGGACAAGAAAGCTGGTAAAGCAACACTTGAAATTTGGCGGACCCCTAGCCCTCCAAGCCTAACAGGCAAGGAGGCTTGTAGCCACGCCCTTTCACTCATGTCAATATTCAAAACCGATACTAGGGACTGCTTTACAACATCGTCTAAGCTCAAAAGGAGCTCATTGTGTTTCCACAATGGACTACATCGTAAAGCGTACATAAATTTTGGAACAAACAGACAACATCTTATAATGGTAAAAGCCATGTGGGCGTTAATTTTGAGTAGCCTATCAGAGGCACTCAAAAAATTTTGAATTTTTTCTTGAACGAAAGGCGGAAAAGACTCATCTAATATCGGCGAACCTAGAAGGCGAAGAGAACACTTGTCTACCGATTTGATGTTAGGTGCCAAATCATTAAATTTGTTAAGTATCAAATCTTTATCCGGACATGAGTCGCAAACGAAAAGTTCGCATTTCGAAAAATTTAGCTCCAAACCAATTTGACGAAACTCGTCAATAAGAATTTCCAAATCACGTAGGACTGTGCTCGCATCGCCACCCAAAGTCCCGTCATCCAGATACCAAACGTTGAGTTTAGATTGGAGACGTTGAACAATTTGATGAATGGCCAGGCTGAAAATGGCTGGTCCGAGAGGGTCACCTTGTTGACAGCCAACGGAAGATAGCAAAACATCATTTTTGTAAATTAATTTAGTGGGTTTGCCGTAGCATTGCCAAAGAAAATTGAAAAGATCGGGAATTTTGTCTTTGACCTGTGCCAACAAGGCGTCTCGATTAACCGAATTGAAAGCATTTTTGACATCCACCTTAAGCAACACCTCTCCACAATTTTGACCGAGAAAAGTACGAAGCGAATGAACAGCAGCTTCACATCCACCCCGCGAACCAAAGCCAAGCTGTATTGGTTGAAAAAGGCTACTCAAAAGAGCAACCTTTTTTCCACAACCGGCTTTGGCTGCGAGACGACGATATGTGGTGCCAACAGCAATAGGTCTGATGCCACCATCTTTTTTGACAAGTGCGCATAGGTTAGCGCCATACAAGATTTCGATAACGTCATCATTGACCTGCCCAGATAACATGAGATTTGCCAAACCCGTTAATTCTCTCAAGAGAGACTCAGCCACCTCACCAGAGCTAAAAGATAGAAGATCTTTTAGATGTTGAGGCGAGAGACCATCTAGGCCTCCGGCTGAGCCGCTCCGAAAAGAAGAAACGGCCGCTGCAATCTCCTGAGCTGACACTTCAATGACAACGTCATCAGGGTGTGGTGGCTCAGGCAGGTGGAGACATGCTGCCGGCGGATGCTTGTCACGGAGTGACTGGACCGTATCGGGTGTGTGGGGGGCAATAGTGTCGCTGGAGAACAGGACTCGTGCGGCGCCTTTGATATCGCCATCACTAATTTTGCTCTCTACTATTTTAATGGTAACCGAATCGTCTGTTTTTTTAGAATTTGGTTTATTCTGCCTTGTTGGCGGAATAATGCTTTCAAAATCTAAAGAGTTCTCTTCCAATGCGCTGTACTTTACGCAATTTTCCTTTACCCTAGTGGTAAGGGATTTTTTGTTTGTTGGGTCCGAATGTACGTAAAGCACAACGTAGGGAAAAGTCAAGAGGTGTTCCCAGGCGACTAAAGAATTTTTAGAAATAACATTCCGAATAGCAGCAGATAAACACTGCGCAACCGAAAAACGTGCACCACGCGGGATGCGTTTTAAAACAGGAAGAGAACTTTTGAGTGAGCTAAGAACCTCCCAAAGCGGTTTGGAAGGAGCAGCAGCGCTCACGGGACTGCTGCTGGCTCCATCAGAGCCTGCAATAGGGGCCGAAAGTGTAATTTGGCTATTTTTATGGCACCGCGTACGGTGAATTTTGAGGCCTTTCTGTCCTTTAAAAAATCGCACTTGGGAACACTCTAGGCACTGAATCATGTCCCCCTGCGACACATTAACGTATTGAACTAGTTATTTCCTGAAAAACAACATTTTAGTTTGACAGCTCTCACTTTGACACCTGTCATGCAACTTTAGCGTGACAGGTCATATTTTGTTTCTCTTTCTTGTTATTTTAGTTTTACGGTAGTAACACAGGTAATTTATTTTTACTGTTCTAGCAACTTTCAACTGCAGTAGTAACAACGGTAATTCATTTACCGTTCTTACTACTGGTAGTAAGATTGGTAGTAACACTGGGAACAAACTCGGAAACAGGCCTCCTCTATGGTCATAGGATCTCCGCGATAAAAAGACATAACTCTATCGAGTTTATGCTCAACTAATTCGTCTTGACGAGCACTTTATGTCGATTTTGATGGCGATTTCGATGTAGATAATCTTCTCTCTTCAGAATTTTAGTAACCATTTTGTGATATAGCCAAATTGTGAAATCCTTTTTGTGTAACAATCATTTGGCTAGGTACTTGTGGATTTGTCAAACAATGATAGTCACATGCCAGTTTTTGAAAAAAAAATGTGTAATGGTCGGATACCGTAACGCTCATAGCATATCAGGTGTTCGTTAGCGATCAACGAAGTTCGTTTTAACGGTCAGTCTTCGGATCATGGCATCGATCGATCACGGGTGGCATTTACAACTGAGCGCTACCATAGCTCGGATGATACATTCAATCATTCCCGGTTATTTTAGCCGTTTAGCCATGTCAAAGACCTTCAGATGGCTTAAAAATTCTGACACCAGGGCAAGCCACCCGGCCTGGACGAACTCACTTTGCATAACTTTCCAAATATTAAGGGAACAGCCCAAAAAAATACTTCTCAAAAATAATTACGTATTGAAAACTTACATATCAGGACGCCGGACATTTTTCTGCAAGTCCATGCGATTCGGAATTATTTGGAAGGTAGTTCTAAGTTTTAAAATTTGCTCACACGACTCCACCAGGCACTTTTTGGATTTTGCTCTTGGTCTGCAAGTTTTACGATAAAAAGTAAAATTAACTATGTACCTACAGGCAGCGGCACACGCGATATATGGGTCAATCAACTATTCTTTGTAAAAACCATGTCCCTCAAATAAAAAAATATGCAGAACACAAAATATAATAAATTTCTTATGTTTTATATCCTAAATAGTAATGGAGAATATACCTTTAATATTAAAAATATTATTACATTGTAAATTCTCAAGCATATTTAGTAAAAGTATGGTAACTTAGGTGACTTCTATTTCCCATACAAATATTTCGTGTCCCCGTGGCTAACTCAGTTGCTTTTTGGCGAATTAATTTCAAAATCTTGAAACAAAACGTAAAAATCTTTGAAGCAAAGTGCTTTTAATGTTAATATATATCATACAAAGAACCAGAAAAAAATTTCGATAAAGTAACTTAGGAGACTAAATTTACTACATCAAAAGACAAAAACCTCAAAATAGGCTGAAAAAAAATTAAACTGTACTGCCGATAATAAAGATATATTTTAGTAAAATAAATAGGAAAAGTGAAAGAAATAGAAGATTTTTGTTTCCTAATTATTAGAATTTTTTTTTTTTGACTTACAAAGAATAGTTGATTGACCCATATACGAGTATATGCCGCGACCTGTACCTACATAATTAGTAGATACACAATAAGGCGTACAAATTATACGGTGTTATCTGGTTTACTTAGAAGAAAGGAGGTGATTAAGACCACCTTTATGAATAATTTATACTATGAAGGCAACCAGGAACTCGAGCAAAATAGCTTCTGTTTCTTCTTCTTCTTCTTAGTTTTGGCGTCGCATTATTGTGCATTTGCCAGTGTCAAGTATTAAGTTTTAATAATTTTTGATAATATTTTATCAAAATAGTCAATGTCCTAGTCTCGTCATAGTCCCATAAAGTCGCTGTCAAGTCCAATCATAGTCCAATTCATACCTCAGTAAAGCAGTGGAAACTTTACTAGAGGCGTCTATGGAGTTTTGGTAAAAACACGGAACAACATGATACGTCACATTATATCACTTGCCTACACTCATGCACGTAAATCAGCTTATAATCAACGAAATACCACCATTTTTCACTAATTATCACTGATAAAAACACAAGTTTAACAAAATAATACAATGAGGCGACATGATTTTTCCGCGTTCCCGCCAAAACTCAGCTTCTGTTTCATAAATTATGTCGATTCCGAGTTGCAATTTTGTATGGAATAATGATAATGCAAAAATACATTGAGCTCAGGCCATTACCTTGTACAGTGTTCAATCAAATTATTTGCTTTGGAAAATGATTTTTCTATTATTTTCTTTCAAAACAATCATCTAACTTTTAAAGGAATTTCATTTTTTCGGATTTCAATAAATTTTGACATATGGCGGCGGCGTGATGGCGGCCATAGATGAATTAATCACTACATGGCGGCCTTGAACAAAAATCTAATTAGAAAATATGACATTGCATCGTGGAGGGAGAATAGGTGGAGAAGTTACTAGGGTATAGGGTGTGAGAAATAAGATGTGCTATACATACTTAGATATATAGTAGCTGTATAGACGTTGCTATGATTTTTCTGAACTAGTAAAAAAGTTCATAGTAAAAGGAACTAATGTCCACAGATCATGTATGCTACTTTGGCGCCGCATCTGCGGGTCATCTTTTGAGAATTGGATTCTAATAAGATTCTAATCAGTTCACCGAGAACTGAACTTGGGTGCTTACTCCGTCATACGTCATACACTTATCAAAATTAGAGGAGCAGCAAAAGCTATGAAATGGAGGTACATATAATCATACCTCCCACCATACCATAAATTATTCCTCTTTTAAGGGCTGTCGAAAATAAAAATTTGGTACCCCCCCCCCCCCCAGAGATATTAAAGTTTTTTTCTCTATATAAAGAAAATGATATAATATAAAAAAACATTGTAACTTACCTTACATATTCGACTATACACTCGTAATGAAATAAGTGGCCACACTTAGTCGCGGCCATATTATTTATATCAGTAAATTCATCATTGCAGATGGTACAAAGAACTTGTGTATTGCTGAAACAAATAAATAATTATTAACATTATCTACTTCATCCATCCATCCATAGGACGTCCACTGCTGGACATAGGCCTCCCCTATGAATCTCCAGTAAGACCGGTTAGAAGCTGCTTGCATCCAGCGCGATCTTGCGCTCCCGTCCACCTTGTGGGTGGACGTCCTACGCTGCGCTTGCCGGTCGTGGTCGTGTGGTACGTGGTCTCCACTCGAGAACCTTTCGACCCCAACGTCTATTATCATCCAGATGTCTCTGCTAAGTAAAACTAAATAAATAATTGTGCAAAAACACCAAACTTTATTTATTAACCTCTAAGTCACCTTGCATCGATAAATTGAAAATGAACTTTATATCAATTTTTCTCAGAAATGGTTAACTTTTGCATCGGGGGTTTTATGGGGTCAAATTTGTTGATAATAACCAATTCCTTTAAATAGGTTGGGGAACCTATTAAAATATAGAAAATATAGAAAACAACTTACCAGTCATCCTGTACATAATGAAACCAGCTAGTGTGTAGAAAATCAGGATTGAAGATGGCGCATTTGGGTTCACAGAGATTCCCCTTACGCTTTGAACTGAAAATATACATGAAATGAGCAAGCAATTGGTACATTAAATTATTTATACCTACTATTGAATACGAACTTTTGTGTATCGAAACTTTTTTTACGAACATCTAGCAACACGGCCAATTAAATAAAATAAATAACTCTACAACTCACTTGTGAATAATAGCAATGAAAAAGTCAGTTTGATTACATGTGTCATTATATGCCTAATTGTGGTGAAATTAGAGCCACTATATGAGCTATTGTCTAAGATTATAATTTACATTAGAATATACACAAGTGTTAGATGTGTACCTATTCTAAGGAGAATGTCGTTGTGTTGTGTTGTGACCACTGCCTGGTTTTGGCAACTTGTCATAAGTATTGTATAAAGAGATGAAAAGCAATGTAACACGATATTTTTTATTTATGTGAATGTCAACGTTGGAAAATTTATTTATCGGGGTATTGACTATAGCGCCATCTAGTGAAATGTCCTCGCCCACAAAATAACCCACGCGCGTATGCGCATCAAGCTAATGACGATGATGATGATGGACCCCAAGTCCCGTTATATTTATAAATATTGTTTGTTTGTTTGTTTATGAGCCTGTTTTGTCGTCTATACCACGGTAATGATAATTATGTCAACGCATTTACCCTATTTACCTCATAAGCTTTTTGAGACAGGTGGCATGAGATACGTGACCACAAAACCTCACAACCATGTTTTCTACATCCACAGCATCACCACAAATAGTGCACTTCATTGTCACATTTCTGAAAAAAATTAACCGGACAAGTATAAGTCAGGCTCGCATAACAAGGGTTCCATACAAATCCTGAAAATTGCACTAAATTGGGAACTAAGTTGTTTAAACCTCAGAGCGTAACTATAGATAATTTATAAACATTGATAAAAAGTTTTTTTAAACTTTTCTCATCACACATCAAAAACTACACATCGTAAAAATAATTAAAACCCATTTTTAGCTTGTGTTAATGAAGTTCATTCATATGATACCCTACATGATATGATTAAGTCACTTTGAAATTTGAGCCCACATTGTTAGTATTTATTTTTTGTGATTAAATTAAAAGTGTACAGTTTACAGATTTATTCCTTTACCTATACGTACTATAAGACAATGCACCTTGGCAAATTTTATAGTTCTAAGTCAACGGAAAGTACCCTGTAGGTTTTGATTCCCTTGTGAGGGTCGAATTATGCGGTTTTTAAAGACAAACTACGGCTTTAACTATTTTTGTACAATAATTGAAGTTCGATTTTTTCTCAACTACAAGAGGCCATATATACATACCTACATGGTTTAAATTTCAACTCGTAACTTTACGTGTTCCTGAAATAAAAGGTCTTGACGCAAGGACATCTGTCTGTCTGACAGACAAAAGAATGATATCCAATAAAGGTTCCGTTTTTTCCTTTTGAGGTACGGAACCCTAAAAACAAATCTGATACATTTAATACATGGTCATAGCTTCGGTGGGCAGTGCTAATTGCAGAGATACCAGAGATATGGGATCCTTTGGCTCCGTCTCAAGCGTCTACCTGCTAGCTTAGGATGCGACCACGAAATGCCACGAAAATTACACGTTTGGACGTGTGAAAAAGCGACAGATAAATACTTTGCTATAACGCTGTCTCGTTCTGACACGTCGAAAGAAATGTTTCGTGGTGCGCATCCTAGCCGGGCTATTGCCGTTAATTTCGAGAAAAAAAACGGAAAAATATCACCTCTTTTGTATAGGATACAAAATATTTTATTGTTTTTTGTATTAGTTGTTATAGCAGCATCAGAAATACTCACAATCTTTTTGATAACTTCAACTGTGCATCCATGATGGTTTACGATACTGACAGACGGACGAACTGATAACAGAGTCTTAGTAAAAATAGGGTCCTGTTTTTATCCTTTGAGTATGGAACCTAAAAAATAAGTGGGGGCTAGCTAAGTGTAGAAAAAACTTAAACCAGTGTCTTGTAATACAATATTAATAGGTATAAGCCGAATCAAACAAGTCGGCGGATGTGAAGTCAGCTATAAGCTGCGCAGTATCCAATCGACGCACAGTATATGATTTAACTAAACTAGTCAGACAAAACTCTAATATACCGGATAAATGTTGCTATAATTACATTTATTATTTATTTGACTTTCTTATGGCTATGTACAGAAATAGGTACAGTAATACAGTTTTTATAGTATACTTATAACTAATTGTTAAAGTTATTATGCAACATACATTGAGTCCGTGGACTGTACATACTTGTGGGTGAACCCTAAATCCCACACTAGGAGAATTCCTGTGTCGTGGGATTTAGTGCCTTCCGTATTAATATTGAATGAAGTTAATGGTTACGTGTAGTCTAAATTAACAATAGGTATAAGTATCGTAAATTACTTAATATAAGTGTAGAAAACAGCAAAAAATAAAATATTAAATTTACATTGAGGGTAGGCAAGATATTTAATATTGTAGTCAATAAAACAATGATCCCAGGCTGAGTCTAATAATAATTGCGAACTATGAATAAAATTACATGTGTGCATAAAACATACTTATATAGATAATGCAAATGAATAATATAATGAGCTATAGCAATAATATGTATACTGTTATTATACTTATATACCTGTATATATATATTTGTTTGACATCCTTACTAATATTATCAATCCGAAGGTGTGCTAGTTGACTCGTTTATTCTTTTTTCAAGCAGCAATGCAATTAAGCGACGGATCGACTTGATTTTGGTATGGATGTCATAGTAATATTTGATAAACCGTTTTTTTACAAAAATCCTAGGAATTTTGCAAAAAACTCGGATAATTAGACATTAGCTATGATATTTCTCTATCTTACTGAAAAAAGTTAGGAGTTTTGCATAAATACGAGATGCTTTAGATTTGTTAACCATTTCTAACTTTTACTCTTATTAGCTTGATTTACTGCCCAATAAGAGTTGACCTAAGTTTAGATTACTGTATATGACTGGTCCATATTGTACCATGTACCATGGTACCATGGTCCATTTCTTATTTTGGGTATTTTTCAGCCCTGGATTCTTTCCTTTTGGCCGCTTCTTAATTCACTTTGGCTTGATTTAGATTTCGATGTAGATTTCAGACTCGAACTCATTTATCATAAAAAGAAATCAAGTGGGTATCCCCCTCCAAACGCTAAGTATCCCAATTCCCAGGTGACTAACTCCGGGGCATTGTTGTACACAACTATGACAATGTTATACCAAAAATGCCGCTTTTAGAAAGTAGTTGCATTTTATGCGCTTACCTCCCAGGCTAAAAGTATCATATGTTATATTTCTCTCGGGCAAAGCAGCAGGCAAAGACATATAAACACAAATACTTAGATTAGGTTTTTCAATATTTAAGTGTAAATTTTATGTTTATCATATTTTTTCGAAGGGGTTTCCATAGCAATATGTAAAGATATGTACCTACCAGTCAGAAGATACTAATAAATGTTTAATTAACTTTTAATAGGTTCTGCCTCTGAGTTACCATTGATGACTTATGGCACTGAAACATGGTTTAGTGTAGCAGCATCATGTTTGCCGCTAGCTCTGACACTCAATTGTGCATAGGCCAGCTGGTCTTTACTGTTATTTGTCAGCAAATGTTGAATAGGTAATTCTTCAATTTCTGTGAACTTTTCAAATAACCTTTCTGCGGTCTGTCACTACTACTACTACCTACTATACCAATAACACAACTTGACTACACTTGACAAGATAGTAGATCTCTAGGTACATGAATATTAAGTAGGTATTACAAAAAAAAATCTTATTATCGTTCTATTTTCAATTGTGTGTTACATAATTAAAAGCATAGGTACATTTGGATTTATTTTACAAATTAAATACCTATAATAAAAGAATCTGTTACAAAAACAAACACAAAACACCAAGAAACATCTATAAATGATAGCACTGTCGGCCACACTGAGCAGACGCTGGACTGAATTGGAAGATGGTATATAGTTTCGCCCATTTTTCTAAAAAGTACCGTACCACTCCACAATTTTGCTTTGTGTTTTCAGTAAAGTATGTAGGTATCCTAACGCCCAATGAGAGTGCTAGAACTATTATACCTATGTCCGCCACATGTGAACATAGAACGAACAAATCGTATACTGCGACACGCAGCTTCAGTCATTGAACATTTGCTTGTACCTAACTTGTGTAAATAGCTTGTAACTTGACATCCGCCGACATGTATGATTCGGCCTATCGTTAAAGCAAAGCCACAAATATGCTCGAAGCAAAGCCAAGATAATTAGGAAATACTGCAGAACATGTCAAACAGCCTGATCCTACCATGCAACGGCCAGCGACTGCCCTGTGTAATAGGGCCTATTCTGTGGCAACGGCGCCGGTGTTTTTCTATGATTTAATTTTATACTTAGTAAATAAAGTTGTAATTCTGGTTTATTTCTACAATTACTTACAGTTTGGGTACTTTAACTTTATCTATTGAGTTTGTACAAGTTTGTATGATGAATATTGATGAATTATTACGAAATGGAAAAACAAATAAATATCTTCCTTTTTTTTTTTTTTTAAACCTACTCATGACCGCGGATACAGAGTCCTTCAGTCGAAGTCTTAAATAATGCTTTTTTTCAACTTCTTCTTCTCAGTAAAGCAGTGGAGACTTTACTAGAGGCGTCTATGGAGTTTTGGTAACAACACGGAAAAACATGATACGTCACATTATATCACTTGCCTACACTCATGCACGTAAATCAGCTCATAATCAACGAAATACCACCATTTTACACTAATTATCACTGATAAAAACACAAGTTTAACAAAATAATACAATGAGGCGACATGATTTTTCCGCGTTCCCGCCAAAACTCTCATAAATATCTTCCTTCGACGCAGTGCTGCCAACTCTTTTTGGCAAAAACGCGCTATCAGCACGTCAAAAACGCGCTAGAATGCGCTAAATGGTACCTACAAACAAAAAAAACCGGACGAGTGCGAGACAGGCACGCACACCGAGGGTTCCGTACAAACTCAGAAAATTTCTCAAAATTGGGAAGTAAGTTGGTAAAATCTCTATACTATAATCATCGACAAAAAGCTTTTTTTTTCACTTTTCTCATACGTCATACATCGAAACTTACACATTGTCAAAATAATTAAAAACCTGTTACAGCATGTGCTAATGAAGCTCTTTTATATATATGATTCATGCCTCACATTAATCTAGACCCTATTTTTTGTGATTTAAATAAAAATATAGAATTTTCAGATTTATTCCTATATGTGTACTCTGAGACGATGCTTCTTGGCAAAGAAGGATGTCGAGAGGTCATACATACCAGCTATTGCTTTAGGCGGTAGGGGGGCAGCCCCCTAAGTTCAGCGAAGTTGTTCATTCAACGATTGCTTTCGCAATCCGCGCAAAGCAATTGATAGTTAACGTCACATAGGCGGTGCCAAATGACTAAAATGAAGTCATAAACGATTGCTATTACGATTGCTATTGCTTAGGCGGTAGGGGGTGAACCTGTCACACTAATTTCTCCCAAGTTTATTTCAAACAATTAAATGGCCACGAATTTCTCGGATAACTTCAACTGCAGCTTTTTGTTTTTAGTACCTAGTAAAGTAAATGATAAAAAGTAGGTCCATAAGAGTATTATTTCTTTTTGATAATCTTCTAGTATACAAAAATGTATGTTTCTATAAAAATGTATCATAACACCTCAGTTCGTAAATATTACGGGCTAAAACGAGTTAACGAAGAATTATGCCAATAGTTAAAAAAGTTAATAATTATTATATCAACACGTCAACACCTCCAAAATTGCTAAATCAGAATACCAAGAAGTCTGGCCACTCTGCGAATACATTATCTGATTGACTGAATTTGACATTTCCTTTTTTTTGACAGCAATAGTAATAAAATATGGATTTTTTTTAAATAATTCGCCCATTTTTGCGCTGGCTAAGCTGGCCATCGAAGTTCGACTATTGCTGTCTTCACAAAAGTGATAGAACTCAACGAGATCTACATTTCGGATGACAGCTGTCAAACTAAAAAGTGGAATACCTTCGTAATTATTAAAGCTAGTCTATTGCTGTCTTCACAAAAGTGATAGAGCTCAACGAGACCTACATTTCGGATGACAGCTGTCAAACTTAAAAGTGGAATATCTCCGTAACTATTAAAGCTAGACTATTGCTGACTTGACACAATTGATAGAACTCAACGAGACCTACATTTCAGATGACAGCTGTCAAACTTTAAAGTGCAAAATCTGTGTAACTATTGACCCTAGACCATTGCTGTGTTTACAAAAGTGATAGAGCTTAAAAAGATCTACATTTGATGTGACAGCTCAAACTTAAAAGTTGATTATTTCCGTAATATTGATAGCTGTCATCTGAAAGATATCATATCTCTCTTTGAGCTTTATCACTTTTGTGAAGACAGCAATGGTCTAGCATCGACAGTGACGGAGATAATCCACTTTTAAGTTCGACAGCTGTCATCCGAAATGTAGATCTCATATCAGTTTAGTGAAGAAAGCAATGGTCTATAATATATAGTTATGGAGATATTCCACTTTTAAGCTTGACAGCTGTCATCCGATACGTAGTTCTTATTAAGTCCTATCACTTTAATTCTAAGTCATACCTCAGTAGGTAAAGCAGTGGAGACTTTTCTAGATGTGTCTATGGAGTTTTGGTAACAACACGGAACGACATGATACGTCACATTATATCACTTGCCCACACTCATGCACGTAATTTAGCTCATAATTAATGAAATACCACAAATTTTCACTAATTATCACTGATAAAAATACAACTTTAACAAAATAATACGATGAGGCGACATGTCTTTTCCGCGTTCCCGCCAAAAAACTCGTCCTGCCATTCTAGTGTGGATTCTTGAATATGACAGCTGCAACCTTGACATCTGTAATTTTTTTAATAAAAGTTTGCCATTATGTTTGATTCGGCTAAAATTAATTTGTGTCGATAGTTTTATCGATAGGTACGGGGAAATCGATAAGTGTAGTGTGGTAGTAACAACACTAATCCGCCGTATTATGTGCGGTGGGTATCCAGGTTTTTCTCGTCGTTAGGGCAACTCCATTTGATTCCTTCCTCAATGGGTGTATTTGATAGTAATATTTTGACCCTTTGTCATCAAGTTATAACTTAATTTGTAATCTTGCCGTCAACGTCATTTTTTTTGGCGTTATTAAGTTGTGGTAGCCAGTAGACTGATTAAATACAGTATTTCATTATACACCGTACAAATTATCTACGTTTGATGGCAGTAATATACAAGACATTGGCGAAATTGTGAAACACCCTCACAGAAGCCACAAACAAGAATTGAATTGACGCTACATAACATTCGATTCATCATATTACAGCTGATCATCACCTCATACTTAGATTTACTACTGTCAGCATTCCCCCTCAGTTTAAGATTGTATCGTCAAAAGTCAAATTATCGCCTAGAAAATACAAAGTACCTACTACATGCAACACTATTCTCCATAGTTTACTTAAACTTTCACGTTCGCGTGTGGCTCCATACATTTTGGTTAGTTCTTCCTCGTTTCCTCCAGGGGCGCTGTACAAAAATGTATAGAGCCAAACGGAAACAGCTGTAGTTTTAATTTACGTGTAAATGTGGACTAACCCCTCGGAGCGCCGGCGCTGTGAGTGTGACAACTCCCACGCGGTTCATTCAAATTGAAAATACGAGAGCGCTTGTTCACTGCAATTTGTTTCACCATACAACGGACCGTTTTTAACACGCATTTATTAGTTTCACCTGTATGTTTGCTTGCTTGCTTGTAACTAACCCCTTTGAGTTCAATTTTGACCTAAGTACTTACTTGAAATTTTGCACAACTATCCACAGACTACTATAGATATGCACCAGCGACCAAAGAGCCAGCGACCTTCAAGAAGACACCTAATCGTACAAAATGAAATGTCGCCGACCAATATCAACCAATCTTAGAGAGATACACCAATATAGCAACTAGTCTTCATTAGACTGGCGTTGCGGTCGCGTCTCAAAGCAACGAGGTAAATATGGTGAACTGTGTCATTCTATCTTGCCGAAATTACTCGGTTTCAAAAGAAATAACGAAAGGCATTGTCACATACCACCGGTAAGTAATAAATATCTTTCTATGTGATTTACAAGCAAAAGCAAAATATTGAAAATGAAATCATTTGACAATGTAAACAGAGTGGAAAATTTATCTATGGTCAGTTAGTCTGTATGTATTTTTTTTTAGGTTTACGAATGAAATAATGTTTTTTTTTTACTTCTGGAAGAGAAAAGATCGAGAGAAAGAGCTGTTATTTAATAGTGTTATTGACTTTTGTTTATAACTTCTGGAATAAACGATAAAAACGTATTTATAATTACCAAAGTCCACCTATTAAAGAGTCAAGACGTGAATAGATTAATCGAAATTTCAGCCAGCCGGACTTTATCATGTGATAAGACATGACGTCATCCTAGACTCGAATCAATTTAGGAATGGATTCTTTTCATCATGTATTTTGAAATCCCTATTTCAAGTGGCAAGTTCACTCAAAAGTTGTCTATGGTACAAATTGTATTTTTCACATTTTTAAGTCTAGGACACACAGCCCGGACACTCCGCGATTCTTCATACAAAATCTGCTGTCTTACGCACACAACAGTACATTTTACTCACAGACACTACACATACGCACGAACGCTACACGGGTATTTGTGTGTAGAACGCCTATGGTTGTCAACGACCCATGTCGACCGTATGAATTGTAATTCTGACTTACCAAGAAGTTTTGTGAGTACTGATACAATGTACTAGCCGCTGCAGGTTTCACATACAATCGTACATACACTTATTTCGATGAAATCACTCATTTACCTACGTAGAACATAACCAAAACACGGCACTGTTACGAAATTCCCTTAATTTTCTCACATATTGTTGAAGTATCCAGTAATATGAACACGCACACACACGATTATGTATTTTTGTAAAATCATCCCATAATTTAAACAAATAATATACCTAGTAACTAACGATTAAGTAAATCACGCGCTAAACGCACCGACCGATGGCCAACTGAGGGAAGTCCCTAATTTCATATTTCATACACCTACGCTAGTGAGGCCCCTCACTGGTTAAATAGCGGTTGCGGGATCGTTGCTGGTTTTTATAACTGTTTCTGGCAATGTTTCCGAATAATTGCAAAAAAATATTTTTAACCCTTGACGCAAAAAAGGAGGTTCTAAAATTTTATCACAATATTCTTAGTAGGTTAACATGTATCAAAGAAGATATAATAATACTACGTACAGTACATGTCTTGTGCCAGTGTGATGAGAATCCAGAATTTTAAACGGTATTTTTTCGGTGTCTCTGTCGACTTTTTAGAATATAATATCAGAATTTTAGGCATATTTGCAGAGGTCGTGTTTTTCAATAAATATTGATATTTTGGGAAAAATCTTAGTAAAAAGTTTTTTTGAGAATGTCTAAAAGATTTTTTTTGTAAAAGGTATAATTGGCTTGATGACAAAAAAATTAAATTAGTCCGTTAGATAGATAATTATTAAATAATATTTGACACGATTTTTTTCTGATGTCAATTAAGTAGCACTAAATATTTATTCAAAACAATGATTTAAAAATTGTTAATGATATTTGTCTTATGTAAATCATCTCCGCGAAAAGCAAAAATAAAAAAGAAAAGTATAACTCCCTACTCCCGAACTTTGACAAGGTTTATCTTTGTCATTTATTGTGAGATTAACAAAATCTAATTCTTTATGTATGAAAAAATATTTAGTATTAGTATTTATGTAGAAAAAATAACTACAAATTATAGGACTGTACATATTAACTCAATGTTATATACATGTTCGTTTATTTACAGAAAATATACAAATACAAATTAGCACTTATCTACTAGGTATGTATGTGTTAACGCGAAACAATACATTGCATATCGATACCGATATTCTGTAACAGTTGCGTTACGATGATAACTAGTATTTTCACGCCCATGGCAACTCTATCTGTGATCAGCACGACGAGCGAACGAGAGATTATGCGCGCGAGTAGCGGCGCTACGTACGTTATGTTGGTAGCATTACGAATTCTCTATCAGCATTGAATTAGTTCCCAATTTTGGCCGCGCGCAGAATTATCTTGCCGTACTTTACGACCGATCCGCCATACTTTCATGCGGAAGTGAGCTAGATGCGAAATAAATTTACAAAAATAAATATCATTCTAGTGCTTATAAAGTTTAATGAATTCATAATAATTTGACAGCACTGTAACTAAAAGTAAGCGATTTATTTTATTTGAAACAAATTATCATGAGAAAGGAACTAAATTTGAATGACATAATTTTTATAACAATATTATCTACCTACTAAAAGTAAATAAGGTACCTTATTTTATCTTTAGGGAAATAATGAAATGATATCTTGTCGCGAATTGTTGTAGAACAGACATAAACAGCACACGTCTTCCCCATTGTAAGTCTGTGTTTTTTGTAGTCGAAATCACCGGCCTGTGCAACCCGCGCGCAGAGTGAATTTGACGAGTCCTGACGCGGGGTGGAAGTGAGGAAGACTCAAACGGGTGGGGGGTAACGAGTGGCCGTTCTATACGTAGTATTATTATATCTTCTTTGGTAGAACATAACCAAAACACGGCACTGTTACGAAATTCCCTTCATTTTCTCACATATTGTTGAAGTGTCCAGTAATATGAACACGCACACACACGATTATGTATATTTGTAAAATCATCCCATAATTTAAACAAATAATATACCTAGTAATTAACAATTAAGTAAATCACGCGCGAAACGCACCGACCGATGGCCAACTGAGGGAAGTCCCTAATTTCATACACCTACGCTAGTGAGGCCCCTCACTGGTTAAATAGCGGTTGCGGGATCGTTGCTGGTTTTTATAACTGTTTCTGGCAATGTTTCCGAATAATTGCAAAAAAATATTTTTAGCCCTTGACGCAAAAAAGGAGGTTCTAAAAGTTTATCACAATATTCTTAGTAGCTTAACATGTATCAAAGAAGATATAATAATACTACGTACAGTACATGTCTTGTGCCAGTGTGATGAGAATCCAGAATTTTAAACGGTATTTTTTCGGTGTCTCTGTCGACTTTTTAGAATATAATATCAGAATTTTAGGCATATTTGCAGAGGTCGTTTTTTTCAATAAATATTGATATTTTGGGAAAAATCTTAGTAAAAAGATTTTTTGAGAATGTCTTGAAGATTTTTTTGTAAAAGGTATAATTGGCTTGATGACAAAAAAATATAATTATTCCGTTAGATAGATAATTATTAAATAATATTTGACACGATTTTTTTCTGATGTCAATTAAGTAGCACTAAATATTTATTCAAAACAATGATTTAAAAATTGTTAATGATATAGCTCGTTGAGGTATGATTAAGAACAGGGCGGGCTCAGGACGGGCGCGGACGTGGGCCCGTACAACGCATGTTCCAAACATTTTGTCTTATGTAAATCATCTCCGCGAAAAGCAAAAATAAAAAAGAAAAGAATAACTGCCTACTGCCGAACTTTGACAAGGTTTATCTTTGTCATTTATTGTGAGATTAACAAAATTTAATTCTTTATTGTATGAAAAAATATTTAGTATTAGTATTTATGTAGAAAAAATAACTACAAATTATAGGACTGTACATATTAACTCAATGTTATATACATGTTCGTTTATTTACAGAAAATATACAAATTAGCACTTTCTACTAGTTATGTATGTGTTAACGCGAAACAATACATTGCATATCGATACCGATATTCTGTAACAGTTGCGTTACGATGATAACTAGTATTTTCACGCCCATGGCAACTCTATCTGTGATCAGCACGACGAGCGAACGAGAGATTATGCGCGCGAGTAGCGGCGCTACGTACGTTATGTTGGTAGCATTACGAATTCTCTATCAGCATTGAATTAGTTCCCAATTTTGGCCGCGCGCAGAATTATCTTGGCGTACTCTACTCATACTTTCATGCGGAAGTGAGCTAGATGCGAAATAAAGAAGGATGCACGGAATTAACCTGTCAATATTTTTTATTTTTTTTTTGTTAGTAAAAAACCAAACATATTTTCTAAAAATTATATGTGCTTCAAAAATATAGGGATTTTTTGCTGTTTTCATATCACTAATTAAAATTAAAATTAACCCACCAGAAAAATTACAATGATTTTTTTATTGTTTTTACATTACGGATTACATACATAAGAAGTGGCGGTATGGTCTTAAAGGCTTTAGTGGACAAAAATGAATATCATTCTAGTGCTTATAAAGTATAATGAATTCATAATAATTTGACAGCACTGTAACTAAAAGTAAGCGATTTATTTTATTTGAAACAAATTATCAAGAGAAAGGAACTAAATTTGAATGACATAATTTTTATAACAATATTATCTACCTACTAAAAGTAAATAAGGTACCTTATTTTATCTTTAGGGAAATAGTGAAATGATATCTTGTCGCGAATTGTTGTAGAACAGCCATAAACAGCACACGTCTTCCCCATTGTAAGTCTGTATTTTTTGTAGTCGAAATCACCGGCCTGTGCAACCCGCGCGCAGAGTGAATTTTACGAGTCCTGACGCGGGGTGGAAGTGAGGAAGACTCAAACGGGTGGGGGGTAACGAGTGGCCGTTCTATACGTAGTATTATTATATCTTCTTTGGTCTAGGTTTGTATGAAGAGGCTCCTTCTGTGCCCTGTGTAATAGGGCCTATTCTGTGATATGCACCTATCAAAGACCGATGACAACGCATTTATATATAAAAAAATCTAAGCGTGTTTTTTATCACTTCATTAAAACTACCGTGAGTATTCATCATAAGTATAACAGAATACGGCTAAAACTCACGTTATAATTATACGGTTGATCCGCAAGGAATCAGTGCGCGCGCGCCGGTCGACGGGGGTGCGCGTATTCCCTGAGGATGGAGTTCTAAATACTCTGAAACTTGTTGGATTCCTTGCGGATCAACCGTATAATTATAACGTGTTTTTTAGTTTTTTTTTAAACTACCTACAGGTATATTTATTTTCACCGGATTCCGGCGAAAAATGTAGGCATTTGTTTATTGACGGTCCGTTGTCCGGCGAAAAAAACGGCCGTGAACCAGCGCTCTGAAGATCAAGTTAATGCCAGAGTTGGAAAAAATCGAAACCAAAATAAATTTTTTAACAATTTATTGTCAGAAATATTAAAAAAAAATGAAGACAGTTACTTATGCATGGAAAAAATGCAGGAGTTTTTGGCGGGAACGCGGAACAGTTATGTCGCCTCATTGTATTATTTTGTTAAACTTGTGTTTTTATCAGTGATAATTAGTGGAAAATTATGGTATTTCGTTGAAAATGAGCTGAATTACGTGCATGAGTGTGGGCATGTGATATAATGTGACGTATCATGTCGTTCCGTGTTGTTACCAAAACTCCATAGACACCTCTGGTAAAGTTTCCACTGCTTTACTGACGTATGACTTAGACTACGTTTGGACTTGACCGCGAATTTAATGGACTATGACGTGACTACGACAGTGACTATTTTGATAAAATATCAAAAAATATTAAAACTTAATACTTGACACTGGCAAATGAACAACAATGCGACGCCAAACAAAAGAAGAAGAAGAAGGAAAAAATGCATAACTGTCTACGAAACAACCTAGGAGAATATTGAAAAGCTCACTGTCCCTAGGACTTGGAAAAAAATCCTACCATCGCAATAGGTACGATGACTAAACAATACACCCTAATTAGTTCATCAGATAGATTTATCAAAAAATATTGGACACGGATTTGTTATTTTGTCAATTAAACAAAAAATGATGAAGATTAGTTAGTTCTGCGTGACTTCACATGTGCCATACAATAATGTTTAATGTACCTGTATATATAATGTACTTTATGGTTTAATGTGCCATACAAATGTAGGTATAGACTTACGTCAGAGAAATGACGTCATGACCCCTACTCCTTAACGTTGACAAGGTTTATTTTTGTCATTTATTGTTTGACTGACGAAATTATTTGTAAAAAAATGTTCCTTTTGTGATAAACATTTAAAAAACCGGACAAGTAAGTAAGTAAGTAATTTATTTATGAAACAAAAATAAAAAAAATGTTTATAAACAATAAAAATAAACTTAACACTACACTACACTAAAACACTAACTAAACATTATTTTACTTCTGTGACAACTCGGCTCCATCTCAGCATAATGCCGGCTGCGAACAACCGGCGCTGATCTTCCGATGGCGCCGACAGGTGACGTCACACACGCGTCACGCTCAGTTACATACCATGATTTTATACATATATGCATACATAAACTTAACAACGTATTCAGCGCAGAGGCAATTTAAAATATTATATAAATGATAAATAAGTGAAAACAAGAAAATATTTTTACAAAAATTATCACATGTAGTGGACAAGTGCGAGTCAGGCTCGCACATCGAGGGTTCCTTACAAACACATTGTTAAAATAATAAAAAACCTGTTTAAGCATGTGGTAATGAAGTTCTTTTATATGACACCAGTCCAGCTAAGATGCGCAATAACGAAATTAAATTTCTATTTTGATGCTATTTCGGGCTATATTGTCACAAGAAACAGATGTTACACTGGTAAATTAAGCGTGCGGTTGATATAATGGTATTCGTTACAAAATAAGTAATATTGAATAGACCCGAGTAATAAGTAATACGGAAAAATCTGATATCCTCATATTTAGTATTCGCATAATATTTGTAAAGACCATTCAAATTAAACTGGATAATATCGTTCGGATTTACAAATCTCTGTTATTGGCGCATATTCGCAGCGGGCCCCGTCCCGTGCCACTTCCGGACTTGCGGATAGATGGCGCTCTGTCACATGTGGCAAAGAAGATAATTATAATAATACTACGTATGCTTGTGGGGAATAAAATGGCGAAAGAAATAGTCTTAAAATCATTTCGTCGGTGGAAAGGAAAAACCCTTGAAGCGACAATTTTGGAACTTTACAGAAGAGCCCTTCAAAGTTATAATTTTCCTTAAAAAAATCATAAAAAATTAAAATTTTAAGTTAGAGCGACAGGGAAAAAAACAGTTTCTTATTTTTTTATTTACTATATAATATCAAACTTTAAAAAATATGCTAGCAGGATTAAAGCATTTATGCGTCGCTTAATTATTTCATGGCAAGTACAGCGCCAGGAAAAACACATTAAATGCAACCTCAGTATTTTGATAAACGCAAGGAAAAACACATTAAGCGACAAGTTATGTGTGATACAACTTAGAGGAAAAACAACTGAAGCATATCGAGTATAACATACATGATTGTAGAAAAAACAGTTAACTAACAAAAATATAGTATGTTAAATAGAGGAAAAATACGATAAGCGCTAGCTATGAAATAATTCAATGTTGTATTTTTAACTGAAGTATCTAGTTTGTTTCCCGAAGATGTAAATAAAAACAAGAATATAGTGGTAAACTAATGACTTTTATTGTTTTAAAGGTTACTGTTACAATATTTTGTACTTAAAAAAACACAATCTAGTTAGTAGTTTCATACCTACTATCTTCATGACATTCATGGCTTCTGTATTGAAAACGTACATAGAACTTATAAACCTTACTTTCATTATTATAACTATAAATTTTGTATCAAAATATTTCACACCACTACCTACTAGTGTTATGACTTAGTCAAAATTGCTAACACTAGTAGAATATTCAAAACAAAACAATTAAGCATTCGCTTCTGTATTGGAAACTTACACTGTACTTCTAAACCAAACTTTCAATATATGAGACTTAAATTAACGATAAATTCTGTATCAAAATAATTCTAATCACTACGTTTTTCAATCTTATGATACGACTTAATCAATATTGCTACTTACCACTTTTAATAAAATCTTTAAATCAAAATAATTAAGCATAGGCTAATCATAGCATAGCCTAATTAAATAATGAATAAGAACATTAAAATCACGTAATATTATCAAAATTTAAGGTTTCCAACGTTAGACGTTGCTACTTGTACCTGATATCAATCAAATCGAAATTATATATGCTACCTATACAAATAAGTCAATCAATCCTCAATATCTGTTTCTGCTAACGTATCAACACCAACAACGTGAGGCAAAGTAACATATTCGTTGTGGAACAGTCTTGGTATGGCAAAGCTTTCACAAAGTTTTGTTAAATCTTCATGTTTCTTCTGGGTTATTGGTAATAGTACATTGTTCACCGAGAGGAGAAAGTGACCGATTACCGTCGAGGTTGTCGTTTGATGCCCGAGCCGTAGGCGAGGGCTTTAAAACACCCGAGATCGGGAATCGCACTTTCTCTCGAGTGATACATAGTGCTTTATACTACACCTACGAGGAAAATAAAAAACTAAATCTTTACTAATTGAAATTTACATTGAAATTGTTGCAGTTAGTGAAGCTTAATGTAACACTTTTTCCATTATTTATTTTACTTTTCTACGAAAACTGAATCCTCAAACAACACACAAATTGAAAATGGCGCCAATGGCGTCTGCAATTTTCACATGTTCTTTTTTCAAATTGTTTGACACCATCCAACACACAGCTAGTGGCCAGTGTCATTTTGCGAACTTGGAGATAAAAACTCACTGTAAAAACTTTTGGCTTTTGATATTTAGGTTACCAGCGCATAGTCTTACCCAAAATTAAAAAAGAAAAACCACGTAAGAAATGGATTTTCATACACTTTTCTCTCCCGCTCAGATGCGTTTTCTCGCCGCATATTTGTTCGATATGCAATGACATACTTTCTACCGTAAATTTGATAAAGTATCAAGGTACTTTCCGAGCAGGTGTAGTATAAAGAAGTATTGTATAGCTGTTTTACAATTTGTGAAGTTGGAGCTCCATTTACAGGTATGATTTCTTCTTCAGCATTGGACAACATGGAGTATTTAACAGCTACCACGTTGAGATTTGACTTTTTGAAAGTGACAACCCTCAATTTGCTTATTTTTCCTGTCAAGTGTCCTCGAAAGTATTTATCGGAAAACTCATCATAACCTTGAAAGTCGGTGTGATCTAAATAGTGAACGATGTATGGCCTAGGTTCTTATCTAGCCAACTGACAAACTGTAACCCATTGAGAAGGCGCCCATACAATTTTATTTTTCACCGACCCTTCAATGACAGAGTGCATTGAGTCTACAGACATTTCTGTGTGTCCAGGGAACAAGTAGTTCATTTGAATACTTGTAAGGTTCTCACGAGTGTTTCAGTGCATTATGGACAGTGGCCAGTACAATCTTATTTCTGTTTTGACCAGGGCAGGAGTCTGAATATAGTATTAGTTTTACTGTGCCACGTGCATCCACCAACTGGATGTATTTCTGGATAATAGAACTTATTTCGTTACCTCATCTCTTTCTTTCAGATTCTCCCCATAAGAAACAAAAACCGTCTCTTGTACCATTTTCATAGAAGCAAAGATTATACATGCCATATTTTCGGGAATAGTACAAGAGCATACTCTCGCCATGTGGCGTATTTAAAACCTTTTGCAGATCGTATGACGCACATATTACGTCATTGCGCTTTTGGACGAGTTCCCGATGTTGACTATACCTCTCCTTGCAGATCAACAGAACTGATCGTTTGAATATTATATAAATCATAATGAAGAGACGTGACTTGCCTCGACGGCGGTTCACCGATGAATGATGCGCCACGTCACACATCATTTCCTTATATAGGTGACGCCATTCACAGAAAAGAGACCGAAATTCATTGCTTGTAGCGACAAGACTTTTTTTAATAGTTAATTTAAATACTCATGTCGTAAACAATGCTTACCTTAACCGACTATAATCTTCATTTAAAAAATCAGCGCGTTTAAATGAACCGACATTTCAGGAATAAATGACGATGTCGGTTAATTAAAAAAATTATGGAAGTGATTTTTTGTGTGTTTACTTTCACCGACACCACTGCTTTTTATAGTGATTGCCAAAACAACTTAAATCCATAATATCCTATTATAATCACGTAGGAAAAACACATCAACTCCATAATGCAGATATAGGGTAAGCAAGGAAAAACGAATGTAGCGACTGGGCATAATCGGAATAGGGTAAGCAAAAACACTTGTAGTATTTAAAAGATTATTTCCTATGACGAAGAAAAACGATTTAAGTAACTTATAATATCCGAAACAAAAAAAGAAAAACACATCAAGTGACAATCTATCTATAGAGTTGGTACTTCAAGCGGTAAATGGACTAAAATTGCTATAATTATTTGTCATTTCATTTAGCGTCTGGAAAAAATGAGCATTAAAGTACCATTACTTGAAGCGACACCAAAGTGGTCAGATCGCCACGAAACCAAGACTAATTGACGCAGAAAAATTTGCTGATTACAAATATGTATATAACTCATTTTCGACCTTAGTGTCGCTTCAAGGGTTTTTCCTTTCCACCGACGATTATTTATTTCAAAGTGTACATGAATAAATTTAATTTCGTTTTCGTGTAAGTTTTTGACAGTTGTGTATTGCCAGTGATGATTCATGAAACTGAAACGTGGTATTTTACTGTGGGCCTTATAAATAAGCTCAAGTCAGCCTAATGTGCTATAGAGATGGCTATGCTTGGTGTCTCTCTGCGAGATTGATCTGCAGAGGAACCAAAGTTACAGACATAGCCCAGTGGATTAGTAAGTTAAAGAGGCAGTGGCACATAGTTCGAAGAACAGATAGCCGATGGGGCCGCAAAGTTCTCCAATGGAGACCACTGACCAGCAAACGCAGCGTAGGACGTCCACCGACTAGGTAGACTGACAATATCATAAAGATCACAGAAACGCGTTGGATACAAGTCGCTTCCAACCGACAATTTCGCAACTTTAACTTCCAACCGCATATTTCGACACTCACAAAAATCAAAACCTACCTACCTATTTCGCTTGCACATGTTAGAGATTGTCGACAAAAGTGCTACAGCCAATAAGCACTCACGATAAGTCTTCATTCCGATGCGTAGTCATGTTAACGTCGCCCGAAATATCGAATTATTGCTTTATTGTAGAAATATTGAGAAATAATCCTTTAAATCGTGGTCGTATGCTTGCCCCGCTTACATGATACCATTTACTCACTTTGAATTTTGAACCCATATTTTGTGAATTTCGAGGCCCTATTTTTTAGTGATGTAAATAAAAATGTACAGTTTTCAGATTTATTCATATATGTGTACTCTAAGCAGTGCCGAATTTGCCTAAAGGCCGACAAGGCCCGGGCCTAGAGCGGCCGGATTTTAGGGGCGGCCAAAAACATGTGTGTGTACCATAATAGAATTATAAAAAGAACACTAACAAAACTGTCACATTACTGCAATATATATTTGTTTCATCTATCCCATCCTTTGAAAAATATTCCACAAAAACAGTGGAGTTGATTTAGTTACCCTATCAGCGGGCGGTCAGTGAAGATTGTTAACTCAACATATTGAAATGCAAAAATGTTCTTTAAGGCAAGTTTTACAGAGTTCACATTCTAGCTCGATGCTCATTGCTGTAGTTGGGAACACACGTGTGCGGAAATACTTTGCTGTATGTTTTAACACAAGAAACGAAGCTTTATAATTTTTGGGGTGCTTCGTTGCACAATACCCAAAGATGGCAATACGTAATTGTTTTACCATAATTTACGATTGGAGAGCCATAATATAACAATAAGAGTTGCTTAACAATTGCCTTAATCTTTCACTTTGTGAATTTTATAAGGGTTTTACAACATTTTGTATTTTTTGAGAGGACAGTAGAACTCGCACTTGTTCTTCAGCACGTGTCTAACATTTGCTTTACCTAAACACGTTATCATAAATTAAGCTTTAGGATTCTAGAAATAAAGCTGAAAATGAAATATTTCTGGAAAGGATTGTCTTTCAAATAAAACGTACTTTTGAAAGTTTTCTAAAAAATCCACCAAGAGGGGTTACATTGGTTTTTACTGCATGGTCAACGACGCTTCATGTTGTAGGTATCTCAGTCAGTTTTAAACCGAGTATGAGGTACAGATTTCATGTGCCTCTGATTGTAATTTTACGTGTAATTATAAGTCAATAACTTTAATCAATAAAATGCATAATGCCAATTTTTCTAAGTGCGATAACACCGAAGTGGATATTTTTTGAACATGTCTTTGTCAATGGATGGAAAAATAAGACTAAGTGGAGCTGAGTATTTTAAACAGGCTAAGGAAAAGAATGATAAACAAAAAGATGTTATTAGAAAACTAGCAAATTACATTTTTTTAGAAAAGCTTCCACTAATTCTGATTACTGCACAACCTATCAAAACTAAGTACTTCCACGTGTTATTAAGTCCAACGATGCGCCATCAGTATCCTTCAGCGAAGACACTCCAAAAAATTTGTGATTGCATTTATAAAGATAAAGTGCGGAAATTGACAAAATGTTTGTTCGAACGCCAGCTTCCAGAATGAACGGTGAAAAAGTTTCAAGAAAGTGGTTACTATACTCCAAGAGCACTGGGTGTGTTTTTGTGGACCGTGTCTTCTTTTTAACGGTGGTACGAGCTCATTTGACAAAAATAAAGGTTTTAGTGACTGGAAAAATGCGCATCAAAGAGTCATGAAAATTATCCGACATAAATTATCCGTTCTTCAAATGACAAATAGAGGCAACCCTTTAGGTCGCATAGACCAAACATTAAGAATTCAGTACGATGAAGAAATTAATTATTGGAAAAATATTGTAAAAAAGAGTAGTAGCGTGTGTATAGGCGCTCGCGTCACGTTGATTAGCATTTAGAGAGAAACCCAAAAAAAAGGGGTGGGGGGGGGTGGGGGCGGGGGGGTGTGTACCAGATAAGCTGGCCTAGAGCGGCTCAGACTGCTAGTCCGCCTCTGACTCTAAGACAATGCTTCTCGCCAAATTTCATAGTTCTATGTCAACGGTAAGTACCCTGTAGGTTTAGATTTTTGTGAGTGTCGAAATATGCGGTTTTTAGGGTTCCGTACCTCAAATGGAAAAAACGGAACCCTTATAGGATCACTTTGTTGTCCGTCTGTCCGTCGTGTGCATGTCAAGACTCTTTATCTCGGGAACGCGTAAAGATATCGAGTTGAAATTTAAACTGTATACGTATATCTATCATATCTTGCAGTTGTGTAAAAAAAAAACTTCTCAGTTATCGTTTAAAAAAGTTAGAGCGAAAGTGTTTATGTGGTAAAAAACCGCATATTTCGACACTCACAAAAATCAAAACCTACAGGGTACTTCCCGTTGACATAGAACTATGAAATTTGGCGAGAAGCATTGTCTCAGAGTACATATATAGGAATAAATCTGAAAATTGTACATTTTTATTTAAATAACAAAAAAATAGGGCCTCAAAATTATCAAAATATGGGTTCTAAATTCAAAGTGAGTAAATCGTATCATGTAAGGTATCATATAAAAGAACTTCATTAGCACATGCTAAAACAGGTTTAGAATTATTTTAACAATGTGTTTGTACGTGCGAGTCTGACTCGCACTTGTCTGGTTTTTTAAATGTTTATCACAAAGAGAACATTTTCTATAAAACTAGTGTGTGAAGCCCGATAAATCATTTAATTAAAAAAATATCCGTCTTACCACAAAAGATTTATACACGCCTTAAACACTGTTTAACGGCACAATTTGTACTGCTAAACATTGCCTAAAGCGTGCGTAAAACTTTTGTGGTTAGACGGTATGTGTCCAATTAAATATTATTTGAAAATATTAATATATTTGATAATCTAACTTACGGACTAATTATAATAATAATGATATTTGCGCTAGCATTTGATTTGTGGTGCTGAGGGAAGACTCGATATCTTCGTTTCTCGTCGCTACTCTTGATTCCTGCAACGAAAAATAAATAAATATTAAATTAGACAACATCTTACACACTGTCTCTGACCCCAAACTAAAGACAGCTTGTAATATGGCTGCCAAGTGCCAGAGACTGATAAATACAATCTTATGCATGTTTTTGATATATGCATACTTATATCCTTATCCCAAATCACATAGTTATTACCACCAGTGAGATAGCGCTGTTGTCGCTTCAGGCAATTCTCAATGTTCTCAACCACAAAAATGTACTTATGGAAAATCTTGCCAAGAACTGTCAAAACTGTCAAATATGAATTGGAATTAGAAACTACTAGTTTTTACCCGCGGCTTCGCCCGCATGATATTTTGATTTTTGACGCAATATCATTATAATTTATAGCCTATGCGTTATTCTGATATATAAGCTATATTATTGCAAAGTTTCATCTCAATCCGTTCAGTAGTTTTTGCGTGAAAGAGTAACAAACATCCATACATACATCCTCACAAACTTTCGCGTTTATAATATTAGTAGGACTAAAAGAAAAACTCGGCAACTAGCCACTGAATCGAAATATTCATGTCTCTTTCTAACTCATGCCAAATTAAATCAATTCATCTCTTTCTTTCTTTTCTCTATCGCCCACATTATCCCTCTGGTTCTCCTCTCTTACTAGTCCTACTAATGTTATAAATGCGAAAGTTTGTGAGTATGTATGAATGTTTGTTACTCTTTCACGCAATAACTGCTGAACGGATTATATATATAAAGATATCGCGTGAAACGAAGTTCGCCGGGTCAGCTCGTATATTATAAAGCCGAAAGTGTGTTCGTTGGTTTATTGTTTGTTCCTCTTTCACGCAGCAACGGAGCGACGGATCGACTGATTTTTTGCATGGACATAGTTCGAAAGACGGAAAGTAACATAGTAGCCTATGTCACTTGTTAATGTTTTTATCATAGACAAAAAAAACAATGTTCCCAGTGCGATAGCACAAAAATTAAAATACCAGACGGGCGAAGCCGCGGGCAATAGCGAGCAGATTACTTCCAGAACAGAGCAAACACCTATCTATCTATCTATCAGCCGTAGGATGTCCACTGCTGGACATAGGCCTCCCCCATGGATTTCCAATAAGGCCGGTTGGAAGCGGCCTGCATCCAGCGCGTTCCTGCGATTTTTATTATGTCGTCAGTCCACCTAGTCGGTGGACGTCCTACGCTGCGCTTGCTGGTCCGTGGTCTCCATTCGAGAACTTTTCGGCCCCATCGACCATCCGTTCTTCGAACAATGTGTCCTGCCCATTGCCACTTTAATTTGCTAATCCGCTGGGCTATGTCGGTAACTTTGGTTCGTCTGCGGATCTCCTCATTTCTGATTCGATCCCGCATAGAGACACACAAAAACCTATGTTCTACACAAAAATGCTTGCCCGGGTGGGAATCGAACCCACGCTTCTTTGGCGAAAGAGTAGGGGTCTCTAACTGGGCCACCGAGGTAGTCAAATTTAATGAAAAATTTCCAAGTTTCAGACCGGATCAAATTTTTTGGCCTCTGGTTACGCCAGATTATATTAAGTTAACATTTCGTTTTTTTTATTCTTGTGGTGTACCTCCTTCTTCTTCATCCTACCCTCAAAACAGCACAAAGACTGGCCTGAACGGCGATATTATATATAGACCCCGCGAGTGACGCGTGAAGTAGTAGTAGCCAAGCAGCCAGTGACTGTCAATGCGACACACAAGCATTAATATTGTGAACTGTCCTCGCGAGTGCCGAATTACTACTCATACGGAGATACGAGGTGCATTCAATAAGTACCTAGTCTCATCGCCAGAGGGCGCTGTAGTTCCAAAAGAGTTTTACCACAGTGTAGGACATTCTTTTTTAATTCTTTTTTCAAATTTATATTCCAATCCCTTCATTTGTTTTAATTTGACAACTTATGGAAGCGAACGTATCGATCGGTTTTACAAAAATGGAAAAAGAGCAATTAGATTAGAGCGGTGATTAGATTCCTATTTTTGGAAGGCAAAACGCGCATCGAAATCAAAGAGCGCTTGGATGCTGTGTACGGTGACTCTTTTCCATCGATGGCCACCGTCAAGAATTGGTTCAACGAGTTTGCACGTGGCCGTACGTCGGTTTTTGATGAACCACGTCCAGGTGCACCGAAAACAGCTGCTACGGAGGAAAACATTAAAAAAATCCATGATCTCGTATTGTCAGATCGCCGATTTGGACCTATGTCATACAATTATGGGGCGCAGCTAGTGCTTCTAACATAATGGTCATCCAAAGGGTACAAAATTACATCCTAAAGCAAATATCAAACGCACCATGGTTCATCAGAATCACAGAGGTCCACGACAATCTTGATGTGGCCATGGTGAAGGAGGAAATAGAGTCTCATGGAGAGAGATACAAAACAAGGCTGGAAAATCATCCGAACCCCCTGGCGGATCAACTTACTATCCCTGAAACCATACGTCGGCTCAAAAAGCGGCGGGATATTTTTGATCAGGATTAACAATAAATAATCCATAAATTAAATGGGCTAGCTCCGCTGGGAGCTGCACCATAAATGCCAAAATTAACAGAACTCATCTGCTTATAGTCTTAAAGACTGATTGCAAGATCAAGACACAAAAAAAAAAAAAAAAGATCGCCGATTGAAGGTTCGGGAGCTAGCTGAGACTGTAGGCATTTCAGAAGGAACAGTGTATCATATTCTTCACGAGGAACTCGGCATGAGAAAGCTGTCGGCGCGATGGGTGCCGCGTTTACTCAAACCGGAAAACAAGTGCAACCGTGAGACCACATCGGAGACGTGTTTGGCGCTGTTTAAGCGGAATCCAGCGGAGTTTTTGCGTCGTTTCGTGACCGTCGATGAAACCTGGATCCACTGGTACACACCAGAGACCAAGGAGCAATCAAAACAATGGATCCAGACCGGGGAACGTGCTCCAAAGAAGGCGAAAACTGTAAAATCGGCCGGAAAAGTTATGGCCACCGTTTTCTGGGATTCACAAGGTGTGATCTACATCGATTACCTCGAGAAGTGTAAAACAATTACAGGGCTTTACTATGCCGATTTATTGGGCCGATTCGACGCCGAATTAAAGAAAAAACTACCCCATCTGGCGAAGAAAAAAGTGCTGTTTCACCACGACAACGCACCGGTTCACACGTCTGCCGTTGCCATGGCCAAATTGGTCGAATTACGCTACGAATTGCTGCCCCATCCACCGTATTCTCCAGATTTGGCCCCTTGTGACTTCTTTCTGTTTCCTAATCTGAAAAAATCTCTCGCCGGGAATAGATATGGATCAAATGAGGAGGTCATCGCCGCCACGGAGGCCTATTTTGCAGAGTTTGACAAAAACTATTTTTCGGACGGGTTAAAAAAGTTGGAGCATCGCTGGGCTAAGTGTATCGAACTAAAAGGAGACTATGTTGAAAAATAAATTGCCACTTTTCTAAAATTTTCGTTTACTTTTTGTAGGCTAAGTATTTATTGAATGACCCTCGTACGAGTGATTGTGAATTGTGAAAAGTTTAAAGCTGAACATCTGCCAGACATTGAGTCTTAGCACCATAAACCTATGGTTTCGCTAGGAAGTGTCGTGCGAGTTACATAGGGATCCCTACGGATTTGACTGGTTTAACACAAGTGCTGTTCCTTTCTCTGTCCTGGCCCGACTCTTTTTCTCGTGCACCATTTTCTGACCTTCAAAATACAGTCCACTCTTTCAGGGGCTCGATTAGCCCCGCAATAAAAAATATAATTTGGGCGAAATCAGCCTCTGTGAAGTTAACTACAAGCTGCGGATAACTCAATCCTTGCACAGCTGTCAAGTGAGATTCAGACAGGATTGGGTTATCCACAGTTTGGCAGTACGTCACTAGACATTGGCGAAAAATCAACAATTGAATTGAATTGTAGCTAACGACACAGGTCACCCTAGTGTGGGCTGCAGTGCACATAATATTTTGTATGTACGTTAATTTAGGATATATTTACTTGTGTATTTTACTATTAACCAATATGTACATAGTTCATAAGTTTTTTGGAAATAAACAATAATCATCTCACGAAAGAAGTCCCGCCAATGCGGCGCCAAAGTCGCATGACCGATCTGTCAATTTTTGCCGGGGGGAGTTCTTTCGTGAGACTGAGTTTACCTACATTTTAATTCGTGCAAAAAGAAGTCTTATTTATTATAGGTACAAAAAAGTATGTGCTTGTGGCGTCTATGTTTTTAATATCAATGGCAGAGAGGCATTTTATAAGAAACTGTGACCTGATGAATGTATTTAGAAGTTAGTGTTTTACTTGGGCGATTAAAACTTCTTTAATCTATTAAAAGGCTGTCGAGAAGTATTTTTTTAAAAATGAGATTTTGATCTCGTCCAAGTAAGACGGGTTTAGTATTGAATTATTTTTAATGTTATAAATGCGAGATCTTTTTATGTAATGAAAACTTATTAAATATTTGTATGTGAATATAATGTAACATCACAGGCGCCAAGTTGTGTGATTCGCACCAGCATTATGTGCTTCAGTCAGGATTGGATATTGTGCAACTTGAAGCTAACTTCACATCCGCCAATTTGTATGATTTGGCCTATAATTAGGTGGGCCCCTAAGCAGTATTCTGCCGTCTATAACCTAAAAGCCGTTAAGCCACAAAACCAAATTTTTGGGTATCAGCGAAAAACGCGGGAATAGACAGGTAAAGTACTATAACTATGATTTAGACAATTATTTGCGAAAACGGCTTTAAAGGTAAGCTTATTTGTAGAATAATGATGTGTTCAAATAATTATGGGATCATAGCGGTTAAGTTATGTTTTGTTGGATGACGATTTCATTGACTTGTAAAGTAGAAATAAGAATGTAAATAGCGGTGTTTACATAATTTTTATCTTCTAAACTATAAACGATATAAAAATAATTTTTACAGTGACCGATAGAGAATTTTAAACTCTATAAGAATGTTTTATGATTTTATTTTGAGTGCTTTCCACACTAGATTTTTATCTCAAAGAGTTATCTTTGTGATAAGCATTCGAACATCCGAAGGGGCAGGTTCAAATCCTGCGTTCGCTTCAGATTTTTGAAATGCTCATCACAAAGATAACTCTTTTCTATAAGAATGTGTTTAAAAGTGAAAAATGACCCCCTGTGGCTTAACGGTGTTATAGCTTGTGGACGGCAGTATTAGGCCAGGGCCTCCTAAACTCACAGTCCGGCCCTGGTATTCGGAAATTCTCTAGTTTCTGATATTTACCTCAGAATAAGATGGTTCAGTGGCTTGGGCCGTATTCTCGTGTTGTGAGTCTTGCTCCGTGGAATTCTGTGACAGTTGCTCATTTAGTTTTACTAAGGCCATTTTTCCTTTCAGTACTTCGTCGAAGTAATTTGGATCGTCGAACAGCTGGTCCAAGGCGTCACTGAAAAATTACGAAAAATATGTTAGGGACATTTTTATACACGGTTTCTTAAGCCAAAGCTTGTAATATGGCTGCCAGAGACTTATAAACTACATATAACGGGTAATCTGCTTGCACTGTACTAGCAGATTTAACACTACTTTTCGACGCGTATTTATATATGTATATATTTTTTATGTAGGTATAACCATGCATAACATTTTTCATAGTAGTCCGAATTCAATTATTCTTTTTTATTGGAAAGAGTATACTTCGAAATTGGTCCCATTAAAATTTTATCGAAATTGGCTAAGCCATTTTTGATAAATCAACAATAATGTGAAAAATGTTACATCGATCCGTGCATAATATTTGCGTTCTAGCGATGTGCCCCGGCTTCGCACAGGTGTATTATACTTATAAACATTTCTCTTGAATTACTCTATCTATAAAAACAAACTGCATCAAAATCCGTTGCGTAGTTTTAAAGATATAAGCATACATGGGGACAGACAGCGGAAAGCGACTTTGTTTTATATACTATATATATATATATATGTAATGAATTTGTACACGGGTGAAGTTGGTGATTTGATTTTGATCATGCTATTTTTTGCAAAAAATAATTAATACTAAAGTCTGGCTAACGAAAGTTGATACTGGAATTTTTCGCAAACTTTTTACATGACAACACACGGTGCTACTACCATCGCGGATTTACTTTTAAATTGGGGTATTTTACCTTGTATTAAAACCTTTTTCAAACTTCATGTACTAAACTGAACAAAATGATTCATTATTTCATTATAATCTTCATCGTAATGAAGTAGATAGGTACGCGTTGAAATAATTTGGATGATTTGGAAAGCAATGCAAAGCCTCAGTTTGGCATAATAATAACGTCAAAAAATAGAAAATAATTAACGTGATGAACATAAAACTCCTACACGACAAGTTAAAGCTTGAAAAAAGATTTTTTTGCGATTCCCCCAAAGATTTGGAAGAATCAAAATCGCAGTATGGTAACAATGCTACATCGTGTGAGTGAGAGAAAGTGTTTCCCTCTCAGTTTAGGGCTGCCATACTGATATTTTTTAAATATGCCGCGCTTTGTCAGTATCAACTTTCGTTAGCCAGACTCTAGCTGAAAGGGGAAATTGGAGACCATCATTACAAAATCATAATGAACACACGAAATAAAATAAAAATGTAAGTAGAAACTTACCCGCCAAAAGTTTGCAGTATACTTTTCAGGGCTTTATTTTCTCGTCTGAAACTGTACAAAACCAATATTAGTTTTTAGCTTTAAGTTACAAATATAGACGAGCGTATGAAAATTTTCTCGATGTCGAAGCCAGAATAAAACAAATAAAAACTACATTACAAGTCTTACTAAGCACGAGCATAGCGAGCGAGAGTGTAATGGGACTCTTGATAATCAGAGGTTGATTTGAGTTGAGAATTTTTTTAATTTTACAGAACATTATAATTATTTAATTAACATTTCTTCATTAGTTCAATGGTTGGGCTACTGAGAAGAAAATTTCTCACTAGTTCAACGATCGGACTAATCAACGGACTAGTGGGAAGGTTCCTATCTACAGAAGTATATATCTACTATAGACTTACTTGTCATTATTGTCCGCACCAACTTTAAGGCTACCAATTAATTTATCTTTCTTCTTACACAGTTTCGTCATTTGCTCTAACTCTGACTGGGTTACATCCAAGCATTCTTGAAGGGCCTCGTTGATGTCATCTCGAGGCCGTTCTTCATATGGTACGGGGTACAGACGGAATATCTGCCTGTCTCCTGTCGCCTTACGGCATGACGGACAAGTTTTAGATCTGTAATCAGAAAGCCAATGATCATATTATTATTTTTTTTATGCAAAATAGGGCGACATTTGGCCACCAACTTGCCTGATGTAAAGCAAAGTTGTAGCCGAAGATAGAGTATGTAGATCTAGAAGATACCTATTCACTCTTGAATTGAAGATATCCAAATTGTAATTGTCAGGAAACAATGATAGAGGCACAGCATTCCAATCCCTGGCGGTCCGCATTGTGAAGGAATAACCGAATCATTATTTATTTATGACAATTTTATTATTACAGCTGTACTAATGCACTACTACACTATGCTTATTTTTATTGGTAATATGGTAGGTACATTAAATTACAGGTATATAATATTCAGTATTTGCTATCAGGCTTGTTATTATTGATAACCATTAAAATCACAATACAGAAACATGATAGAAATGTGATGGACAGTAGGGTGGAGTGAGAAACACTAATTTCAAAATTTTAAAGCTATGTTTAGGGGTATTTGTGCAAAATTTAAGGTCTTTGAGTTAACTAATATCGTAAGGTGGCGCATTGAACTTGAAGATTGAGAAAATGATAAAATAAATGTGACAAACCTTTCAAGCCAGTTCATAAGGCACAGGTAGTGGAATACGTGGCCACAGCTTGTTGCATACCAATGCTCAGCATCGGACTCCAGGGTCATGGGCTCTTCACAGAAACACTTCAGCATTTTGCTGAAATAAATAAGGTAAAAATTATGGTATGTAGGAAGGGTACATCATCCACTGAGACTCTGCCTTCGTTACAGTATGGAGGTCACTCCACTCAGGACCTCCTTAAGTTTCTGGCTTCTGCCTTTTCCAAATAACTAAGTTGCCATGTAAAATATTAAATTAAAAAATCAGGCATGTGCGAGTCAGACTCACTCACGAAGGTCCCGTACCGTATGGAAGACCCTTTAGCGCCATTTCAATTACCTGTTGCCGTTATTAATATTGAATAAAAATCTATGGGCAAAAACAAACGTTTGTTGTATGGAAGCCCCCCTTAAATATTTATTTATTTTGTTTTTAGTATTTGCTGTTATAGCGTTCTTGACACTTGATGAGCAGGCGTTGTCCCGGGTTATGGGTCCTTAATTGCGTGATAGCCCGGCTGTGGCTAGTCCAGCCACTCGATTCTCTCCAGGAAGTCCAGCAACTCGCTAACGCCGGCGCAAGCCTCCCGGAGCGTCCTCAGTGACCCGAGGATTTTCGTTTGTTGTTCTGCCACGCTGCTACACTCTAGCAGCAGGTGCGCGGCTGTTTCTTCTGTCTCCATGCATCCTCTACATAGGGACTATACCTCTACTATATCTCTGTAACACCAATGTCTGGTGACAACTCCAACTAAGCGTTGAAGTCTGTCCTTTGCAAGGTTAAGTAGACATCCAGAGTATCTCGGATTTAAGTCTGGGAAGTCTTCTCTTGATTGCCTGCAACCTTCAGTACTTGCCCAGTATTTTTTGTGTTGTCTTTTAGTATGCACGCGGATCCATGTGCTGACTTGGCTGAAGGGCAGGGGGATCATTGGTCCAGGTCCTATGGGGCGTCTACCTGAACCTCTCTTAGCTAGCTCGTCAGCCGCGTCATAGCAGTAACATAAATGCATTGTTTGTGAACATTTCAACTGTCTAGCTATCACGGTTTTGGACACACAGCCTGGTGACAGACAGATGGACCGACAGACGGACAGCAGTCTTAGTAATAGGGTCCCGTTTTTACCCTTTGGGTACTGTACTGTACCAGCCTTTTCAATAGTCCACTGCGGGACATAGGCCTACCATGTAACGTATACAAGTAACGTATACGACGTATGCAAGTTGCCTCACAATGTTTTCCTTCACCAAAAAGCCAGTGGTGTGAAATTTCATACATAAATTCCAAAGAACTCATTGGTACAGGACTGAGGATTAAAACGCGTGACCTTACGATTGTAAGGCGGGTGTTACTACCTCTTGACCACCACGGCTTTGGGTATGGAACCCTAAAAATCATGTCTCTGTAAGGAGGTTCCTAACCCTTCCACTCTCAGGGGGTGTTTGTACCTTTGAGTCTAGTCAGATTGTACAGTCTATCCCCATAGTGTGACCACACAGTCATTGTATAACAGGAAAATATACTAATTGGTTGTCCAGATATTTACCAATATTTTATCACAAATAAATGATTGACAGGCAGTTAGTAAACTGCTGTAAACTCTACGAATTTAAACAATTTCAATCTTACTATTTTTGTGTATTTTTAGTTAGTTCACTTACTCAGTTTGTTCAAGAGCTGCAATTTATCAACGAAGAGGGTCAAGTGAACTTCCTTGGACAGAACAGCTAGAAGTTAGCTGGAACTTAGGTGCTCTTATAGTAATTTATAACAAGGAATAAAGTACTGTGGTAACTTAGAATAACTGAAGCAGATCAATTACGATTCATGATCCTCAGGAATGAATACTCCAAGTCTTAATTAATTAATTACCAGAGAACTGGAACAGATATTCCTAATCAAAATTTCAGTCAGGATTAGAGTTACCAGTTTACTATTACCTAACTTTGCTATTCTTGCTAACACGCAACGTTGACAGGATCAAGGCTCCTTTACACACAAGCGGTACGAGCGGTACGAGCGGTAAAGGGCGGTACGGCAGTACCTGGACCGGACCTGTGTGAGCCCTTCTTATATAACCAGTACAATACAGATGCCCGCCCGTCTGCTATACCGCTCGTACCGCCTGTGTGTAAAGGAGCCTTCACAATCGCATTCTTTATTTATTTATTTCTTTTCCATTTCTCTAATTCATATTTCATTCTCTCAGTTTTTCAGTCTTATTTGCTAGTACTAAAAGCTTTGAGAGCAGTTGGTGAAATCAGTAGTGTGAGGTAATTCAAGGTTTAAAAATCTATGGCGTCATTTTTGAACTTCGCACAACTTGGTCGTAAACCGTCGGAGCTTGCATGGAGTATTTGCAACTTCCATAGACAATATATAGCGTTTTCATATACTTAATCTGTCAAAGTTCCGTATACATTCCGAGGCGTACGAAGTGTAAAAATAGGGACGCTGAATCTATGCTACATCTAGTTTTATACTTTGAACTGGTATTACTGAGATTGACATTTCTTGGTAAACAATAGGGAGCAACTGGGGTGCGTTTACGCACTCCAGATATTTTTTATGCTGGATAAAAATTATTCTGACGGGCGTCCGTAAACGGCGTCATAGCTCTAGACCTATCATAGCGCTTAAATGTACGACAAACCAATCACATCTGTCAAACTTTTGAACGATCTGTCAAATTCGATTTGATGACAACTCGCTGACCAATCAGAGACAAGATAAAATTTATCTACCTAAAAACCTCGATAAAACTTAGCCTAGTAAGGAGAAAAATTATACCGGTTGGAGTGCGTGAACGGGGCAGATTAATTTTTAGCCAGGAGGTTTTTTCTCCTAACGGATGCCCTAAACGGGTGACATAGAGATAGCCAGGATAATTTTTATCTTAGTCTGGAGTGCGTAAACGCACCCCTGGATGGGAGCAAATTATAGTGGATGGGAGCATGATGGGAGTAGTAAACAAATCAATTAACGTTCCAAATGTCATTGTCAAGATGACAATACAGTTTTTTTTCTGTTTAGCTCGTTCAAAAATTTAATTGTTCAACAAGCAGAGTTCGCGACGTGATAAAACTCTCCAATCGCAAATCCGCCAATTCTGCAAGCAGGCACTACTTGTAAGTGCAATTAAAATCGTAAATAGCGCATTGTAATGATGGTTATTACAAGATAAAATTGAACAGCAAGTGATAATGGTGACGACTTTTGCCCGATCTATCAAATTACAGTACATGACACTTGGTCGTTTTTGAACGTAAAAAATCAGACATGTTCAGTTTTCCTTTTTTTCTGCTGCAAGGTAAATAAAAATAAAAGTTGAATTTACAAAGTCCTTGCCGTTTCAATGCAAATTCAAATTAAAAATACCAAAAATATCAAGTTAAAACTACCTCATTAACCGTAAAACTGCACCGTTGTTCGCCTCTGTGAGTTGGAAGTGATGGATCAAGACAAACCTGAGAGTTCTACAAATCACGGAAAAAGGACACGACCTTTGCTTCTACAGCCTAGCCCGAAGATAGCTCGATTATCAACGCAACCCACCTCAAGTTCTAGTGGCATTTTAAAGGGTTCTAAAAAGATAAATTTGTCGAGAAAGCCTAAGATAACTTACAACAAAAGTGATGTGCCTGCAGCTGGGACCCCCGTGCCAGAAAAGCACGTGCGAAAAGCAGGCCCTTTATTGTTAGGTCCTAAACTCGGTCCCAGTCCAGTTAAAAGTATTGTGCAGTGTTTAGCTAGGAAAGAAAAGACTGATGACTTTTACCAGGTGAGAAAGGCATTGTTTTTCTAGTTTCTGTTTGTATAGTGAAAAAAGTAATCTATGGTTTGAGTTCTGCAAGAGTGAAATTGAATGAGATGACAGGTCTATTGTTAAGTGCACATTGTTAGAAAATCAGCTAAAATGTGACCAATAACAGACTGATTTTCCTGAGTTGATAATGTTAAAATTATGCCATCTGCCTTAATGTTATAGTTTGTATCTGAAGTAGTAATGAAGGTGTAGTCAGTACAACAGTTTATAAAATTATTAATTCTAGCATTCTGGAATTGAAATGTATATGTATGTACAGTTCCTTTATTTGTCTGTCCACACAAATCGGTGGATGGGAAGTTATGTGCAGAACGCTGCGCAAAAGCCGAAATATAGGTGTGCGTGAGAGCCAGAGACGAGACGCTGGGGCACACCCGCCTGCCAACATCATGCCTCCCGCGCGTTCCCTGTGCACGTGCTAACCACTACGACACGCAGCATCGGAATTTTGCACACATCCGAGAATAATTTGAGAATCACGGCGAAGTGTCTTCTGCGGCTAACTTCTCATCTGCCGACTTGTGTGGTGTTTAGTATACTGCAACATTGGTTAGGCTGGTTAGTTTTTAAGAAATCAAACAACCAAAAGTTTAGTTAAAATGCTTTAGTTTCATTGAGCGATATTTAAATTCTCTTGCTGATAAAAACTTAAACAAAACAAAACCATAGTGGTTAGTGTCAGATTTAACTAACAAAAAAAACTACAGTAGTTTCCATGTGGCTCTATGTTTTTGTACTATGCCTTTGGCAGAAATCAGAAGAAGTGACAAATATTTGCAGAGCAACAAAATAATAATTCTAGTTTCGTTTAGGTCTTATTCTCTTGTTCAGCCCATGAAATTTTTTAGGGCTTTTTGCTTTTCACAGTTAAACTATTTATTTTAAGTTTACAAAAACTGATTTAGGGGCCATAAATAGGTAGCTTTTACGAGTTACACCTAAAAACCAAATTTGTGGCCAGTCTATGCATGAAAGTGCATCAATAATTAATTTTTACCTTAGGTTTTAGTTAGTGGACTCATGTGATAAAATGGCAACTATTTTGTTTTCTAGGTGTATATTATACTTCGTTAACATTAACTATTCATAGCCAGTAAATGAGTATAACTTACAACAAAAAACTTCTGTAAATGCCAAAAAATCAAAAAAAAAAAACCCTTCTGATACTTTTTACAAGCTTTTACTTAACTTGCAATGGATGTACTTATCTATGTATGTAAGTTCGGGTGGAATCTTGCAAGTAAAATTTGACCAACATCACGGTTTCCGATTGTGCTGAAATTTTGCACTCATATGTATATTGTGTGGCAATGCAATAATATAGTACCACGATGATCTGATGATATATTCGGAAGGTGGCCATAGGAACTCCTGTACTAAACAAGATAGATTTGTTGTGTTTGGGCTCATTTTACTTGTTTTGGCTAGCACTCTGCTGCTACATGATATCCAGGAACTCAAAAGTTCCTCACACACACACATGCACCCACACACACACCCCTGTTTGTACAGACACCCTTATGAGGACCTTGTTAGTTTTTGACCGAAGCGAGGACTCTCTAAAAAACAGGTTTGTACACCTCGTAGGCCATCTTGAATAAGATAGAAAGAGACAGCTGAGTAAATCTTAAATGATGAGCTTATTAGGATAACGCTATCTCAATATTTTTCTGCATGAATCGCGGCGAACATACCGAGGACCTGAAATACACAACTTGATGTGATCAGCAGTGCACATACGAGGACCTTGTGTAAACCAACCGAGGACCTCTTACGTAAGCTCGGCGATGCCCTTCCGAGGACGTATTTTTACACAATATTTCTTATATCTCATACAAAATGCGGACGCTGTGTTGGACTTTATTTCACCCAACCGAGGACAGTTTTCCGTGTAGGACTCGTACAAAGCGAGGACGTAGAAAATCTACCTACCTAACCATTTTAGTATTAGCATTCATGTAAGTAGAATGTTTTGATATATTTCTTACACACATTTTTTAAAATGAAGTACCAAGCGAGGGCGGGTCAATGACTTTACGTTTTTCGGTGCTTTTCAAAGGATTTTCGCGAACGAACACATACAGTTTGCCACGTGCGGTACGCGGCAGAAATCAAAGCATACAGCTAACATGCTAGTGCAGAAATTACATGCAAAAGACGGCCTAATAGTATTTGATATGCAAGATCCTTAATTATCATTTTTACGTGCGTTATGTACGATAAACACCAGTTTGTGCTGATGCTGCAGCCAGGGTCGTTTCTTCATGAAGGAACCCCTCAACAGTTGATGGCATAGTTTTCAAATTTGGCAAACGCATTATATTTACATAGTATATGTAAGATAAACACCAGTTTGTGCTGGTGCTGCAGCAAGGGTCGTTTTTTAATGAAGGAACCCCTCAACGGTTGATGGCACTGTCTTCAAATTTGGCAAACGCGTTAGGTTTACATAGTATATGTAAGATAAACACCAGTTTGTGCTGATGCTGCAGCAAGGGTCGTTTTTTAATGAAGGAACCCCTCAACGGTTGATGGCACTGTCTTCAAATTTGGCAAACGCGTTAGGTTTACATAGTATATGTAAGATAAACACCAGTTTGTGCTGATGCTGCAGCCAGGGTCGTTTCTTCAAGAGGGAACCCCTCAACAGTTGATGGCATAGTCTTCAAATTTGGCAAACGCGTTAGATTTACATAGTATATGTAAAATTAACACCAGTTTGTGCTGATGCTGCAGCAAGGGTCGTTTTTTAATGAAGGAACCCCTCAACGGTTGATGGCACTGTCTTCAAATTTGGCAAACGCGTTAGGTTTACATAGTATATGTAAGATAAACACCAGTTTGTGCTGATGCTGCAGCCAGGGTCGTTTTCTTCAAGAGGGATCCCCTCAACAGTTGATGGCATAGTCTTCAAATTTGGCAAACGCGTTAGATTTACGTAGTATTTGTAAGATAAACACCAGTTTGTGCTGATGCTGCAGCCAGGGTCGTTTCTTCAAGAGGGAACCCCTCAACAGTTGATGGCATAGTCTTCAAATTTGGCAAACGCGTTAGATTTACATAGTATATGTAAAATTAACACCAGTTTGTGCTGATGCTGCAGCCAAGGTCTTTCTTCATGAGAGAACCCCTCAACAGTTGATGGCATAGTCTTCGAATTTAGCAAACGCGTTAGGTTTACATAGTATTTGTAAGATAAACACCAGTTTGTGCTGATGCTGCAGCCGGGGTCGTTTCTTCAAGAGGGAACCCCTCAACAGTTGATGGCATAGGCTTCAAATTTGACAAACGCGTTAGATTTACATAGTATATGTAAGATAAACACCAGTTTGTGCTGATGCTGCAGCCAGGGTCGTTTTCTTCAAGAGGGATCCCCTCAACAGTTGATGGCATAGTTTTGAAATTTGGCAAACGCATTATATTTACATAGTATATGTAAGATAAACACCAGTTTGTGCTGATGCTGCAGCCAGGGTCGTTGTTTCGTGAAGGAACTCCTCAACGGTTGATGTCATAGATTCAGATTTGGCAAACGCGTTATATTAACATAGTATATGTAAGATAAACACTAGTTTGTGCTGGTGCTGCAGCAAGGGTCGTTTTTTCATGAAGGAACCCCTCAACAGTTGATAGCACTGTCTTCAAATTTGGCAAACGCGTTAGATTTACATAGTATATGTAAGATAAACACCAGTTTGTGCTGGTGCTGCAGCAAGGGTCGTTTTTTAATGAAGGAACCCCTCAACGGTTGATGGCACTGTCTTCAAATTTGGCAAACGCGTTAGGTTTACATAGTATATGTAAGATAAACACCAGTTTGTGCTGATGCTGCAGCCACGGTAGTTTTCTTCAAGAGGGATCCCCTCAACAGTTGATGGCATAGTCTTCAAATTTGGCAAACGCGTTAGATTTACGTAGTATTTGTAAGATAAACACCAGTTTGTGCTGATGCTGCAGCCAGGGTCGTTTCTTCAAGAGGGAACCCCTCAACAGTTGATGGCATAGTCTTCAAATTTGGCAAACGCGTTAGATTTATATAGTATATGTAAAATTAACACCAGTTTGTGCTGATGCTGCAGCCAAGGTCTTTCTTCATGAGAGAACCCCTCAACAGTTGATGGCATAGTCTTCGAATTTAGCAAACGCGTTAGGTTTACATAGTATTTGTAAGATAAACACCAGTTTGTGCTGATGCTGCAGCCGGGGTCGTTTCTTCAAGAGGGAACCCCTCAACAGTTGATGGCATAGGCTTCAAATTTGACAAACGCGTTAGATTTACATAGTATATGTAAGATAAACACCAGTTTGTGCTGATGCTGCAGCCAGGGTCGTTTTCTTCAAGAGGGATCCCCTCAACAGTTGATGGCATAGTCTTCAAATTTGGCAAACGCGTTAGATTTACATAGTATTTGTAAGATAAACACCAGTTTGTGCTGATGCTGCAGCCAGGGTCGTTTCTTCAAGAGGGAACCCCTCAACAGTTGATGGCATAGTCTTGAAATTTGGCAAACGCGTTAGATTTACATAGTATATGTAAAATAAACATCACTTTGTGCTGATGCTGCAGCCAGGGTCGTTTCTTCAAGAGGGAACCCCTCAACGGTTGATGGCATAGTCTTCAAATTTGGCAAACGCGTTAGATTTACATAGTATTTGTAAGATAAACACCAGTTTGTGCTGATGCTGCAGTCACGGTCATTTCTTCATGAAGGAACCCCTCAACAGTTGATGGCATAGTTTTCAAATTTGGCAAACGCGTTAGATTTACATAGTGTTTGTAAGATAAATAGCATGTTGTGCTGATGCCGTAGCCAGGGTCGTTTCTTCAAGAGGGAACCCCTCAACAGTTGATGTCATAGTTTTCAAATTTGGCAAAGGCGTTAGATTTACATAGTATATGTAAGATAAACACCAGCTTGTGCTGATGCTGCAGTCAGGGAGTTTTTTCATGAAGGAACCCCTCAACAGTTGATGGCATAGTTTTCAAATTTGGCAAACGCGGAGATTTACATAGTATATGCATAGAGACAAAAGTACTCAAATACTTGAGTACTTTTGTCTATGGTATACGAGTATGTAAGATAAACACCAGCTTGTGATGGCATAGTTTTCAAATTTGGCAAACGCGTTAGTTTTACAAAGTATATGTAAGATAAACACCAGTTTGTGCTGATGCTACAGCCAGGGTCGTTTCTTCATAAGGGAACCCCTCAACAGTTGATGGCATAGTATTCAAATTTGGCAAACGGACTGAACGAAAAAAGAACTGGTAATTTTCTTCTCATATTTTTTTCTTTTACTTTTAACACCAGGCCCTTAGATTTTATATTACTGATGTCCTATACTATTTTTTACGTTTTAGTCAGATAAATCGTAATCAAGAAAAGACTAAAGGCTGATTCCTAAATCTCAATGATGGTTGTATTGATTATCTCAAAGAATGTTTGATCAAAGATTATTACAAAGATTTTTTTATACTGTATTATAAATCGTGATATAACTAATAAAGCGTTGATTTTTCGAAAAATCTTTATTTTATTAAGGTACGTCAGCTCATCTGCTTTTTTAGGGTTTCGAAGTAAAACAAGGGACACTTATAACATCGTTGTGTCCGTCCATATGTCTGTCCATAAGTTCGTCCTTATGTCACAAAGCCTCATCTTACTAATATTATAAAAGTGAAAGTTTGTACGTGTCTTACCACAAAACTCTGAAACAGCTCAACGGATTTACATGAAATTTGGAATAAACGTCTTTCATGGTCTGGACTAACATAGTCTACTTTTAATCCTGGAAAACTCATGTTAACTTTTTGACCGCGAGGCGCAGCTAGTAACTTCTATATTTATGAACCAAATAACATAAAATTTCACACTATAATAGTTTTCCATTTTGAACACTGAGAACTATTACAATTGTGCATTTAAGGGGTTAACCACACAACGCACGCAAAGTCGGGATGAAAATTTAGTTGACAACATTCTTTATTTCTTTGTACTTTTTGTTAACTTAAATCTTTCTGCGACCATTTCACTAGCTCCCAAGACAATACAATATTTTATGGCGCCAAATATAATATTGTGTAATCCAAGTATAAGCAGACCTAGGTACTTAGGACATACTGCGGAAAAAATCCTATAGTATCTATGGAATCTCCTAGTAGCTTTTCGTTATTTGTTTAGAATTGTGTCAACTTTTAAATTTTTCCTGCATAAACTTTTTTAAATGATAGCGCATAGCTCTTGTTCTACACACGATGAAAACTGTCAAAACGAGGACTAGTATACACACTGTTTCGAAAATGTAGCGAACCGAGGTCTCAAATACACATTGTTTGGAAAAGCTACCCAACCGAGGTCTTCTGTGTGAAAGTTAACACATTAGTCCTCGGATAATACAGCAAACGTGAAAGGAGTGTAAAGGAGTGTGTATGAGGCGACAGTGGCGCCGCCTGGTGTATACACAATGCGTGTGTAAGATTATGAATAATTTTGATCAAACCGAGGCTCAGACCACTTTTTTGTGTTAAGTATACAGAAAGACTCAAAATCGCTTGCAGAATATGAATATTTGGTCAAGTCGAACCGAGGACTCTCGAAAAAGTCCTCGCTTTGAAAAAGTCCTCGGTCGTGCCTTGTGTATTCATACGCAAGTCCTCGGATGGTACTTAAAACAAACACACACACACACACACACACACACACTCATATGCACTTTTATTGGGATGTTGTTGGTAAGATTAGTAAAATTATAATTTATTTGTATTCTAAATTATTGTAATCTGTTTTGGCTTTATTTGTGTTTTTTATATTAGTAAGATAATTAGGTATTGTAATGTTATTGATTACAAGAAATAAATAAAATAAAAAGCTTATATTTAAAAAGTAATGTAATGTAGTTTTTTAACTTTTAATGTATTAGTTGATGGTTAGGCAGTTGTATTTCGATTTAGTTAATGAAGACATACACACAATAGTACATTGTACACCGAGGGGAGAAAACAATCTATTTCTGTTCAAGAGTATGTTTAGGAGGAAACTCGAGAACAGAAATAGAACTTTCTCCCGAGTGATACATAGTGCTTTATACTACACCTACGAGGAAAATAAAATACAATAGTTTATTAATTAAAGTTTAAGAAGTAAGTTATTTATGAATTCTTGGGATGTATTTTTTATTTCTGGTGGCGTCATCATTACAAAATAGTCACTTTCACTATCAGGTGACATTCTGTAGAATTATTTAGAAAATTAAAAGCTTGGTACTGTTAAATTATCAATTTAGTCAAAAAAAATATTTAACGCAACGAAATAAAGCCGGAAACATACTATCGGACGCGACTGAAAGGCGCGACTTAGCAGTGTGCACAGTCTTAAAACATCGGCGCGTCAGATCGCTCTTGGACGTCTGTATGCTCAAGGTCGTCCGAAGGTGACGTCCGCGACTTATGTCCGATAGTGTGCACGGCTCAGTGTACTTTCATAGTCTAGATACCTATCAGTCGTGTCCGTAAGCCGCGTCCAATAGTATGTTTCCGGCTTAAATTGCCGCGCTTTTTTTTCGCATTGCAGAATAAGGTTGCACATCATTCTCCAATCCTCATTTTATTAAAAATAGAAAACAAAAAAAAATCCGCCTCTTTTCTCTAATTATTTAATATAAAACCTTTTTGAGATTTGAGGTTTGTATGTTTCGGCCTCTTTTTCTAATTATTTCATACAAAACCTTTTTGAGGTTTGACATTTGTATTTTTTTTATGTTCGTTGCTAAAAACAAAAGAAAGCTAGCCGGGCAGTAAAGGATTTCAACATTCAACAACATTCCTGCCCTGCTTCGGAGGGCATTAACAAAATTCCGTATTACTTTTACCGCCGAACATTTTTAAGGGAGAAATTACGAACTTTGTAACCCGTTTATGAACGAGTAATAAGACACTTTCCGAGTGGGTGTGGTATAAAGTAATAAACCTTCAAAAATCTGTAAAAAATTGCCATTTTTGCTTCAGGTTAAAATACTAACTCTAAGATATGAGGGTCAGGCTGAGACGCAGGATGATCGTCAAGGGAAAATGTTACTCCATACTGAATATTCCTTATTATCTCTACTGAAAGACCAAGAAGGTGTCATACATCATCATGGATTATTCAAGGTCAGTATTTTGAGTTTTTCATCTTTTTACATCCTCAGTTAGTTCTTCTCTCTCAGGACTTCTTTTTTGCATGTACAATATACATGTTACACAATTACTCTGCCAATTATGAACTGATTTTTACTGCAGGCACTGCAGGACATAGGCCTACCCACGAAGGGCGATTCGGCCTATAGGCTCCAAAGGTTAATAACTCCATTCAAAATAATTATTCACTCTCCCAGGACCACGCATTAGAAGAAGTCCCGAACCCCTGCGGGCCAGGGTTCGTGTACACGGGCCGGGTCCGGCAACGCTTGTTCCTCGTCCTGGACTGCGTCACGTCGCACCAGTTCAGCGAGAAGTGCTCCGAGCTCATCAACCTGCAGCAATACGTCACTAAAGTGAAAAAGGTCCCCGAGAAAGAGGCCATATTGATATTTTATGACATTGTGCGGGTTGTGGCGAATTTACATAAGGTGCGTAATTGCAGTAAAGGACATGTTCTTTTTTGTACGGGGATTTGGCTCAATGACTAACAGTGAACCATAATAGGGAGAAAAACAACTTAAGGTGACGCATTGATAAACTATTGTTTCGAAAATTCTCCCTTCACTCGGACAAATTTTACGCGGTAGCGCTCGACGAGATCGCGCCAGAGCGGCGGGCGGCAGTGAGTTTTTAATTATTTACTCTCAATGGACACATTAAAAAAAATAACTTCTCGATCTATTTAATAGAATGGTAGTCTGGCTATTTTATTTGTAAAAAATAATAGGGTGTTGTCGCTGATAATTCTGAGCTTTGATTCAGAGATTCTTTAAATAATTCGAATGAATTATTAAACTTTTTTTAGGTGAGAAATTTGTAATTTTTGTTTTAATAAATTCGGTTACTATTTGAAAATTTTGTCCGGTTCATTACATTTTTAAAGATTTTCCCTTATCTATGATATTTTTTAAATTTGAATCAATATCATTCGACTTCTCACATTGCGCATTCAAAAGTACTAGTTTTCGTGTCTCTCGATCCGATGCCTCGTCTTTATTCCATGCGACATAGTGTTTCCTAATCAAACAGTAAACAAAAAACCACACATTTTTTAAGTTTTACGTTATTGTCATACTGCCCACCATTAGACACATCCACCATGTTGAATCCCATGGATGTAAGAAAGAAGTCAATTGGCAACAATATTCAAAATCAGACAAATAAATATTATGGGTATGCTCTCTACTATGTACAAAGCAAGGTTTATTATTCGAAGACTTTACAACCTATCATATACCATCGTAGCGTCCGTGGGGAATTTCCAAAGAAGTCGCAATGAGTTTCGGAATTTTTCAAATTAATTTTTTATATTATTTTTCCATGGTACTTTATTTTTTTTTGCATAATATAAATTTGTGTTAGACTTGAGCCAGCTTTGAGAACATCATCTTTATAATTTTGTAATTTTTTGATAGCTGAAAAACGTCTAGTCAAACTACTCCATGAGCACTAACCTATTATTATTGTACTGTAGCTAATTAAGTTTCTATCTTTCTAGTTTTATGTTACGCCACTACTTCAACATCCGTAAATTGCTTGATTTGCATTTTTCATTAAACCTTTTTTTTTTTTGGTGTCGGGGTTTGGGGGGGAATCTTTTACAGATACCCAGCTGCTTTGGGATGCAGCTGGGTTATGTGGTCTTAACCACTAAAACCCCCTCGGTAGCCGACTTCTATGCTTTATAGACGGCACTGGGATCTCCGTTGGAACGCACCAGTGCCTTCTAGCATGTCAATTGATGTCCCAGGACTATACAGTATACACGCCTGCTTACAACTACGCTGGCTAAGCCCCGCCCTAAGTTATCTCTTCCGGACTCGATTGGGTGAAACTTATCCCCAAATGCGCCCACCCTCGAATCCCAGGTGCCCCTTTTAGTCGGCTTTTACGACAGGCACGGGATACCGAAACCGTATTCTAATACCCCGGTTCCAGGGTCTTCATCCAGGGTTTTCATTACACCTAGAGGCCTATAAAACTAACATTCTTCATTTCACCAAGAGGCCTATAAAACTAATCTAAAAAAGTAATGTTATAATGATTTGCGCACTGGATTTCATCTTAATTGTTTTTTTATTTCATATAAGTTTGCGTTTGACTACATACTGCCTAAAGTTAAGCAGATATGCGGTCTAGGGTGTAGAGTGCAGATTTGAAGAAACCTATGTTGTACTTTGGCAGAAAAACAGACACAGGCAAAGCGTTCCACTTTGCAGCTGTTTTTATGAAAAATATGGATTCGAAAATTATAAAATTAGTCTGATTTCTTGACCCCAAAATCTATTGTTTTTGGAAAAAATAATTATGAATTTATAATATTGTTTCAGAGAAACATAGTGCATAGAGACTTAAAGCTGGGCAATATAGTGCTAAACCAAAGAACGGGACGAGTAATCATCACCAACTTCTGCCTCGGAACACATCTGGGCAGCGATAGAGATTTGTTGAAAGATCAAAGAGGTAATATTTAATACTGTTTTGTTTTTCTACTACCACTCGACCAGCACGACTAACAATACCTACTCCAAATAAGTTTTAATTAAAAAGGCGATTTTTTTAATGCGAAATGTCCGCGCTTGACCAACAATTCGCCTGATGCAGTGCTGCCAACTCACTTTGGCAAAAACGTGCTATCAGCACGTCAAAAACGCGCCAAAAGCGCTAAATGGTACCTACGACAAAAAACGCTCTAATTGACTCGAATCAGTGATTAAAGCAAGACATTAAGCATTTCAGTGGTTTTGTTTGTAAAAAAATAAAATGCGTTCTGTTTTACTATTAAAATCATAAACACTTCACAAATTCGACGCAAAGTCAGGACTGCGAATTAACTCAGCAGAGCGTCGGGCTAGTGATCCCAAGACGCAAGGTTCGAGTCCTGCATTCGCGACGAATTTTTGAAATGTTTCTCACAATAATAACACTTTGAGATAAACCTAGTGTGGGATGCACTATAAAATTAAAATCATTTTATTGTAATATTGTTTCAAAAACGCGCTAGATTTAGCGATAGGTGCTAAAACGCGCCTTAAGCCAAAAAAGCGTCAGATTTGTCGCCGAAAGCGCTAAGTTGGCAGCACTGATGGTATTCAATTCAATTCAAATCTTGTTTGTGGCTTCTGTGAGGGTGTTTCACAATTTCGCCAATGTCTTGTGTAGTACTGCCATCAAACGTATTGGTAAAGTTATACTCTATAAAATTTAACTTGATCTCTGCGACAGTTACATATTGACATATTTAGAGTTGAGATAGTGGTGGAAAAAATCAATTTTCAAACAATGTTGTAATGAAATCGAATGAGTAGTTGAAGGTGAGAAATTGGATTTTATTTACTTACTATTATTTAAGATCAAGTATGTACACATGTAAATAATGTTATGATATTAATTAAATACTCATAATAATGTAACGATAGTATTTATCGACGTTTTTCACTATTATCGATGCTAATGTAACATATAATTGGGTTTAATTTAATTACACATGTAAAAAATGTTATGATATTAAAATATACAATAAAATTAATGATAAATTAAGTTTTATTTAAAATATCGTTAATATAGTTTACTATCGATATTTTTAATAAAACTCTATCTAAAACTCTGTGGTCACGATCATTCGTCGCCCATCACTAATCGGCATGCCCATAAAGTATGACATTGACAGGTACTGTCTGTACTATTAAGAAATTCAGGACTTCATAGGCTTGATTTATCTGACAGCTGTCGCAGAGATCAAGTTAAATTTGATAGAGTATAGTGTTTATGTTCTTGCAGGGTCCCCAGCGTACATATCACCCGACGTACTGATGTGCAAGCCGTACCTCGGCAAGCCGTCCGACATGTGGGCCCTCGGAGTGGTCCTGTACACCATGCTGTACGGCCAGTTCCCATTCTGTGACACCAGCCTCGCGCAGTTGTTCAGCCGGATACAGGCCGCCAATTATAATATACCCCCGTGAGTATCTTCTTCTTTTACTACCTATAGTAATAATCTTAAATAATAAATAATAATAAATATCAAATAAAAAAAATAATAAATATCACCCTTCATGGGTAGGCCTGAACCTTGCAGTGGACTATTAAAAGGCTGATACAGTAATAATCTAACATCAACTTGATTGAGTACCTAAACAATGTAATATACTATTGTGAGTATACAATATAATATACTGCCGTAAGTATTAAATACTATACAGAGTTAATAATAGGTATCTTCTAGGTAAGCGTGCTACATCCTAGACCACATATCTGCTCAACATCAGGCAGTATGTAGTCAAACGCAAACCTACAGGGAATAAAAAAAATAAAAAAAAGTGATTGGTAATCAATTAGCATCCTTTTAGGGGCTTATTCTGAACATCAAAACTAACAACTTTTGGTCTGCTACTTTGTCAAAACTCAAAAAAAGTATCAGCGGTTCCATACATTTTGTCTAGGTTGAACGATGTTCTTCTATGGAACGACAATTTTTTTTGAGATTTGATAAAAGTCATTGAACAAAAGTTGTTAGCATCCTTTTAGGGGCTTATTCTAACATCAAAAATGTTAGAATAAGCCCCTAAAAAGATGCTAATTGATTACCAATCACCCTGTATACCACTAAAACAATGAAATGTATTCGTAATATATGCGGTATATGTTATTAACATCAAGCAGTTTGTAATCAAAGGCAATACCTATTTGAAATTTGAAAAAAAAAAACAGGCAATCCCTCGGGCATGTGGGCCCTGAGGGTAATATGAACCTTCAATATTTCTTAACCATGCCTTAATAAAATGTGTTTTAATATATTTTTTTGTCGACAGTGATGGCAACTCAGTACAAGCTTCGGACAACACGGTGTTTCTAATACAACGATTGCTAGTCAAGGATCCCAAACATAGATTACTCGCTGACGAGGTAAGTACGAGTAATACTAAACCTAAATTGTTTCACTATTATACAATAACTACACTTTTGTTGACAGAGTATAATCTTAGTTTTTAGGGTTACATACCCAAAGGATAAAAACGGGACCCTATTACTAAGACTCCGATGTCCGTCTGTCTGTCTGTCACCAGGCTGTATCTCATGAACTGTGATAGCTAGGACGTTGAAAGGACATGTCCACAAAATGTATGGAGGCTGGTATAATAATAATCAAAAATTCTAACCACAACACTCGTTACATTTCGAGATAGTTCATATTTTTCTGAGTCTTACAACAGTTAAAAACAAAAAAGAGCCCTCCGATTTTTTAAAAATTAATTTTGAATTTATTAGGATAAATAAATATATTTGGCTCAATATGTAGTTTATCTCTAGCAACCCTGATTAAGTAACTCCAAATTGTTAAATAAAAGCATTTTTACCAATTAGACACACTTTTAAAGTGTTTTTTTTTGTCACATAGTACCAACTAACTGGTCACACTGTTAGGTTATAATTTTTAATTTTAGCAAATTAAGAGATGAATGTGGAAGAATCAGCTACGAATGCAAGTAAAATAACGATAGAAGCACTTTATCATCGCTAAACTAGAAAAAGTGATAAGCTGTATTGTTATATTTCATATAATTTATTTTTCACATTTAAAAAAAAAATAGAGGGGTGAAAAAATCTAAATTAAATAATTTTGGGAAGCCCATAAAAGAAGCTTTCAAATGATGTATATATCATCTTGGTTCGATTTTTCTCTGAATAATATACCACTTGTGGACGTCACCTTTTTAAAGATGACGTATTTGTGTTGCCGCTATAACAACAGAAATAAAAATTAATTCACCGTACCCGCGCGTGTACAGTTATTTGATGGGTCATTGTGTTTCATATACATGCGATATGATGGAAATGACTAAATATTTCAAATTTGTTAAGTTGTGGATGTTTTAAAAACAATAATAAATTAAATAATGAGATTGTTAAAAACAATAATAAATTAAAAAGTGTTGTGTCATAAAAAAATATCGTTCACCCGCGTACCGTATGGGGCAGCCGATATTTTTTTTGAGTTTTGACAAAAATCGCAGAACAAACGTAGTTAGTTTTGATGTACAGAATAAGCCCCTAAAATAATGCTAAAATTATTTACCAATCGCCCTGTTTAATAAAACGAACTTTGGTTGTCTTACTAAATTATTAATTAATCATGACATACTTATTATTTTATATTCTTGTTACTGTACTGTACTGTATCAGCCTTTTAATAGTCCACTGCAGGACGTAGGCCTACCCACGAAGGGTGTTTGGGCCATATCCACCACGCTGGCCCAGTGCGGGTTGGTGGATTCGCATACGCCATCGAATTACTTCTACGGAAGTATGCAGGTTGCCTCACGATGTTTTCCTTCACCGAAAAGCCAGTGGTGTGAAATTCCGTACATAAATTCCAAAGAATTCATTGGTACGGGACCGGGATTTGAACCCACGACCTCACGATTGCAAGGCGGCTGTCACTACCTCTAGGCCACCACGGCTTATATATTTTTGTATAACAGTAAAATTGCATCTATTTATAAACTGAAAAACGGAATCACCCTAAAAACAGTGCGGACATCTATTACAACCACCTTTCAATTATCAGAGGAATAAAAGTGTAAATCGAGATAATCTGAAGGTAATGCATTGATTGAATATGGCATGAGTTAGAAAAAGACAAGAAAAATATCTCGATTCAGTGGCTGTGCCGTATTATTCTCCGTGTAGTGTCAATTTCCAATGCATATTTGACAGTTTTGATAGCTCTGGGCAAGATTTTCCATACTTTTTTGTGGTTGAGAATTGCCTCAAGCGACAACACCACTATCTCTCTGGTTGTATTAGCTCTGTACTTTCGTAATAGCCCTCTCAACCATTTAGCACTGACAGAGGCCTTTTGTCGGCTTAAATACACCCAGCGCTAAACACTTGACTTATACAAACTTTTTTTTACCAGGTGTTAGACCAGTTGTCGAGCATCATAGCCAGTTACGCGATCGTGTCCAACCCGTCCGAGGAGCTACAGGTGGTTCCCGACGTGCCGCTAGAAGACGCGCCCAAGGAGCAGGCTCCCAACCCTTCCTCGCTCGAGCTGGACAGGAAACCATTCCTCACGCTACCGGACACCGGCGAGAGGACGCCCAACTCTAACGTATGTTACCCAAATATAACGTATGTTACCCAACTGTCGTATGTTACCCAACTCTTTCTCGCTCGAGCTGAACAGGAAACCATGCCTCACTTTACCGGACTCCGGCGGTACGCTGTATTTATAATAAGCTCGATTACAGAGGCGCCATGGTTAATTATACTAGCTAAATAGCATAGTTCTGTTTCTTTTTCACTTTAGGCATTCGATAGGGAGAACGCTTTTTACGTTGATATTAAATTTACGCTGGCGCCTCTGTAATCGGGCTTAATGATACGACAAAATATGTAATATCTATTGGAATAAAGAATTTATTTAATTATTAAAATTAAACAGGAAAACATGTGAACCTTACAGGAGGAAGTAGGTGTTTTCTGCGTGCCTCTACCAGACTTCCTCGCGCTCAACTTCTCTTCACCGACCCGAGTGCAGCCCAACATCATCCTGCAGCCGGCCGCTCCGGCGGATCTCTCCGGCAACAACCAGCGCCAGATCACGGTGCAGAGGATCGGCAGGGATGCTCGCCCTCTGTACCCCTGCGAGATAGCCAGGTAACCTCAGACCTTTCTCTTGGATTTCATACTCAGGTGTCACACTCGGGTTTTCACTCAGATCCCACACTGGGATCTCACACTCGGATTCCACAGTCGGATCACATACTCGGATCCCACAATCTCATCTCACATCCTGCATTCGGATTTCACACTCAGATCTCACACTCTGATTTCACACTCTAATCTCACACTCAAATATCACACTCAAATCTCACACTCAAATCTCACACTCAAATCTCACACTCAAATCTCACACTCAAATCTCACACTCAAATCTCACACTCAAATCTCACACTCAAATCTCACACTCAAATCTCACACTCAAATCTCACACTCAAATATCACACTCAAATCTCACACTCAAATCTCACACTCAAATCTCACACTCAAATCTCACACTCAAATCTCACACTCATATCCCACGCTCGGATCTCACATTCGGAAAACAGTTTATCAACTCTCGCTCAACTTCTCGTCACCAACTCTAAAAATAGTAAATAAGATAACCATTTTATAATTATATTAACAGTATCCATATTTCTCTATACAGATTCCAGCACATGTTTGCGTCGAACACGAGTCAACGCGAAACCCGTCGCTCGGACGCACCAAACTTCGTCCCGGAAACGCGAAACGAGCGCGGAGAAAACTCGCGCTTAAGAACTCTGGCGCAACGGATCCCCCGGCTGAACGCCGCGCCCACCACTTCCAACATCGACCGACCGAGCTCCTCGAACGCGGAATATCGCGTTCAACCAACAAATAACACCGAATTTCGACCGCAAACTTCCGCAGAATTCCGCGTAATACATAATCCAAACGACTACAATACCAATTCAAACCAAAACCAACCAGATTTTCGAGCAATGCCCAATACGTCGTCGAATAATGTTATTTATAGAACGGGGCAAAGTTCGACCGATTTCAGAGTCCAAGTGCAAAACGCGACGAGCATTTCGGCCAGTTCGGTCGATTTTAGAGTTGCGCCGTCGGCGTCGAATTCGACCGATTTTAGAGTCGTGAACGAAATAGCGAATGATAATGTGAGGATCCTTCCCTGGTCTGAACGAACGAGGAGTAACAATAGGACGTGGGATAGTGATTATGTTTTGCGGTTGCCTATTTTGGATCTCTCTAGGGTGCAAGAGAACCGGAGTGGGAATTCGCAAAATCATATCGATTTGGAGTGATGCGAATGGTTGCTTATTTCTAATTTAATTACAAACCGTCTAAACACAAAAGTTTTTTGCACGCTTTAGACAATGTTTAACAGTACAAATGCACCGTTAAACAGTGTTTAAGGCGTGTTTAAATCTTTTGTGGTAAGGCAGTATGGTGTTTTATTAAATGAGTATATATTCTGTAATGTCATCGTCAGTGGCGGACCAAAACCAACATTTCACATATATTTTGCGACGTCCCCTGGTAAATCAAAAAATGGGTTAAAAAAATTAAGTTATCAAGTCATAGCAAAGAATCGAGACTACTTTTAATGAGCTAAAGCTACATTTGGCTTTTTTCATACCAAAAATAATGATTTTAATATAATATGAGAAATAAAAAGATGAAACCAAGCGAAGCGAGCGCAGTTATTTTCTGTTATTTCAAATTTATTTTGATTTAATATGAGAAGTACACAAAACCCGCCATTTTGAAATCGATCTTCCATAAAATATTTGTTCACATTGTATCTGATTATTACGATGAGTACAATCATGACATAAAATATATGTCGTTTTAAAAAAATACATGACGTAACATTAGGTAACAGTATCGTAAACCTGAATGAAGTAAAAAGTTGATGAATGAACGTTATATTAGAGTAGATTACCTAAACTCCATTCCACGCACGATGAAGAATTCGAAAGATCAAAACGCACCACGTTTCGATTTATAAAATTAACATTTGTTGATACTCCACATGTTAAAAAAAAAAACGAAAAAATGTCTTGACACATTGGGACGGCCGGACATAACAATTTTATATAGGTACTACAGAACTTTAAAAACGTAAAGATGGGCTAGACAAAGTCACATTCCATTAGCTAATCGAATTCAATATCGAACTAGCTGCCCATTCCGGCTTTGCCCGGATACGAATAAATCATAGCTATAAACCTTACGGAAGAAATGTCCTAAACGATAGTTTTTGAAATGAAATTAAAATCTGTTGTGTAGTTTGGAAGATGTAAGCAGATATATACAGAAATAACGGTTTTACTTTATACTATGTAGTGTAGTAATAGGAGTAGTATCGCACAAAACCATGTGACTTACATATATCGTTCATTTTCAAAGAGTTATCTTTGTGATAAGCATTTCAAAAATCTGAAGCGAACGCAGGATTTGAACCTGCCCCTTCGGATCACAAGCCCGACGCTCTAACCAACTGAGCCAGCCCGCCTCCTACGCAAACTTCAAATTTCTGAAGTGCTTACATTTCCCAACTTATAGCGTTGGTGGCGCCACCTGTGATACCCGTATTAGACAGGTTATCACTCAACTAGAAGTTATTAGAACTTCTAAAGATTGACGAGAGATGACGCTCTGCTGCTCTTTGAGATAAAAATCTAGTGTGGAAAGCACTCAAAATAAAATAATAAAATCGTTCATTTTGTTCAATTCTATAATGGGATGTGACTTTGTCTAGCCCCTAAGGTTTGCTAAAATGATCATTGCATTTACATTTAAATGTCATGTGAAATAGGGCAGGTGTACAACTATGTACAACTTGTATAGTGCGTGCCACCAAAGATGAGACTTGACGAGCGTCAGTGGTGGGGGATCTTGCGCAGGTACAGTCGTGTACAAACTAATTATCCAGTATTTGTATATCTATTAAACGTTTTATAAACGTTTTTTAAACGTTCGTATATTTATTACAAACCAAAGTGGTTTCTCAAGTTTCATCTTTGATGGCACGTACTATACTAAAGGGCTAACCCGAAATTCGAAAAAAAACTACAGCTGTTTCATACATTTTGTCGGTTCCGGGTTGCAATTTCGTAAGAAAAATCTGTTATTTTGAAGTCTAGGTTGGCTCCATAGTAAAAGTTGCTCATAATGATAGTCCCAATCACCCCCCTTCAGCTTATTACAGGGCAAGCAAATAACCCTGTATATCTTTGAAAGTTCCTGAACTTTCAAAACAACATCTTGTATAAAAAAAGTTGTGTTGACTATAATTATAATAGTATTAGTAGTTGGTAGTTGTAAATAAAGTGTAATAAAATGAGACTAGTATAAACAGATAGCCAAATATATTTACGAATTGTATATTCTCTAGATGTGATAATGATTTAGGATTACGCGAAAATGGAGTTTTGACTCGCAATTTTGTGATCTAGAACAAAAACTGCCAACTTTATAGTGTAAATAGACGATCATATTTGGTACGCTTCGCACCGTAAACTTGGTGTGCTCCGGACCAAATCCGATGGTGTGTTCATTATTATTATTGACAGTGCGCTCGGTTCGATGATTCTGCCATAGGATTTGGTGCGGTCCGTGTTCAATAAACTACTATGTAATCTAGATACAAATGACACTTGAACTGCTAATCAAATGTCAAATTTGATTTCACAAAAATGGTGGACAAACTTCAAACGTCTCCTAGACAGGGCTTTTATTTTGAACTTTATCGTCATAGCTATAATGTCATGTCATTTCAAACACCGCCTCTATGATAAAAAATAATATTTTGACAATACGAAATTCACAACACAATGTTGCCAGCATGAGTTATTCATTCCTAGCATGGTCATGGCAAGGCACTTTTTAGTTGGCAGACACCTTTATAGCACACAAAATTGGAAGCCATTTTCAATAAAATAAGCTAGTTTTAAGAAAGAGTATGGTATGGTTATTGTATTATAAAATAAATAAATATAAATCAATCGATATACTGTTGTAAATATTTTATATTAATATTTTTAATATTCTGTTCTTTTGAACTATTGTAAGTAGATTAAGTAATTATTTTGTGTTAAGTAGAACAATTTTTGTTATTTGTTAGCTATTATGAAGTGTAAGCTAATGAAATGTATTATCAAAATCAGTTCTGTTTTTTATTCTCATTTGTACAACGTCATTATCATCATCTCAATGGCAAGTGATAAATAGGGGAGGTGGGGGCACTACCGCATGTAGGGGCACAACCGTTTTACCATTTTGGCCGTTTTTTTTTAAATGGCATAATTTTTTTCGGCAGTGTCACACATTTTCAATGGCCGCTCTCTTGTCATGTTGTGTCAGCGTCGTTGGTTGTGTAAAGAAAAAATAATTTGCATATATGTTAAATTTAGTAAGTTTCTTATAATTACGTACCAATTTTTTAGATGCAATAAGTAGAATGATTGAATGAGCATTTATTTAAGCTATGTTTACATTGTTTGTTAGTAACCTAACCTCGAAATACAAGACACAGTGGACATCAATTTTCAAAACGAGTGCCTGGGGACAAAACCACATAGGGGCGGTTATACCCCTAATATATTTTTGTATACTATTTTAGGATTTTTAGGCTGATAAGTACTTGACGTTTGCATTTCTAGGTACAAAAGCTTTTGAAAATGGCGCACGTAGTTTACGTGCGCTGTACCTCCAACGAGGCAAATCTGTATTCCAACCAAGTACATTTATCACGGCCATCAACATCCATATTGGTCCATCATGAACCAGTTTCACAATCAACCATTCAAGCATAGTCTTCCAAGCAAAAACATCCATTCCCGCCATCATCACCCAAGATATGCTCAGTTCTTCATCATGAATCCATTCTACAATCACCCAATCAACACAGTCTTCTAACCAAGCAAATCCACCTTCCAGTCCAGCACATTTACCACAACCATTAACATCCAAATTGGTTTATCATGAACTAGTACTACAATCATTCAATCAATCACATTCTTCCAAGCAAGTACATTTATTCCATTCATCATCATCCACATTTAAATTCACGTCTCTCAGAGACCTCGTTAAATTGCCTGACAGAGGAAGACCAGTAACGTCTCGCCATACAAAGATAAAAGGAAAAAGTGCCATTTTAACAAGTTCTCCGTACAAATCAGAACTAGAAGGTGCTATTCCAGACAAACAATGTAAAACAAAGAATACCCCAAGAGTTACAAAAGACAAAGGTAAAGCTAAGAAGACACCAGGAGTTACAAAAGACAAAGGTAAAGCCAAGAAGACCCCAGAAGTCACAAAAGGCAAAAGTAAAGGCAACAAGACACCTGTAACAAAAAAGGATGTAAAGGAAAGAAGACACCTGAAATTACTACAAATAATACAGTGAATGCATATTTTGTCAAGAGATATATTCTAAATCTAAGTCTACGGATGGTTGGATTAAATTAACAATATATCCTGGTTGGGCTCATGAGGCCTGTGCAGGGATGGATGAAGAAAACGATTACGAATATGTCTGTGATTTTTGCCGACTGACTATTTTAATCGACTGAACTGTTATTGGGACGGTTTTGCCCCCACCTCCCCTAAATAAATATTAGAGGACACACGGTCTCTGGCCTCAAACTAAGCAACGCTTGTGGTATGGCTGCCACAGACTGATATACTACACAAACACATAATAATTATACCCACATATTTTCTGTATAGTTAGGTACTTGACAGTAACGTCTAGACACTATTGTAGAATTGAAAGTCGTCATTGTTTTTCACTGTATATTGTTCGGTAGAGCACAAAAAAATAACACAATTTGGACACAAATCATATCAGAATTATACATGAAAAAAAAACGTTACAAGTCTTTGAAGATATACTGAGCGCCACACAAATCGACGGATGGGAAGTTATGCGGAGAGCCCTGCGCAAAAGCCGAAATATAGGCATTCGCAGGTGCCAGAAACGCCGGGGCACACCCGCCCGCCAACCTCATGTCTCCCGCGCGCCACTTACGCACTACGACACGCGGCGTTGGAATTGTGCACACATGCGCAATAATTAGCCAATCACGGCGAGGTGTCATCTGCGGCTAACTTCTCATCCGCCGATTTGTGTGGCGCTCAGTATAATAATCAGAAGATCGCGTCTCACTTATCCCAGCTCGCGATGCGAAACATCACCAAATAAAAAACAATACATTTATATAAAAAACAAATGAAGGATATGTTTTCCTTTAAATTAATTAATTATTATTATTATTTTGAGCCTGTATTGTCCCACTGCTGGGCAAAGGCCCCCCTTCCCTCCTGCCAGACTGCGCGATCCACTGCGTTGGTGGTCCAGTGTTTGTCGTCAAATTAATTAAACATTGTTAAATTTCAAATACTTGCGGCCAAACGCAAGGCCACCCTATTTAACGGCTGCGCTAGGATTGGGTTATCCGCAGCTTGTAGTTAACTTCACAGCCGCCAAGAAGTTTGATTCGGCCTATACTAAGGTCTCTCTCTTATCTCGTATGCCGCAAGCGTACGGGGGTGAGGTTAAGAAGCTTATATTGGTGGGGGGAGGTGAACGGCCACTCTATCTATACATACAGGGTATGGTTAATATGCTCCTTGTACAGGGTTAACCAGAACTGGTGTACCTACTAAACTGAAAAGAGGTGATTCAACACTACCATTACAAACAAATAAAAATAAAAAACACTTTTACTGTGGGACAACCTAAATAGGAAGAAGAAAAATATTTCATACATTTTGTCAATTCCGAGTTGCTATTTCGTATGGTCTTAGTCCGCAAGAACATCCCGCTCATAGCGTACACGGTTCAAACCAACTTTTTACGTAATTATATGAACAGGAAAATATATTTAAGCGAGCTTCTGTTAAAATTGGGTTATCAAGAAAGTTTGCTTCAGCCTATATGAGTTTGTATAGTAAGAGTAACTGCTGAGGTTTTTGGCTTGGGCTTATTGATACATATCATTTATTAGGGCAAGCCTCGATCGGCACAGCCGGACGGTAAAATCGAATATGTGTCGTTGAATGTTCGGAAAAAAGCCGATCGGCTCTCCTCCGTGCCTCTCCCGAGGCGCTGGTTCACTGGGTGAGGATTAAATGTGTAGAAACGCAAATAAGGCTTTGAATAAAATGTTTGCACAAACTAGCGAGCTAACTATCACTTCATGATCAAGTTCTGCTCCAATATGAAATTTGATAAACATCACAAGGTGGTTTCAACATTCACCATGCATAGTGATATGATAATGATGTGATATGTGTCTCCAGCGTATATTACAGCATTTTTGCTACGACAACCATGCTACGGCAGCTGTGCTACGGCAGCTGTGCTACGGCAGCTGTGCTACGGCAGCTGTGCTACGGCAGCTGTGCTACGGCAGCTGTGCTACGGCAGCTGTGCTACGGCAGCTGTGCTACGGCAGCTGTGCTACGGCAGCTGTGCTACGGCACCTATGCTACGGCAGCTGTGCTACGGCACCTATGCTACGGCAGCTGTGCTACGGAAGCTGTGCTACGGCACCTGAGCTACGACATCTGAGTAAATATTTTCTTTGGAATGTAAGCGCATTTGAATGTCTATGAAATAAAGCTAATAATGATTTTGAGAAAGCTCACAAACATTAATACGAGTAAATAAGAAACCAGTAATTGCGCTTTATGTATCTTTCCCCCGAACGAAGTTAGTTTCCGGAAAGTCAGATGAAGGAAACAAAATTTGCAGAGTAGTTCATTCAGGGAACATTTAGCAAATTGTGGCTGCAGGCAAACTTCACTCTATTTGATTATCCACTTTGAACTATAACTAAGTTTAGATTATTACTCAAAGGAAAGGGGCAATTACCTGCTCAATAATTTTTAGACTTGTTAGTGAATTTAATACTTAGATATTGTACTTTTGGTTTTTATTGGCACGGTAATGAAATCTAATAGCATTGTGACTCGGCTTTGTCGTTGAAATATATACCTAGAGTACTATTTGGCGACGCAGAAGGTATCACGCGCTAGCTGCCCACCTTCAGTATTTTAATTTAATTTTCTTACTCTTTACGTACTTGAGTTTCTTTCCAGTTTCTTTCTATTATGATGTAATAGTAGATTGTATCATAAGGGAGCAAAATAATATTTTTACGGCGAGGACGCTTTTTTGAATCCAGAGCGAAGTGAGGGATTCTAGAATAAAATCCCGAACATAGCGAGGGATTCAAAGTACGTCGCCCGAGCCAAAAATATATTTTGCGCCCGAGTGGTACACTCTACTTTTCATCACCTCTATGAGAAAACAAAAGGCGCCTCATATTTTACAATAGTATTATTATATAATAAAACGTAGAGTAACAACTAAATCGAAATTAAATGGTATCTAATAATAAAACAAATGAATACTTATATTTACATTCTTTTCATTCATTTTCTTAGCGCTGAACACTAACATTACAAATACTCCCAAATACAAAAAGTGCGCGGCAAAGATCATTCCGTCGCGCTTATTTGGTCCAAATTCAAAAAGTGCGCGGCAATAGTAGTTTGTATCATATGGGAGCAAAATAATATTTTTACGGCGAGGGCGCTTTTTTGAATCCAGAGCGAAGTGAGGCATTCTTTAGTAGGATATTGAACGTAGCGAGGGATCCAAAGTACTTCGTCCGAGCCAAAAATATATGTCGGGCTCTGAGAGTTATCGTCTCAATTACCCGACATCGTTATTTGTGGGTCATTCATTGGTACAGCTCGCCGGCGGTCTCCAGTTGTCCATATTACCAAAATAAACACTCTGTACTACTGCAACGGGTGGTTTGATTGACCTAGTATCACTTCGTAATCAATTTAACAAGAATTATCGAGGATGGAAACCGATTTCAAAGTCAATGGATTTGCACGGGTGCAATCCGCCTCGCGCTCGGAATGGGATAACGTTTCTCCGTCATCTGTCAAAAGTCATTTCATTCCGACACAAGCATGCAGTGTTGCCACGTGCGACCCCATTCGGGTGATACCCACTTTAAAATCATCACTATTGCTTTCAACTAAAACCAGCTATGCTGTCTCACTCCGTCATATATTTTGCGCCCGAGTGGTACACTTTACTTTTCATCACCTCTATGAGAAAATAAAAGGCGCCTCATATTTATTATTATTTAATAAAACCTAGAGTAACAACTAAATTGAAATTAAATGGTATCTAATAATTAAACAAATAAAAACTTAAGTATATAGGTCATTATAGGTATACATTCATTTTCTTGGCGCTGAACACTAAAGGCCAAAAAACACATACGGCGGGCGCGGGTCGGGCGCGGTGCGGGCGCGTTCTGTGTGTGGTCGTCCATTGAAACAGGTACAAATAGACACGCCGTACTCCCGACCCGCACCGCGCCCGACCCGCGCCCGCCGTATGTGTGAATCGGCCTTTACATTACAAATATTTCCAAATTCAAAGATCATTCCGTCGCACTTATTTGTTTCAAATTCAAAAAGTGCGCGGCAAAAATCATTCCGTCGCGCTCATATAATTCCTTACTTATAGAAAACACCTCCTGAAGCGAACCAAGTAGTCCTTTTCGAATAGATGTGATGAAAAATTATTATATTTATTACAAGAAATAAATTCGTTGTGAATGAAGAAGGAAGCGTTCCATAACAAATATTATATTGTTTTTTTGATGTTTTTAGGGTTCTGTAGTAAAACGAAGAATACTAAAAACCTAAATCGCACGCTTACTAGTTACAAATCCACACGTTCGTTCGTCACTACTTGTTATATCTTCTTTGACTACGGCACGCCGCGACTGATTAGCATATCGAGAGCATACCGCACTCCGAGGCGCGTAGGTACAATACAATACAATACAAAAACACTTTATTGACACCACAAAAAAAAATATAACAGAAAAAGAAATAACGACAGAAGAATGGTACAAAAGGCGGTCTTATCGCGATAAGACCGCCTTTTGTGTTTAATACCTAACATTTGAGTAAGGAAAGGAAGTATGGATGCTTGTTTGGGTGGAATCTTGCAACTCAATTTGGAAGCATATTGCTTCCTCACTAGATAGCCTTATACAATACAATATAATCTGGTATCTCTTTGTCAATTATAAAATTACCAATGACACAAAATGTGTTTGTGTGATACAATTTATTGTATAATACCTATCTAAGATGTGATATTGCTTTGCGTTACTTATAACGTAGAAATAAATAGCATACAATAAGATACATTAAATCATGGGCATCATGTGATACAGTTTGTTTTGCCTTAGTTATGAATTTTCCTTTTTGTTCATCGCTGGCTTTTCATTGAAGGCTGATACCGTGGTAAGACTGCGTTTCCACCAAAGACGTGCAAGCTTAATTTTTCTAGCTTCGCTTAGTGCATATTCTATGAAAACAGCTTCGTGGGGCAAGGCTAGACATACATTGAATGGCTCGGTGTTCCAGTGGTTAGGGACCTTGACTTCTGCACCAAAAAGGCGTGGGTTCGATTCTCACCCAGGGAACTTATGTGATAAACATAGTCCTTTGTTCTGTGGATGGATGTCGTTAGGCCCGATATTAAAGGCCCCATCGTAAATTTAATCGCATCGTAAAATAGTGTTCTTTCTATCAAACGCATATAGTGAATAAGAATCTGGGCTACTCTAAATTGTTATTATAATTACTATGGCGTTTCCAAAATTGGGCCTATTATCTATTTATAAGTATGTATTTAAAAGTATTTACATGTATCACTTTATCATGTATTTCACTTTTTGGCAGCCGTATCAAAAGCATTGCTTAGGAGTCAGATGCCGTGAGTAAGATATTAAGTTTAGTAATAATTTAAGACCAATAATTAAACTTCAATACAATATATCCCGGGAGAAAAATTGACGGTTTGCTCAAGGCAGAAACCTCTGAAAGTACAGAAAGTTCACTCATGACAATATGTATGGAACAGTTGATTCTTTTTTATTATTTCGCATTTGCTATTTAGCAGAGCAATGAAAATTGAAATGTTTAAACATGCACGTAGCTCAGAGGTCATTGACCTCACTAGCAAATTTCATCCTCAATTAAGTTTTTTAGTTGTGAACCATCTGATGACATCGTAAAAATTGGTTTTAATCATCATCATACGCGTGTATCGACATGCACTTGACAACTTATTATGCAATTATGCATTTACGACAGAATTTTATCTTAGTCAGAAAGTATTTTCTCAGAATTGTATATTACCTAGTTTATCTATATACCTTGGCATATCAGAAGTGTGTCGTGCAGTTCTTCATAATAGTATATACACCAATTTTATTTATTATACTACTCTGAAAGTACCAGCAAAAGAACTTGCAACAACTTTGCAAAGGAACTCCTTCTGCACTGCCCAATCGCTCTCCGAGAATTAGCCTATGTTCAGCAGTAGACTAATAGAATCTGATTCTCATTCGATTTGGAATTGATTGGCTGTTTGCATGGGGTGTTTTGTCCATTTCCTCCTCCAGCATCTACCCGAGCTAGCTCAGCTCCCTAAATTCGTGCGGAGCGTGGGTCTGGAGCGCTGGCACAACTGCTCCAGTAGTTTACATGGCGTCTGACAGCGATATGATACAATATAATATGTTAACCATTTAGTTCTCACTAGTAGTTATCTGAACAGTAGACCTCGCATCTATTTAACTGAATCTTTAGAAAGCCTATAACAACTTACATAATTATAACTTATTTACTTCTAAAGCCTATAATAACTCTACCCGTTCTTGACCGATTTCGTTCATACTCGCAGATATTGTTAAGATTTAGACCCGCCGCCCGCACACGTCTCAGTCCTCCTTTGTCGTCTACCCCCGCGCCCCTGCACCCGCGCAGGCGAGGACTGAGTTAGGCGGTCGGACTATAGTAGTTATCTGAACGTTTTTGCGGGAAATACCACTCCGATCAAAATACGCCAACGACAAAAAAAAAATCAACCAGTGCACCAAATTTCATCAATATTTGTAAAAAATACGATCTGTACAGGAGAATCAACATCCGAACAGACGACTTCAAAATTGTGGAGTCAAAACTGAAACTCTCATTGCGTTCGGTCGGTCAACTAGTATTTAGTATTTATTTGTTGCATTATGTACACTAATCTTAATGGCTAGGTACATACTCATGCATATTATGACGATAACAACTTTTATAACTTTTTGAATCGTTATATCTCAGAAACGGTGGCACGTAAGAAAAAAAGTATTGATACATTTTTTATAGATAATTTTATGATCTACAATTTTTGTCTGAGGTACTTTTATGATAAAACTTACCGTTTTGCTGAAAATCGCGAAAAACTCATTTTTTTGACCTTTGACCTTGAATATTTTTTTTTCCTTACAGGGGAATGATAGGGAACTTCTAGAAATTGTTTATAGTTATGTTTTGAACAATTTCACTGAAATTCAGCTTGTTGGGACTTTATGTAACTTCACTTTCATTTTTTGGTCTAAATTGACCGGGTTAAGAGAGACTTTTTTCATGATTTTATATTACCTGGTTTATCTATATACCTTGGCATATTAGAAGTGTGTCGTGCAGTGTATGTACTATCAACATCCGAACAGACGACTTCAAAATTGTGGAGTCCAAACTGAAACTCTCATTGCTTTCGGTCGGTCAACTAGTATTTAGTATTTATTTGTTGCATTATGTACACTAATCTTAATGGCTAGGTACATACCCTGTTAGGGCGTTGCAAACATAGGTAAGGACTTAATATCTAAGAAAATGTATCCTTAAATTAAACTTACAAAATACCACACAACATACGTTAACATGCTTAACATCTCTCATGTTCGGTAAGTAGGTTCTTATTACCTCCAAATGGGGCTTGTAGGTGACTAATTAGCGCTCTAGGGTAATAATGTAGCTAGAAAAGCTCTAGGGCGGTAAGTAATCTACTATTAAAGGTCGATGAAACGTTATCGTCCGCATTATGTAGAGTGAGAGAACTCGTAACTTCGTAAGTGAATAAAAGGTGAGATTTGACGATGTATAAATTGATCTTGTCCTATATACGTCTCAATTTCAATAAAATGTTTTATTGTTGTAATCCCGATTTTTTTCTACTTACCTCACAATCGAGATGTAAAGCAGAATAGTTAGCTCGGGTGTAAGCACCAATTGCACCCTCGAACTATAGGCGCCTTCGCAGCGCTTGTGCGCCTAAATATCTCGGGCTGCAATTGATGCCTTACAGCCCTTGGCTACTAACCTACTATTATACAACGTGTAACAGAACGGTTCAACAATACTGAACGGCATGTATGTGTATCCTGTCACGAATCACCTGTATGAATTTCAAACTTCAAAAGTCATCTTATTTTTTCCATATAAAACTAAAAAATATTTTTTTCATATTATTTTGGACAACCCTAAACTAGTGAGGTCGGTGGCCTCGTTTCAAAAGCCGCTGGCTCCGCGCCCCGCTGCTGGTTCCCCCGCTGCCGTCGGCCTGACACGCTAACTAGTTAGGCTACCTAATGCTGTTGAAGGAGGCTACTTACCTACAGATTCTCAGACCTAGTCCCTTGACCTAGTCGAGACCTAATTCAGTTTTAAAAACAGCTATAAATTCGTGGATCGCAAAAAGAAAGTAGGTAACGTTTTACTTTAGTGCGTAACTTGAATATGTACCTAGGAATTTTCATGAGTAGATAATCAATTTAGGTATCCTGTTTTTGGCAAATATCTATTTACTTACCTAATTGTAAGGTTTCTTGACACTACTTAGCTTGTACTTAAGCATGTACTTACCCTATCTTATCGTGGCGTTTAAAATGACCTACATAGGTAATTAGGTCCTATGGGCACTCAGAAATGATAGAAAAAAACAAATTGATACATTTTTTTAAATTCACTATTTTTATTTGCCACATACCTACTTAGGAACCTACTTAAAATTAACACACACAAGGGCGTCCACAAACACTCAATAAAAGTCAAAGGAAAGGCTCGAAATGCAAACCTCCCCGGTCGCAGCACAACCGAGTAGGTACGTAGGTACGAGTTCGTCGAGCCGTGGTCGAGCCATAGATTTTCTCACGTTCACCACATTTAAATTCCGCCACGATGCAAAGGGTTCATCTTCTCTCTGGACTGGAGTCGCACGGCACAGAATAAACAACATTTTAATGTACCATGATCAAAGGTCTAATCACGTAAAGTCCGGAGACCTGGGTGGTCAGCACACCGCGCCTCATGTAGGACCACCGCCCCGGAAACCGCTCGTCCAGGTGCTCGCGGACGCGGCGCGCATAGTGCGCGGGCGCTGTTGAACGTCCTTCGGACCTCGCCGCTCCTGCCCGACGCGTGCTGGTCCTTGGGCTATCTTCAAAATACTGCAGAATGCGCGTCTCGCGATTTGAACCAACTCGAGCACCGGGTCGTTTCTGTTTTCGTGAAAGTTCCCAGTAGGTACTGTGCAGACGTAAACACTAGACACATCCATCTAAGAAGTCCGCGTCCGCCACCGCCGCCACCGGCGCGCCCGCGTCGGTTAGAAAGCGGCCATCTTCAAAATGTTAGCTCGTGCGCGGCACCGTTGTTGCCATTCATATCACCAATATCATAAAAAAACATTTGAGAATGTTAGGTATCCTAGACTGCCTGTCTAGGCATCGCGATCGTCGAAAGAGTTGATAGACAACGTCTTCACTTCCGCAAGGTCAGAGAGCGACTGACTAAAATATTCTGATTATTTCTATTAAAATTGGAATCAAAATTTTAGGGTTCAGTAGTAGGTATTTCGGATTTCGTTTTTAGTGAAAGTTTTTTTTATGCGCACAAACTTCGAAAAACGGATGGCCGACGGGACCATACAGTTCTCAAATGGAGACCACGGACCAGCAAGCGCAGCGTAGGATGCCCACCGACTAGGTGGACTAACGATATAATAAAGATCGCAGGAACGCGCTGGATACAGGCCGCTTCCAACTGGCCTTATTGGAAATCTATAGGAGAAGCCTATGTCCCGCAGTGGAGTCTTACGGCTGTTGGATGGATGGATGGATTATTATTCTTTAAACTGATTTCAACGGAACCAGAACTTAAAGTAGATCAGGTCACTAGGTCAGCAAGCGAAATTCATTTTTTTTTGTACAATTGTACTGACGACTGAACTCACGCACGCACACTACGGCTCAAAACCGTGCGTAGCTCCGGCGTAACCTCCTGGGTAGAAACATTCTCGTTAACAAGCGCCCGCAAAGTACGAGTACGACGTAAAAGAGAGAGATTACTTGTGCGATAAGACCGCCTTTTGTACCATTCTTCTGTCGTTATTTCTTTTTCTGTTATGTTTTACTTATGGTGTCAATAAAGTTGTTCTTGTATTGTATTGTAAAAGTTTCACGTGAAAGTGGCGTGACGTGGTACTTTATTAATAAACGAGCTATGGATAAGGCTATGCTTGAGTCTCTCTGCGAGATCGAATCAGGAATGAGGGAATCCATAGAAGAATACACACATAAGGCACATATCACGGAGGACTGGTGACCGATGGGGTCGAAAAGTTCTCGAGTGGAGACCACATACCGGCAAGCGCAGCCCACGGCAGCCGGACGTCCACCCACTATGAAGACGGACGACCTCAGCAAGACCGCGAGACCGCGCTGGTTTCAAGCCGCTACCAACCGGGCTTATTAGAGATCTTTTGGGGAAGTCTATGTCTAGCAGTGGAAATCCTATGGCTGATGGATGGATGGATGTAGCAAAAACTAAATAACAAAGCTTTAGACATTTTACCATAATAAAATAATACTAGTAGTACAAAAAAATGTACGGAACCCATATTTTTAATTATTCATATTTTTCGCTCAAAAAAGCGGCGGAGCTCAAAGAGCCGCCATATTACCCGCTCATTCGTGATTAGTGCAGTGTTTGTTTCGGCTCGTTTGTCGGCTCGTTTGTTGGCTCGTTTGTCGGCGTGGACAGTCCACGTGGACTTCAAGCCGATAAAAAAGAATAAAAATAAAGATGCGTAATTGAAATGCTCCAACTTTGGTTTGATATTGATACCTATTGTTACGCGTGACTTCTATTTTAATGTAGTATTTTTGTGGTAACTAAATCAAGCAATTTAATGTATTTGGGGAGTGAAACTACCACAAGCTCTTAAACATTTTTACTTTAATATTACCTAGGTACTTGGCTTCTCTGCCTCGCTCTTTTTACAGTTAAAATAATACCTAGGTATTTCCGTGTCGTGTTTAAAATTTTTTCAAGCTATGCTTTGTAAGTTAAATACAATTTAACTTTCAATGCAGTTAGGTAGGTATGTATTTTTTATTTTGACATGACTTGGAGCCGGTGGAATAGGCAGAGTGCTTAGACGTGACAAGAAAAAAATAACTTTGTTAATCTTTTTTTTACAGTCCTACTACATCGGAGAGGGTGTTACATAGACGATGTAATAATTTTATGCGACAGGTAGTACTTACAACATGTTCTAGTCTAGGCAGTTTAGATGAGTTAGGTAGATCAATCTAGGACCTTGTAACTTGTACCTATGACCATGTACCTACTTACCTAAATGTTTGTGTGTAAAAGCCCGTCCACGATTACGTAGGCAAAAATAAAATATTTCTGTACACTTATTAGTCTTTGTCATTACCGTCAGCTGATAAGTTTAGGGTTGACATCAGGTTATTTTACGCAAAACTTTAACTTGGTTTATCTCGTAATCTAACATACTGAGGATTGTGAGACCTTATGGGGTAAGTTTTAAATATGTCTGAGCATGCGTGGTTTAAGTATTGTTGAACCGTTCTGTTACACGTTGTATATATCTGAGTTATACATGTAATCAGGTGTATTTCTAGTAAATATGCGACATTTGTAATACGACAATAAGGTAAGTGGCGCAGATGCCGAAAACACTGCAGAATAGTCCGGCGTCCAGGGGAATGACTTTGTAAGCCACAAACTTTAACGGATGAGATTCCACGTAGCGGATGAACTTATTTATCTTCCTTGCTTCGCGTTCGTCTGAAATAAACAACAGCTAGTAAAAGGCAAAGCAATTATTAATTATTTTTGACAGTACTTTGTAGTCGCCTTCACAAAAACCATAAACTTACGTGGTGCTTGAGAATTAATTATATCTAGAATGAAATTGTGATAGTCAGCATGACCAATATCACTACATAGTATAAAATAATTATGTTTTTTGCAAAAAATGGCATGACCGCCTTCAACCGTGTACAGAATTCACGAATATTTCGCACCGATCGATGTAGCATTTTTAACACTATTGTTGATTTATTAAAAATGGCTCAGCTGATTTCAATAAAATTTAAATGGAACTAACTTCGAAGTGTACTCTTTCCAATAAAAAAAGCATTGTTGAAATCGGACTGCTACGTAAAAAGTTATGCGCACATAAAAAAAAAATCCAATCCAAGCCAAGTACAAAGTAAAATATTTATGTTCAGCGCCATCTAGCGAACCAACTTCGAAGTGTACTCTTTCCAATAAAAAAATAATTATTGAAATCGGACTACTACGTAAGAAGTTATGCGTGGTTATTCATAAAAAAATAAAATATACGCGTTGAATAATTGAGTACCTCCTCCGTTTCGCCGGTCAACAAAGTCGCTTCCTTGTCTGTCTGTCCCTATGTATGCTTATATCTTTAAAATTACACAACGGATTTTGATGCAGTTTTTTTTAATAGATAGTCACACCGTAAACATATATAACCTTATTTGACCTTTTTAGGGTTCCGTAGTAAAACGAGAAACACTTGTAACTTCGTTGTGTCCATCCGTTCGTCCGTCTCATTAATACAAATCCTCATAACTTCCACATTGATATTATTATAGTTTTAGTATAGATCTCAATTTTAAATACCTAAAATTTTCAAAATTGTAGTTCTCATGCATTTAAAATAGAGATGAAACTTTTTTTCAATCCCACCTCCTCATGTGGGGTATCGTTGAGTAGGGTTTCTAAAATGAATGTAAGGTTTCCAAAACGTTTTTTTTGTCACATGTACCATTAGTGAAAAATAGGTTGACAAAGTTGAGATAAGATTACCCCCCCCCTTATTTTCTAAAGTATGCAAGATAGAATGTATGAACGTTCTGTGTTTTTAGACCACATAAAAAAAGACCTGAAAATTATTTCGAATTTTATATTTTAAAGGAAAATTGAAATGTTTAAACATGCACGTAGCTCAGAGGTCATTAACCTCACTAACAAATTTCATACTCAATTAAGTTTTTTAGTAGTCAACCATCTCATGACATCGTAAAAATTGGTTTTAATGGTCACCATAATCATCGTTACCATCTAGGTACGGAAGCCTATCATACGCGTGTATCGACACGCACTTGACAACTTATTATGCACTTACGACATAATTTTAGCTATAAAGAGAGACTTTTTTCAAAATTTTATATTACCTAGTTTATCTATATACCTTGGCATATTAGAAGTGTGTCGTGCAGTATATGTACTATCTCGTCAGTTTGTGATGTTAACATCCCTGCCACAACTGATGGAGAAAAGGTCATGAAAATGAACTCGAACAATAATACCCAACCAACTCTGATGCAGAATGCTGCAAGCTGAAAAAAAAACATTTTTTTGTTATTTTACAGTCTTTGATACTTAACCCTAGAACGTGGTATCTGTCTTACCAACATCTACTTGGCAAGATGACAAGATCTGACTGTTGTTTGACATATTTTGTATTTTTGATACTTTTATTTAACAAGGAAAATAACCTGTTACTTTTGTTCTCTTTTACTATTTTGTAAAATTAAGAAATATCTTCAACTTTTGCTTGAACATTTAATTATGTGAGATAACGCGAGCGACGTGGAAATTTGGCCATTAAAATTCCATTAAATACTTACACCAACTTTTACGTCACTCATTTCCATTGTGATAAAATAAATAAACCACATGGTTTGGGCCACGTTGCAAATAAGAGTTGATGTAAACTGCAACAGAAAAAAGGTTAGCATTATATTTTAACATGTTATTTATAGCCTAAGCGCCACACAAGTCGGCGGGTGAGAAGTTAGCCGCAGATAAAACTTCGCCCTGATTCGCTAATTATTGCGCATGTGTGCACAATGCCGATGCCGCGTGGCGTAGTGTTGAGCACGGGCGTAGAAGCGCACGGGAGGCATGAGGTTGGCGGGTGGCTGTGCCCCGGCGCGAGTCTCTCTGGCTCCCACGCATACCTATATTTCGGCTTTTGCGCAGCGCTCTGAGCATGACTTCCCATCCGCTCGTTATGTAAGTATTTATTATTTGTAATAAGTTTTTTTTTTGTCTACTCTCTTTTGCTACTCACTCCGTATTTTCTATTTTTTTTTATTAATTCCTCTCCAGAAGAAAGGGTTGCCTGGAAGAGATTGCTATAAGCAATAAGGCCGTCCTTTGTTGCACTATTTTATTTCGCTTGTTTTTTTTTCCTCTCTGTGTATTTTTTTCTGAATTGTATTTTAGTGTTAACAATAAAGTGTTTATCTATCTATATATCCGCTGACTTGTGTTGCGCTTAGTATACCTCCCTACTAGTAGCTTTTTTGCGATGCCGGGTCGGTCGTAATAGCGAACGAGCGCAATAGCCATGGTGACTAAAAATATAATTAGTCCGTCAAATAGATCACGTATTTTGACCTTTGTCAATAAAACAAATAATGACAAATATATAGCCCGTTAGAGTACCGCAGTTTCGCGTGATGTACGAGTGTACAAACTACGTCGCACTAGTGACGTCACGAGCCCCACTCTCAAACTTTGTCGTTTATTGTTTGATTGAAAAAAGAAATAAAAATAGGTAAAAAAACTTTTTAAGTTAAACGGTTTTATGTTAAACATACATTGCAATGTTTAATATAAATGTACTAAAAACCAAAAAATAATAAAATAGATACAGTCGTGGGAATTATAAACATATGCATAGACTACACTAAAATAAAACCGTGGGGCACGTCAATTGTCTACAATCGTTGATTAAAATGTTTGTTTTGTAATGTTACACTATAATTAGGCAGTTGTTCAACCGACAACGATGGACGTGTGATAAGTAAGGCTAGAATGTGGAAATAAGCTAGCAAGCTCGATTATAAGCGAGTTTTAGGGTTTCATAGTGGTGAGCGAGTAGTACTTTTATCATATGTTTTGTCGATTAAAGACAAACTACGAGCAGTGAAACGATTCCTCGCCAGCCAGCAGTGTGAATGTCCAACGATAAACTAGTTGAAACATCTCTTTTATTTACATGGAGTGTATAACTATTGGAATTTCCATGAGCAAGAAAATAGTAAGTAATTTCCTCACCGTCTGCGGGCCAACTGCCTAACGACGAATTAAACGATTCTTCTATCGCACATTAAGTCGATAATTTGTAGACAATTGACGTGCCCCACGGTTTTATTTTAGTGTAGTCTATGCATTTGTTTATAATTCCCACGACTGTATCTATTTTATTATTTTTTGGTTTTTAGTACATTTATATTAAACATTGCAATGTATGTTTAACATAAAACCGTTTAACTTAAAAATTTTTTTTACCTATTTTTATTTTCTAGTTTTTAGTTTTTATTACGCATGCTGTTTAATTCATTTAGTGCTTCATTATTGCAAGGTTTCTTGCCCGTTATTTTATTGCAGTCCAACTCCTCTATACGTAGTCCCTGCAAAGATCTTACTCTACTAAGAGCCACGTAGGCTTGACCTTCTTCAAACAGTTTCGCACCTAAGTATACGACTGGGTGATCCACAGTGCTGCCCTGCATTTTATGTATTGTAGAAGCCCATGATAGTATTAAAGGCAACATTCTTCTTTCAGCCGTCCCGTAATTGACAAGTTTTCATATTTCACAAGGCTATGAAATTCCAAAACCATTTCGACATATCGGGATGCTGATCATTATGCTTATTTTTTCAAAAATTTTAGTGCAGTAAGTGCTAATTGACGCTATTTCTGACGCTATCATCTGTGTGTATCGCTCCCGTTGTTTTGTTAACCTGGCTTCATATTCTTCAGGCGTTTCTGACGCTATCATCTGTGTGTATCGCTCCCGTTGCTTTGTTAACCTGGCTTCATATTCTTCAGGCGTTTCTGACGCCGTCATTTGTGTATATCGCTGACGTTGCTTTTTTAACCTGGCCTCATATTGCTCAGGTGTTTTTGACGCTAATTGTTCCCGTCGTTTCTGTAATCGACTATTTCTATCACCTTCACTTTCCTTAGCTCGTTTTGCTTTTTACTTTTCTTTCGCTTTTTGAAGCCTTCGTTTACGTTGTGTTGCAGTTTCTGTTTTATTTGTGTTTGTATTTTTTATATTTTTTTTACCATTTTGTTCCCACGAGTAATGGACATTTAAACGGTCGACCCCCCCAGAGGTCCAATAAAGGGGCAAGGCTATGTACAACAAGATGCGCCTGAGTCTTGAGGGGAAAACGCTAACGACGTATCATTTTTATCCACCCTAATGCCATACAGTTCTCGGCGCGTTTTAACCTTTCACCTTAACTTGGGTGGTGTACCGCTAACGACGTATCATTTTTAGCCACCCTAACGCCACACAGTCCTCAACACGATACAAAATCTTGACTTGGGTGGTGGATTCAGGCTGGATTAATCAGATACCTAAATTACAGATTCAATTTCTAAATTTAAATCTTATTATTATACGCCATTTAGTGGCTGCGCCCATCTCAAATATTGAGGTTGTATAGTGCACTGTATTCTTCTTGTCAAGCCCTTTTATTTGATACCCATATTGGTGGGATTGATAAAAAATTATTATCAGCCATTTGGTAGCGGCGGCCATCTTAGATTTCAATTTTGCATAGTAAATTGTATTCTACTTGTTGAGATCTTTCATTTGATACCCATGTTGATGGGATTGATAAAACCTAAGTTATCCACCATTTTGTAGAGGCCGCCATCTTGGATTTTAATTTTATATAGTACATTGTATTCTACTGGTTGAGCACTTTCATTTGATACCCATATTGATGGGATTGATAAAACCTACGTTATCCGCCATTTTGTAGCGGCAGCCATCTTGAATTTATAATGATAATGAATAAACATAATTGTATTGTCACCAAAATCCAAAGTGTATACAAAATTTCAGATTAATCGGTTGACAGGAAGAGGGTGAAATTTGAATTACTAAAGGAGTTGTACCTGATTTACAAGAAACTCGGTATTAAAATTCTAACCAAGATCATTTAATTTTTCTAGGAATGTACTTAAATTTGAAAGCTCCATGGAGTAATAAAAAATAATATATAGCCATGCATTTTTTTTTAAATTGTTATTTTATAAAAGTATATTGTAAATTCAAAATAATATTTTCTACGAAAATAAATAGAGCAAATAAGCGCTAGATAGCCCTTTTCGGGCTAAATCATTACACTAATGAATAAACAACTACAAATACAAGGGGTTCACCTACAGTAAACAGTGCTAGATCTAGCTCCAAAAGGGCTAAGGTGGCAACACGGATCGAAAATCAAATTAATATTCAATTTCCTTTGACATTGACATTTCTATTATACTTTTTTTTTAAAATGGCTTTGAGTTTTTTCAGATTAGCGTGTTTCTTTACGAGATATCCGTTCCGTTTCACGTTACATACCCCAAATATATATTATCGATTTTCTAAATATTGCAGGGCTTTAAAAATATGTTTTTATCAGATAATAATTACATTTTGAATGCTCTTTATAAAACAGCAATAATTGATCTGGTTAGAATTTTTATTTATTTTAATACCGGTAACGGAACAAATCCTTTGACCCAAGAATAAATAATAAAACAAACGGGGTGAGCTAAATAAAACCGTTTAAAAAAAAAAGTCATTCTGAGCGTCTGGTGGCCGCAACGCGTGACCAAAATGCTGGTGTTTATTTGACTCGACGTTTAGGCATTGCCATTCAGTGTGGCAATGCTGCCAGTATGCTGGGCACGCTGCCAACTGGCAGTGGGCTTGAGCACTTGGATTATCTTTAGACCTTCAAGGGTCTGTGGATGATCCAATTGTTTTCTATGTAGTAGTAGTGTAGGTAGTTTTAGAATAAAAATAGTATGGTGTCTTATGTATGTATGTGTCATATGTAGTTAATAAAGGCATTTTTGCCCGTTATTGATAACAAAAAGATATGTCCAATATTTTTAAAAATACTAACAGACTAATTATAATTATGATTTTTTTACCTAGTCTTCAGGCCTATTATAGGCCTTATATTAGTATTAGGTACATTATCGAGAAATGTTAATGAATTCACAGTCTCCCGAAAATAAAGATTCCATGCCATGATAATTAAATCTCATCTAATAAAAACCGTCATGAATTAACTGAATTTAAATAGGTATTGTGTTCAGATTCCTATAATGAAGTAATTTATTTTAATGGCACTGTATTGCAAATTTAATTTTAAACTACGATTTTAATGGACCTTACCATATTATAGTTATTCAGAAATAATATTAGAAAGGACGACTGACATGGTCCATACATTTTTGGACCAAGAAGTCAAATAGGCGGCCAAATAAATATATGTTTATGTATAAATACTAATAATCAATGATGTTATAGTAATTAAAATATCGTTGCTAATAATATTAAAAATATTTAGTCAGTAATAGAGAATAATTATGTTTATGTAATGATTTTCTATGACTAACTGAAGATTTTTTACTATTATACCAAACCGCTATGTCTGATGCCTAAGATGCTACATCACTTTGAAAATTTAAGTTTTGCTAAAATAAAATGTTTCCAAAACCAATATGAAAACTAACTACATATTCTAGCATAACCAAAGTCTTAAAACGTTTTCAGCTTAATTGGCAAGATATTTCATGTTAACATTCTGACATGCTTCATACATTTTAGATCGAAAAGTGTAATAGGCGGCCAAAGAAATCTCTGTTTATATTATGATATCTTATGGCTATCTGAACATTTTTTACTATTACACCAAACCTCTATGTCTGATGCCTAAGATGCTACATCACTTTGAAAGTTCAAGTGCAAGATGGTGTTTTCAAGCTCGTAATAGTTACTCAAATATCAGACCTAGAATTTTGGTTTAGTGATGAGATATGTTCAGAGGGTCATGTATATATACATTTTTTTCTTTGGCCGGCTACTTTGAGTTTGGTCTAAAATGTCAGACATCCTTTAGCATCATGAGCATCATACTGATAAAATCTTAATGGAAAATAAATATCTTAATTTTTTAAGCATATAAATAATAATTTAATACTAGGTAATTGAAGCTTAGAAAAACTCACCACAAAATCGTATCCACGCTTTATTTTCAGCGCAATGTCAGAAATGTCCTTGTAAATTTTATGAAAAGATACAATATCAATATTCTGAATTTCCAAAATGTTCACAAATGTTGTCAGACGACATCTGATTACATAGAAGACGAACGCATTCACGACAATAACTATATCTCGACAAAACCGCAGTAAAATAAAATAAATACGCGCAGGAGTTGAATTTAAGCACAATTGAGAATAAAAACAAACAATTCCTGACCATATCATCCTACTGACTAGATCCATAGTAAATATCGCCGTCAGTTTTGTATTTAAATTGTAAGATTCCTTTGACGTCTGCAATTTTGAATCAACAAGGTCAAATATTGAATTACATCCAGCCAAAGTGACCTCTTCATTCATGGTCATAAAGGCGTACACGTATAGTAAATGCTGAATTAAGAAAAGTAAATATCGAGAAAACGTGTACCAAGTTTCAATATGAAAGGAGTAAAATATGTACGTAAGAGAAGAGCTGACGATCAAAAGAATGGACAGAAAATTAGTAACGCATTTTAGTTTAAAAGATTTAAATTTTACAAAACCAAAATCTATGCAACTGCATATATAGATAAATACAAAGAACAATGATATGATTTTTGAAAATTTTGCGTTTTCTAAAGACATTTTTATACATAGGTCTCTTCGAAACGAACATCAAGCTGTCAGTGGCTCTCAAAAATAATAATCAACCAGCTTCATGACATATTGAAGAAAGGAAGCATTGTTAGTACAATAAGTTAATTGTTTTAGTATGTTATAAATAATATCTAATTACGTAATGGTAAAATAAATAATATAAAGGACTACATGTTGTGTGTAGGCGAGTGCTTTTATTAATTAAGTACACCAATATACAATCTGTAAACAAAATCAATATAACTCAACGAGCTATGGAGATAGCGCAATGAAGAAGAACCAAAGATTCTAAGCGCCGCGCTAACGGGATATGTGCCATACGAAATGAATCAAATCAAATCAACTGTTTGTTTATTTACTGAACCAAACAGGTGACAAAAACTTCAGGCGACGGGTACCTCACAAACATTCTCGACAATTGAGGCCCAGAATAAACAAAAGTTATTCGCTTATCTAGACCAAGCGCGACACCTGTTCGCATGCAACAACGCATCGTGTAACGCTATTCACTAGTGTATCTGCTCGCGCCTATCATAATATGCGAGCAACGCTTTCTGATTGAATAGTTTTCATCAGGTTTTAGCAATATGTGTCTTTAAACTTTATTAAACTATTACATTTAGAAACAAATGTTTATCCAAGCAAAAGGTGATTTTATGTCCAACACCTTATTTTAAGTTTATTCACATTGAACCTCTCCGATCCCTAAAAAATAGATTAAACAATTTCAAATATTACTAATAAGTATTTTAAAAATCCACGCACTAATTGGAAATATGTATAACGAGATTTACTGATTTTGAACCTGTCACATCGTGCAGTAAGATCAGAATATGAGTGCAAAAACACATATTTTGCAGATATCGTCACCTTAATTGAAACCCCGAGCTGCCAACTGCAACTGCAGACAGCACGTGCAGTGCCTAACACAACAAATTTTCTACAAAAATAGCATAACCGACTTACAAACCGTGTACAGAATTTGAATAAGGGCACCCCTAGCGTCTCTTATTTTAATATACATGTGACATTTGCAATAAGACAATTAGGTAAGTGACACAGAAGCCGAGAACCATCCCGGGCAGCCTGGCGTCCAGAGGAAACACTTTGTACACCACGAACTTCAGCGGGTGAGCTTCCACGTAGCGGATGAACTTGTCTATCTTCCGAGATTCATTTATATCTGAAATAAAAAATATTATTGAAATATCTACAGGCGTAAAAATCAATATTTTGATTACAGTTTTTTTTAATTATTTTGTCCTCTGTTATGAGGATCGATTCTTCTTACCAAAAACCAAACTTCACGGGAAAATATGCGAAATATATCGCTTAAATTGCTTCTCGAAACCTGTTCAAAACCTTCAAGCTATTTTGATTGATGAATTGATGATAAATTCATTGCATATACCTTCTCCTTCAATCCGATTTAATATCGTCTTTGACGAGATGGACTCTCCCAAATTTAAAATAAAAATAATGCGCCAAAATATGTTTTATTAGCTTCGAGCAAATATCTATAGAGTCACAATTGTGCAAACAAAGTGTCCGAGCCAAAACTCTGCCTAAGCTACGTAGTGGGCAAGATTTTTTCAAGATTTTTCAATCAATTTTTTTTAGAATCAATATCATTCGTCCTTTCACATTGCACTCTCGGCCCGATGCCTCGTATTAACGTAAATTTCTTAGTCCTTATGTACGACGGCGCTCGGACATTTTTTACTGCTTTCTTTTAGGGACTGTGGCTCTGTAGATATTTGCTCGAAGTTTATTAGTTAGTAAGACGACGTAGAAAAAAAATAAGATAAACAAATAAAATTAAGAAAAATAATAAATTCACCTGCTTATACTAAGCGATACGCTTCATCCTTTATAATGCGAACCGCTGTGGACTGGAATGTCCTACCTCCGTCATTGTTTCCAGACTATTACTTTCAATCTAGATAATATTATGTAAAAGTGAATAAATATTTTCTAGGTCTACGTACTCCATCTTCAGCCACGACATCGTTTTCCACCAATCGATATGGTGGCCAAATGAAATCCTATAATTTAGGTATTAAAAGAAATACCTTGGCATACAATCCATTTGTTGTATAGTAAATGTGCTATGTTTGCAGTTTTTGTCGATAATAGTCCCGCGATTATAGCTGGAGCGAAGGTCAAGACCACAAAATCGAACATTACCCAACTCGCGTGTGTGCACCATTCCAAAACCTGAAAAAAAAATCTCATTAACCGAGCAAACGAAAAGAAGCCACGTCTCCTTTTGAACACGACAATGTCATTGTTGCTTTCCGTCTCCGTGTTCCAGCTGTGTCTCCAGATGTTGATTCTCTTATAGAAGCCACATTTTTTTAATCTTTGCGAAACTTAGTATAGAGGTTTTATATATTTATTTATCAATCGATTTTGATAATATTTAGAAAAATTGTTCAGTATTTTTATTTATTCCTAACAAGATTTGCGAGTATGAACGAAATCGGTCAAGAGCGAGTCGAGATAGAGGCTTATGAAAATTTATTTAAACAGATGCGAGGTCTACTATTCGGAAAAGTACTAGTCTAAATGATTATTAATACAATATAACATTCGACTAGCTGCCCGCCTGCTGGGCTATTAATGAATTATAAATAAGTACAAACTTTTTGAAAGAAATACTGTAATAGATATCGAAAACTGCATTGCAATATGTTGCATACTGTACTGCACTGTACCAGCCTTTTTTTAATAGTCCACTGCAGGACGTAGGCCTACATACCTACATATCCACCACGCTGGCCAAGTGCGGGTTGATGGATACACATACGCCATTGAATTTCTTCTACGGACGTATGCAGGTTGCTTCACGATGTTTTCCTTCACCGAAAAGCCCGTGATGTGAAGTCGTACATAAATTTCAACCCACGACCTCACGATTGTAAGGCGGGTGTCACCACCTCTTGACCACCTCGCCTGAATGTTGCATAGTTTAAGAAAAATGATTGTACTGCAATAAGTGTAACTAGATTAGGGTTGTCATGTCTAAAATTTGGCAAATAGGACAAGTCGCATGAAAATCCCGGATTTTAGAGCTTAGAACACGGACATGTAACCGATTGTTGTATATGATTTTTGAACCGTGGAAACTGCGAGGGTGGGTGAGTTGGAGACCCGGACTACAAGTGAAACCCGGACTACAAATGAAACCCCGCCCGGACGCTCGCCGGACGCCCTCTAAACTAGGACAAATCCGGGGAAACCCGGACTGATGGCAACCCTAAACTAGATATAACTAAATGACTAGTTCACATGCATCAAATCTATTTATAAGGGCCTTTATTAAATACCAATAAATACAAAATCTAAAACTACGTAAACCACTTATACATAACAAGCAATTGGGTCATCCACAGACCCTAGAAGGTCTAAAGATAATCCAAATGCTCAAGGCCACTGCCAGTTGGCAGCGTGCCCAGCATGCTGGCAGCATTGCCACGCTGAATGGCAATGCTTATACGTTAAGCCAAATAAACACCACCATCAAAATCTATGATGATGTGATTCCTCATTAAACATTTTTCAGTTCCGTGCTGACATCAGTATAATACAAGTAACTTTTAACAATTAATGACATTTACACTTACCGTAATTTCAACGATTTTCATTTTGAAAAGAAAATAAAGAAACCACATGGTGTGAATAACGTTAAATAGTAGAGATATTGTAAACTGCAAAAAAGTGAGTTTCATTAATTTTTTTCTATCGATAACGTGTATTTGAGTCGATACGTAGCAGGTATTTACAGGGTTATATAGGTTTACTAAGCCACAAGAAGGTGATTCAGATCATCATTATAAACAACTATTACTCGGGCGCTTTTTCTAAATCAAACAACGAAGACAAAATCAAAGAACGAAGAATCACGAGCAGTTGGAATAAATATTGGGCTCATAAAGAAATACTGAAGGGCAAAAACAATCTGCACATGAAAAAAATCATGGACATTCGACACATGTATTTTGCCTTGCTTGACCTACGGCTTACAGACTTGGACGCTAACAAATAAAACCAAATGCAAAGTAAGAAGCTGTCAGCGGGCAATGGAAAGAAGCATCGTAATCAAATCTCACTATGGAAACTAGCGTGGTTTTCGCACATTTTAATTAAGTAAAGCACAGGTGTTACTCAAGCTTTATTTTAGTAGAAAACTGCTACTATAGTTTCAACCGCATTTGGCGATGTTTCTCAAGGTTGAAGTACTAGCACGCGGCGGGCTCGTCTCGCATAGCACTGCGAGCCGCGAAATATAAAAACAAAAAATAAAAAAACGATGAAATTAGGAAAAAGACCAAGCTCACAGATACTAAAACTAAAATGGCACTGGGCCGATTGTACGCCACATAGTGAGGTGCACCGACCAACGCTGGACTCTTAAAAGCACAAAATAGAGCGGGTCACAAGGAAAAATAAGCGTGGGGAGGCCACAAACACGTTGGGCGGACGACATTGTTACGACAGTGGGAAAAAACTAGATCGAAGTAACACAAAACAGGAAAAAATGGAAAAAATTGGAGGAGGCCCATACCCAGCAAGAGATTCCTATAAAAACATGTTAAACCTAGTGTTAGTGTAACTGTATAAGTACAGTAACACTAGGTTTAATATAATAGGGATGTTTACTAAAAAAATATAATTACTCCGTCAAATAGATTGTCAAAAAATATTAGACATGTATTTTTTCTTTTGTCAATTTAACAAAAATGGATGAAGATATAGCCCTTTAAAGTTCCGCGTGACGTCACTAACCACTATCAAAGGTACCGGCTAGTGCCGTCACGAGCCCCCACTCTCAAAGTTTGACAAGGTAATCTTTGTCACTAATTGTTACTATACTAGCGACCCACCCCGGTTTCGCACAGGTGTATTATTTAGTACTAGTTTTTAACCGCGGCTTCGCCCGCATGATATATTGATTTTTGACGCAATATCATTATAATTTATAGCCTATGTGTTATTCTGATATATAAGCTATATTATTTCAAAGTTTCATCTCAATCCGTTCCGTAGTTTTTGCGTGAAAAAGTAACAAACATCCATCCATCCATCCATCCTCACAAACTTTCGCGTTTATAATATTAGTAGGATATAAACCTTTCCCTTGAATCACTCTATCTATTAAAAAAAATCGCATCAAAACGCGTTGGGTAGTTTTAAAGATATAAGCATATATGGGGACAGACAGCGGGAAGAGACTTTGTTTTATACTATGTAGTGATAAATAGGATTTTTTTAGTTATTTTTATACTAGGGCGATAACACGAAAATCAAGCAAAAATTGAGCTGTTTCATAAGTACATGTATTGTATGATGCCGAGTTACAATTTTGTATGGGACAGCTATGTTTTTTCTTGCATGGCACTGTAGAGTTTTTTTTTAAATTATGATCTGAATCACCCCTTTTCAGATTAGTACACCCATTCATGATCAACCTGTATACAAGTATTTTGATAACTTACCACAGAATCATATCCTCGCTTTAACTTGAAAGCTACATCATATATATTCTTGTAAATTTCATTTAAGTAAGCAATATCCACATTATGAAGCTCCAAACAATTAGTAAATGTTATCAATCGGATTTTGATTACGTAAAAAACGAATACGTTTACAACAATGACAATGTCGCGGCATGTACGCAACCAAAAATAATATGCGTTCAATGCATATGATTTAAGACAAAATCCAAGATAAATACAAACATACCAAGTCCACAATGTTCTCAAAATTATGCAAATAGTTATAGCCATAAAGCTTTTCATATTCAACTTATAATTTTCTCCACGAATTTTGAGTTTAAAATCAACATGTTCAAAGATTGTTCCAAAGCGAGCGATACTAACATCTCTATCCATGAACATAAAACTGAACATGTACAACAAATGTTGAAATACAAATAATCCATGTTGTAATAAAGTAAACCAGGTTTCGTCATAATAAGTCAGCATCATACATACAGCAGAAAGAATTACCGTGGGAACAGCTAACAGAAAATCAACGACACATTTTACTTCGAATGACTTGAATGTTATAAAACCGAAATTGACGCTACTCGTAACATGTAAGAATTTGAAAAATATTGAGTTCAGTTTTTTAAATTTTGAGGTTTCCATAACAATGTTAAACATTGTGCATGAGCGTCTACTATAAGGGAACAATGAAGTGTAAGTGTGGTTCAGTAATATTATTAGTTACTTAGTTACTACGTGTATATCTATGACTCTATGTGTACCTAAGCTCCGAGTACAAAATAATAACCTAGAATGTACTTAATTACACTACTGTTTTAGCATGTCATGTCTAATAACGAAATGGAACTTTGTTCAAACATACCTATCAAGGTGTATGTAACTTTCTGCTATATTTTGAAATAGTGACCCATCCCGGCTTCGCACAGGTGTATTATACATAAAAAACCTCCCTCTTGAAACACTATCTATAAAATTCGTCGTTTTAAAGATATAAGCATACATGGGGACAGAGAGCGGGAAGTGACTTTGTTTTATACTATGTAGTGATAGTGATAGTGATGTAGTAAGAGTAATAGTTACCTAATTCCTATAGACTTAATCGAATCTAGATATAATGTAGGTAATAGTACTTCTACGAACATTAGACGTCTGTTTAACTGAATCTTCATAAACGTATGGCTTGACTCGCTCTTGACCGATTTCATTAATACTCGCAAATCCTATTAGGAGTTAGATACTAAACGATCTTGCCAAATATCATCAAAATCATTTGATTAATAACACTATACAGCCAACCCCCCCTCCCGTTTTGAAGGAAATACGTCCTTAATCAAAATTTACAAAAACACATAGGAGTGAACAGTAAACAGGTGTATATATACCAAGTTTATTCAAGAATTGTTGAAAAATGCGACCAGTAGATAAGAACCAAGATCCGGACAGATAACAGAAAGTTTTGCCAATTTCGAAGCATAGACGCTTGGCTCGCTCAGGCCATTAAAGACATTCCTGTCTGGCGGTTCGCATTATGAAGGAGGAAGCGACTCGCTTAGTACGAGCAGAAGGTTAAAGGAAGGAAAGTACATTCCTACAAAGTCGACACACGACTTTGTAGGGATGGACTTATGACTCCATAGTTTTAAAACAACTGACAAACCGCGTTATGGAGGACTACAACCAGTACAAGATCTCGGATCTAAAATAAGGATATGTTCATTTCATTATAACTAGTTCTAGACTGTATTTATAAATTGTGTAGTTAAATCACGGGTCTATAAAGGGTGATATAATCTTTTGAACAAAAAAGTTACTGACATCATTAGTTGGATTGATTAACGTCAAATGAACAATGGCCAAGAAACATAGCACAGCGATGGGGCCCTAACAGAGAACTATTACAACTACGAGTAGAGAGATAGGGCTGTTGCTGCTTGAGGCAATGAGGCGTTTTCCAAAAAGAAAAAAAATAGTTTGACAAAACTTACTACATGGCGTAATAGTCATATAAATTGATCTGTCATTATCTACTGGAATAGGGTGTGAGAGAGAAACCTATATTAAAGTCTCCAATACTTTACTGAGGTATGACTTGGACTACGTATGGACTTGACCGCGACTTTATTGGATTATGACGTGACTATTTTGATAAAATATTACTAAAAAATATTCAATTTTAATACTTGATATTGGCAAATGCACAACAATGCGACGCCAAAACATAAAAAAGAAGAAGAAGACATCTTGACAATGACAGTACGATTTCCATAGTCAAAGGATCGACAATTTCAAACTATTGCCGCCATCTATTGGATACTTTTATTACTAAATCTTTTTCTTAGAAAACGCCATGGATTTATCATATAAACAGGATTGAGTACCTGCAAAGAAAAACGTGCCGACAAGGATACCACATCAGATGATTGTGTCTCTTTTCCAAGTAGGATGACCAAAACATCTCGATCATCTCGGGATACAATATTTCTTTGGAATGTTACTGCACGCAGGAATCGCAGTTATCTTACCCCTAAATCGTCGTCTTTCGTCATCGTCGTCGTTTTAGCAATAGGACGCCTACTGCTGGGCATAGGCTTTCCCTAAAGATCTCTATAAAACCAATCTCCATAAAAGCAATGGTCTAGAATTAATATATACGGAGATAATTCAGTTTCAAGTTTGACAGCTGTTATCGGAAATGTAGCTATCGAAGAGTTCTTTCACCTTTGTTAAGACAGCAATGGTCTAGAATTGATAATGAAGGAGACAAAACCACTTTTAAGTTTGACAGCTGTCATCGGAAATGTAGATCTGAATGGGTTCCTTCACTTTTGTGGTGACAGTAATAGTCTGGAATCCATATTTACGGTGTTAAACAACGTTTAAGTTTCATAGATGTAATCTTGACACAGATCACGCAATCCGTGTCAGTACTTAACCACGAAAAACTTTGTCACAAATAAACTTTATCACAAAAAATCTTAATCACGAAAAGACTTTGTCACGAAAAATCTTAATAGACTTTATATAAGTAAGACTGTATATAAGTCACAATAATTTTTAGGCTTCCGTTGTAAACAAGGCATCCATTATGAAATAAAAAATTCCGGACTTACTTTTTTGAAAAAGTCGTCATGGGTGTAGTTTTCGAAGTCTTTGGTAGATTTCAAAAATGGCATCCATTTTGAAGTAATGCTCGCTATCTTTAATTCCAAAATGAATGCTAATTTTGAAATATACACCCCCAAATTCTCAAAAACGACGCCCAAGACGACTTTTTAAAAAAAAAAACATCCGCCATCTCTAATTCCAAAATAGATGCAATTTTTGGAATCTACACCCCCAAAAACCTCGAAAACTATAACCATGACGACTTTTCAAAAAAGTAACGTCTACCATCTTTAATTCCTAAATGGATGCTAGTTTTGAAATCTACACCCCCAAAAACCTATTAAACGACACCCATGACGACTTTTTGCAAAAAGTGACATCCGCCATCTTTAAGTTCAAAATGGATGCCATATTTGAAATCTACACCCCCGAAAACCTCAAAAATTACACCCATGACGACTTTTTCAAAAAAGTGACGTCAGCTATCTTTAATTTCAAAATGGATGCCATTTTTGAAATCTACACCTCCAAAACCTAAAAAACAACACCAATGACTACTTTTTGCAAAAAGTGACTTCCGCTTTATTTAATTTCAAAATGAATGTCATTTTTGAAATCTTCAACCCAAGAAAATGAACAACGACACCCACGACTATACTCCTATTGTACACCCAGCATGTTTAAGAAATATGTCAAGCATAGTCACCCTACCACACTTCTATGTATACACCATAGTACGCCATTTGCAATCGACGGTGATACTCTAGTCAAAATTAAAAAATAACCATTAATCATAAAGACGTAGGTATTCATAGAAAATAAATATCAAACTCTGTTTTATTAGCATCTATTCGCAATTTTAACTAAATTCTCATCAAACTACATTGTTATAAAAACTTAGAAATGGTTAAGAGAGTCGCGGCTTTACAGTTAATAATTCTACCATATATAAGTGTCTTTTCGAAATGGCAATAGTGCGAGCGGGACACCTTCATCACTTTGGGAAGTCTCACTCGGCACAGCGTCTCTCTTATGGCATTTCAAAGGAATATATGTTTTGTTACAACGCTTTAAGGTTTAATTGTCCTAAATTAACTTTGAGCCAAATTTCGTCTGTGCGCAGTCCAGATAGTTTACAAAGTCCTTGGAAAACGCCTCATTTTCAGCCACAAAAATGTATGGAAAATCTGGCTCAGCGCTGTCAAAATTGTCAAATGTGTATTGGAATTTGACACTACTGAGAGATAAACGGTAACTAGCCACTGAATCGAGATATTATTTATGTGTTTTTTCTAATTTATGCCACATAAAATCATTGCTTTCTTTCTTTTTTCGATTGACCACATTATCCCTCTGGTATCTCTGTGGGCCCTTAGATTATTCACAAGTAAATAATCAAAGTGTGGGCCCTAATGTTCTCAAATGGAAACTAGGTAAAGGTAAGCGCAGCATACGATATTTATGGGCAGATGACCTTCAGTAACGCACTGTATGTAAACTGCTTCCTACCGGTGTTATTGGTAATCTGTAGGAAAAACCTATGTCTATTAGTGGACGTTTTATGGTTGATATGATGAAGATGATATATAATACACTAGCTTTTGCCCACGGCGTCGCCGGCATGATATTTTAATATTTGTGCTATAGAGGAACATATTATTTTTCTGGGAGCTTAGGTTACTTTCCGACTTTTCATTATATCCACAAAACTCAAGTCGTTCTGTTGCTCTGTTTCTACTTGAAAGAATGACAAAGCAACAAACACACTTCGAGATACATAATATTACTAAGGAAATATTACTAAATACAAGACTTACATAATCTAAAACTACATAATTTACCTATATTACTACATAACAAGCAATTGGATGCTCAAACCTGCTGCCAGTTGGCAGCGTGCCCAGCATGCTGGCAGCATTGCCACGGAATGGCAAGCTTATACTTTGACTCAAATAAACACCAGCATTTTGGTCACGCATCGCGTCCACCTAACTAGGAAGTATGGATTACACCAGACATTCTCAAAGTGTGTTCCGCGGAGCCCTAGGGTTCAGCAAAGCTTTTGTACCTAGGGGAGTTGTGTCTTTGTTGTACACGAGAATTATGAGAAAAAATAAGAACAAAAATAATCTTATAGTAACTCGGATATTTTTCAACATGATAATTATAATTATTTGAAGAATTTGGCTAATATCTCACTTAACGCGCACTTCTTTTGAGACATTTTTCCGAAATAAAAATACTTTTTTGTTTACTTTAGGGCTTCGTCAAATATTTCGCTTTCTAAAAGGGCTCCGTCACCTAAAAAGTTTGAGAACTGCTGGATTATACTAATGTAAACGATGTTTTGTCTGGAAAGTTCTGTTAATAACATGTTATGCCTCTATTTCATTATCAAAGAAGAAAATATATTTAATTTGATTAGAGCTAAAATAGATAGTGTGGATTACAGAACATACTAAAAAGCCTTTCATTCTTGTAGTCTATATTAATTCTTAGTTTACACCACACTAGTAATTCTATTAAATATAAACATACCTGCTTTAATAAAACAATCATGAATAATAAACTCAAAATAAATACATTTATAAAAACAATAACAAAATCAACAAACTTTTCCGTATCATTTTACAAATTCATCCATTTATTTTTCGGCATGGATTTTGGATTCTTTGACTCATCCGAAAAAAAAAGGACAAAAATTATCAAATACTTGACATTGATCACAGGGATATTATTATCCATATCGAGCTTTTTGCTGTCCTATCGTTATCTATATCTCGGAACGATGTTTTTTAATGTATATTACAGCATAGAACATACTGTATACGTTGTCATTCTTTTTGCTAGGAAATACACCCTGTCTGATCATTACAAGGCAATAACAGACATTGAAGTAAAATTAAAAGTAAAAGACATGTCTGGATACCAAAACCTGTTTATTATAGTAACTCTCTTAATAATCGCTATCAAAAGCACTATAAATATTGTATGGAATATTGCTGATGGAGAATCTTCAGGTCCTGTCGGTATATCAGTGTTGTATTACTTCTTGTGGATTTGTCATGATTTTGTGTTAGTAACAAATTCTATGGTCTTTTATTTGATATATCATCATCTACGATCATTATCACTCCAACTAGAGTTAGAGAGCAGAGAGTTTGCTTCTTTTAATATCATCTATAAAACCATAGTTGATGCTGCGGATTCCATCAAAAGCTCCTTCGATTTATTGGTAAGTTCTTCTTAATCATTATTGTTGTTTAGAACATTCACTGCTGGATATATAGGATTTTAAAAATTTGCAGTGTCTCGTTGAACTGGACTAGCAACAAGCCCATTCCTGCGGCTTTAGTTATGTGGTTTGTGTTTCTTGTCCGTGAATATTCTTTACTGCGTTTGCTAGTACGTGGTTTCTATTGTTATGTTTATACTGAGTACTGTTGTTCGCAGAAATACTACATTAAATATCGTATTCTCTTTTCAGTTTTTAGCAGCGCTTATTTTCAATGTTCCGGAAACAATGCTATATATCTTCTATTCTGTTGCTTCTATGAAACTTCACAATATGAATGTAAGTTTGCTGGACTTAATTATGACCTTTTTACACTTTTTATACAAAAAAACAGTTCTTAAAAGACAGTTAATCTTCCGGAACCAGCCGATTTTTATTTGCCATCCTATAAACCAATGTCGAAATTGGCTTTAATCTTTATACATGCAAACAGACCAACAATATCTTTATTGTACACCATATAACATAAATACATTAAAGTAGCTATTTACAATTGTTGTACAAGGGCGGCCTTATTGCGTTTGGCGATTTCTACCAAGCAACCTTTGGATGAACTAGAGATAAATTAAATAATAGGAATATGGTCTTCGGTGTATACATACTGTGATATAAATAATATACCTATATATCTTATAAACATACTAACGTGTACAAATACATAAATACATAATATATACCAATTATAACTAGCACAAGGAGAGTTATTGCTGATAAACAAGATTTTTAAATATGGGGAGGAATTTAGCCTGTCTAATAGCAACAAGCAGTTCGTTCCACAGCAGGACAGCTCTCAAGATAAAAGATTTGGTATAGGATATGTTGGAGTGGGAGGATTGGAATTATAGTTTCAGCGCACGGGAGGACCTCAAAGAATTGGCAAAGCAAATGCATTTAGAATCGTCAATCTCTCCAAATTAGTCTCGTAGTAAATGTTCGCTATAAAGATGGGCTGAATGATATTCTAAAGTCTCTAGAATATATTTCTAGTTTGAAGATACACCAGAAATAGCAAACAACGTAATGTTTTATTTTCTTTACAGATTGGTTCTGAATCTTTTATTATGTCTACTGTTACAGTAGTTTTGACACTGGTGGAAACAATTATGCCGGCTATCCTTGCTGGCTTGCTTTCTTCTCAAGCAGAAAGGATCAATACTATTCTTCAGAACAAACTGATAACAAACAAAGGTTCAAAGATCGCACTACGTCGACAACAAATATATTTTATCACATTATTGATTTATTCTATTTATACAGGGTTATTTCTAATCAATTAGCATCCTTCCAGAGGCTTATTCTGTACATCAAAACTAACAACTTTTGATCTGCGACTTTTGTCAAAACTACAAAAAAAATCGGCTGTTCCATACATTTTGTCGGTGAACGATATTTTTCTATGGAACAACAATTTTTTTTTGAGAATTAATAAAAGTCGTAGAACAGAAGTTGTTAGTTTTGATGTACAAAATAAGCCCTTAAAAGGATGCTAATTGATTAGAAATAACCCTGTATAGCTTTGCTGGTTTTTATTTGGCACAATGTATACGCATTGTCATTCACCGTGGTGATGCTGTCAGCATGCTATGGGCACGCTATTACTTGAGCATTTGGATTATCTCTAGAACTGTGGCCTGTGGATTATCTAATTGTTTTACATGGATTAGTAGCTAAATCGAAAAGTTTTTTTTGTAAAGGCACTTACTTATCCGTTTTAATCAATAGTTATTTATTCGTAACGAATCAAATCAAATGGAACAAGATAATACGTGCATCAATTAATTGTATGGATTGTCCAGTTGTCTGTTTGTAGGTTTGGTATGAAGATTGTACTTAGCAAAAAGACATCTTAATACAGGGCTGGTTTTTAACAGCTGATATTTTAAAAGTGTACGTCTAAGAAAACCGTTAGAAAGCGCCCGCTTGCTATATGCCAGGATGCATGCAAATTGGAACACTAGAAACAAATTATTGTGTGGTTTTATTACATCACGGTAAAAGTGAAACTATTACTGGCACAAATGTGTAATAGTCTATACTACACGGTCAGCTGATGCAAACTGTAAGCGCCGCCATATTGGCTTCGGCTGCTTAGTCGAGCGCCTTTCACTTTACCCCTACTCCCCGGCCGTCCGTCACGTGACATGCAATAGATGGACGAAAAACTTTGAGACGATGTATCATGTAATAAAAGTTTCACTTTAAAAAAAATATCTTAGGGTGCTTGTACACGGAGCAAGTAGCTGGAGCTAGTAAAGATGATAGTCACACGTGTAAGTAATATGCGCAAGCTACATGGTGCAAACAACTGGGCCAAATAAAGACACGGGCAACTTGCGCAAGCAGTACGCACAAGTTATTTGCTCGTGGTCATGAGCCGACTGTGACCCGCGCGAGTGACCAGCGCGCGCCACAGAGCACGCGGATTAGTTGCTCGGGTGGCTCGCTTTGGTACATGTTCGAGTCGCTAGACACGCACATGTATTTGAACCTTAAGTTTACGATGCATATAACCCGCGCAAGTGCCTCAACATGCGCAAGCTACTTGCACCGTGTACAAACCCCCTTAAGTTCACGATGCATATAACCCGCGCAAGTGCCTCAACATGCGCATGTTACTTGCACAGTGTACAAGCACCCTTAACCGCTTTTTTCTTCTTTGTAACCCAACCATTTATTTATTTCATTGTTTTCAGACGAATCCATCGAGAAGGATCTAGTGAAATTCAGTAAATATGTCGAGACGCGATCCATGAAGTATTATGTTTATAAAATCATTCCTTTAAATGCGGACCTGCTCGGAATGATTTTTAACTTCTGTGTTACTTACCTTATTGTCATGATTCAGTTCTCACACCTGTATTAAACTTTACTGTTTATTAGTTCTCAGGTTATTCTTAAGTTACTAATTAATATGGTTATGGGTGTAGTTTCTGATATAATAGGTATTATTAAGCGGATTGGATTTTTTTTTAATTTGAGTCTAGATTTGAGTTCATTATGTACTTACATACCTACGTGTATTTTTCGTAATAAATAAATAGATATGTCATGTTAGTAAGTTTAAAATTTTAAATGTAGCATTGTGTAAGTATTACCTTCCGCTCTGGTAAAGAGCCTAGATCCTACGACACAGGTCACCCTAATGTGGGATCCAGTGCACTATGAATTTTAAATTAATTTAAGTTTGTATACTTACTGTTATATATGCTGACTGCCTCGGTGGCTCAGTGGTTAGTGACCCTAACTTCTGGATCAAAGAGGCGTGGGTTCGATCCCCACCCAGGGCAAATATTTATGTGATGAACATAAATGTTTGCTCTGTGTCTGGGTGTTATTTAGTTACTATCTAGATAAGTATGTATTTAAAAATAAGTATATGTAGTATATCAGTCTCTGGCAGCCATATCACAAGCTTTGCTTAGTTTGGGGTCAGAGGCCATGTGTAAGATGTCCCAAAAAAAAAAAAAGTATGTATGCGCGGCTGCACCCGCGCTGTTTGCTTTACAATAAAACAGTGTGCATCTAACTAGCCTTTCACTCACACGTCCCCTTGTCCGACGCGTCGGCAAGTCAAATACGGAACACTTACTATAAGGGTAATTTTGTCTTTGATACCATAAGGAAGAGCCTAGATCCCACGACACAGGTCGCCCTAGTGTGGGATCTAGTGAACCACTTGTTTTGTGTTAATTTTTAAGAACAATAAACGTTTTATTTATTTATTTAAACTAATTATTTTATTTTTTTCTTACTGATAAATAAATGTAGGTTAGTAAAGATTAAATCGTATCTTTAAATTTAGAGACTACATACTAAGTGGATATTTATTTTGAGACTATTATTTTTCTTTATGTGAAGATATAGCTGCGACTTATATTGTATTTATTTACTAGCTTACCCGGCGAACTTCGTTCCGTCTAACAGTCGATTAGCACTCCTTATTAAATCAGCTACCTGCCAATAAAAGTTCCGTCAAAATCGGTTCAGCCATTTCAGAGATTAGCCCGAACAAACAGACAGACACACAAACAAAAATCGTAAAAAATGTTATTGGTGTATGTACTTGTATAATATACATGGTTATTTCTAATCAATTAGCATCCTTTCAGGGGCTTATTCTGTACATCAAAACTAACAACTATTGTTCTATGACTTTTGTCAAAACTCAAAAAAAAATTGTTGTTCCATAGAAAAATATCATTCACCCGCGACAAAATGTATGGAATAACTGTTTTTTTTTAAAGATTTTACAAAAGTCGTAGAACAAAAGTTGTTAGTTTTGGCGTACAGAACAAGTCCCTAAAAGGGTGCTAATTGATAAGAAATAACCCTGTATATATTCATATACAGAAATACAGAAAAATTTATTCGGGACAAAACAATTAGGTACACAGAAACAAAACACGAAAAACAACTAAACATAGAACAATTCATACCCAATGCTTTGCCACGAAACTGATCCCAACTCAGCATATTGCTGGTTATGCGGTGACGTCACTACCGCAAGTCAGCGCGAGCAGTTAATTCAATTCGTATTACATACTTAACGAGAGTGCATTTCACAGGGCTATGACATTATGACATCGAAATCTAAATCGATTTCAAGTGCTTGTCAAGACGAATCAGTTGAGCCCAAACTCGAGTTGTGTCAACTTGTGTCTACTAGAGTTATCTTGTCTTGTTATCGCGGAGCTCCTATGACAATAGAGGAGGTCTGTTTCCAATAGTAGATTTACTTTTTTTTACGAAAATTGTATCCACGTTTGTAAAATCTTGTATTGCTCGACCTATATCATATCATAGTAAAGGTGACGTCCACAAGTGGTATATTATTCAGAGATAAATCGAACCAAGATGATATATACATCATTTGAAAGCTTGTTTTGTGGGTTTCCCAAAAATATTTAATTTAGATTTTTTCACCCCTCCATTTTTTTTAAAACCAAATATAGTTATTTATCCTAATAAATTCAAAATTAATTTTAAAAAAATCGGAGGGCTCTTTTTTGTTTTTAACTGTTGTAATAGACTCAGAAAAATATGAACTTTCTCGAAATGTAACGAGTGTTGTGGTTAGAATTTTTGATTATTATTATACCAGTCTCCATACATTTCGTGGACATGTCCTTTGCATCAATCGCAAGATAATAGTATAATAGTAATAATAGTGATTGTTGCTAACGTCTCCGACTTGTGTCGGAGGAGAATACTGACGAACATACATTAAAAAAAATATTATAGTAGATTTACTAAGACGGAAATGATGATTATGTAACACGATGAATAACGTAATTATTACGTCACTATTTATTACTATAGAGCTGCAAAGAATGAGATGTATTACCAACCAATTTCGTTTGGTTACCGACCCACACTTACATAACGGCCCATATAATGCATTTCAGTGACCAAAAAACTATTTCATTACTCATTAGACATTTTTCTTCATTTCATTTCTGTTTATTCTTGTGCTAAGTTGCACCTGCCAGACTTATTTGCAACCATGCTTTTCCTAATTTTTTATTCGCCTAAACTACAGTATACACCTACCCGGTTAAATCATAGCCCGGTAAATTGTGCAATGTGCAGCTATGAGATGTTATAGTGAAATAATTGTCGCATCATATTCTAACAATTTTTCTAATTATCTTAAGATACAAGTAACTACACTTACTTATTTGTAGACTTCATTGGGCTGTGGATAATACAGCTGCTTTTTATGTAGTTGTCATGGTAGCTAGATTACTTAAAGTGTATGTTTTTTTCAGGGTAAGTGCCTTTATTTATTACACCAAAATACAATCCTGCATAGTGAGCTAGAACTACATAAAATCAATTTGATTATCCATATAAAGGTTTAAAGATTCATAATCATTATCATAAATCTATATTGTTCAATGCTGTATAAAACTAATAAGATAAGATGTTACAATGTTTCGGTATCAACGGATTGTATCCTTGCGGACAAACAATAATTTTCTTAGGCTAATTAAACTAAATAGGAACAAATATATTATAATAAGAATCATTTATTAAATTATTATCTATTTTATAATGATATATAATCATTTATTCATAAATATTGTTTAATAATTCGAGAAAATACATAATAATCCATCTATCCATTAGCTGTAGGACGCTACTGTTAGACATAGGACTCCCCTATGGATTTCCAATAAGCCCATTTGGAAGCCTTAATCAGCGGAGGTCTTACGCTGCGCTTGCCAGTACGTAGTCTCCACTCGAGAACATAACAATTTTTCTCAAGCATGATTTGAAATGTGAGCATTATTTTGACAACCTTCTTCAAGATACATTGAAACTGCAGTACTGGCGAAATACATGCGAGCAGCGGTCGGCAAAAGTTGTATGAAAATTCATACCTGTCGTGTTTTGCGGCCAGATGAATTACTATATAAACTAATATCTATCTTATAATTTAAAAATAGAACCATCTTTTATTCCGAATCATGTCAATCAAGAGAATTCTTTGATTTGTTACCTTACAAATCAAAGAAGTCAGTTTATTGAAAAAAAAACCCTTAAACGCGCGAAAAATTGGTTTATTCCCAGTGTTACTACCAATCTTACTACCACTAGTAAGAACGGTAAATTAATTACCGTTGTTACTACTGCAGTTGAAAGTTGTTAGAACAGTAAAAATAAATTACTCGTGTAACAAAGAGATATGGTTGTTCGTCATTGATTTTAAAAACTATTTTAGTAAGAAATTTCCACGCATTTTTTGAAAAAAGTACTATACAAGCCTTGGCCACAACTAGGCATTGATAGACTCACGTATGTGTGGCTTGGCTTCGCCCGGCCCACATCTCACGCACGTCCATGAATACTTCTGTTGCCAGTAATATATCTACTATTTTTGACATTTTTATGACGTAAAAATATACCATTTACTTTACATAGTAATATTATATTCCCAGATTTGTATCTAATACAAATGCGTCAGTTGAATAAGAACAATTAAATATGTTACACAAAAATTGAGAACCATTTTAACTAAATCCGCATTCAGGGGAATAATTTTATAAACAGTAAATACCAATGGTCGCGCCTCTACATAATCAATTAATTTCTGTATAATTTTCTTTTGGGCAGCATCTGAAAACAAATACGATACATAAACTACATGATAATAAAGTTTATTATTACTAGGCACACTCATATTTTTACAATCATATACTTAAATATTATAAGGCCCAAGCTCCGCTCGGTAAAAATACCAAACTATCTAAATTTCGCCAAAATCTTATTGCCGTCTTCGAGATCTGATTTTGTACAAATAAATAAAATCTCGTGTTACAGTTGGTACTTGTTATCAAATTACTCCAACATGGAGTAGCCATTTTTATGAATCTACTTACCTAAGGCTGGCCCTCTCGGCAATACTAAGAACTTTTCCCTACTTAAACGTATGACTCACTGTTATCATAGTTACTTACCATTTTCTGTTAAGAGGTTGTTGTTTAATATAATCCTCATTTTATGCGTCTGTGAACTCAGCATACCAGCAAATAGAGCCGGTAACATAGTCAGAAAAATAGTTCCTGATATCAATGAGGATGAAAGAATCATGTCTATTAATTTCACCTAGAATGTTAATGACAAATTTAGTAAATTGGAGGATATCGTCAATATACATGATACAAATTAATATACCAAAGGAATCGTACCGAAAGTTGATAATACCGCTGTTTAAAAACTAATGAATAAATGTACCACATCATACCAGGGATATTAAACAGCAGTGACGCAAGTAACTGTAAAAAAAACGTGTTATTTTAATGTCAGCAAATGTTTAATTTAAATTTTGGTGAGATATAAATGGTTATAAAGTAAGAATCAGATTTTACCAACGGGTCAAAACATTTTTTCATATTTTCTGTAGCATCGACAATTGATTTGTAAATATAACAGTATTTCTTGTATGAAATAATTACATCATTTTCTTCCAATTTACTTGTAAGTGTTTTTAAATTTATACGTGCTATGTAGAAAACTAGGCAATTCGTTAACAAAATGGAATCGTGAGAGAATGTTAGCATGTAAAACACGATCAATGAAAAAACAGGACGTATACAATGTTGTTCAGTTATCGTCGCACACCAAGAAATAGATAATACTATTCTGCAGACTAGAGTAAGAGCCGTTGCAGCTATTGCAATATTTAACGTATGATTAAAACACTTTTTGCTTAATTTTGCATTTATATTGCTCATGACGTTAGTAAATTTATTAAAATTAACGTTAAAGAGGATAAATATAAGAAAAAACGTCAAGTACTGTGATAGATAATACACAAATACTGTAAAAGTATGAGTATCTGCACAAATATATACACATGTTGTGCTCGCCAAAGCTATTATCGCGATGTAAAAAATTGTAAAACACTTCAATAAAAACTTTATTTTCTGTTGTTTTATATTTCAAAAATCCAAAATCCAAACCAACAGCGACATTAATAAATTTATAAAATAGTAAATAAATTTGAGGTACAAATTTCTTATTTTTCTGTTTTGTCACGAACATAATATTAATATTTTGTGTTGGAACAACGATCATAGTTAGTGTAAAACTGTACCGTGTGACACCTACAAGGGTATCAATATAATTAAATTAAAATTTCGTGGTGGCCATGGTATCACCTAAAAAACAGAAACATTTCATAAACTTAAGGAGTCGCGCAAATGTTGACACTTTTTGTTTCCGACACGACCCACCATTACAGGGAACCGTAGTTGCTGTGTCTTGTAGCGGTGATCGGACACAATTACCCGTTGCTACTACCGATCACTGGTAACCGTAGTTGCTGTGCCTTGTAGCGGTGATCGGACACAGTTGCCCGTTGCTACTACTGATCACTGGTAGCTGTAGTTGCTGTGTCCTGTAACGGTGATCGGACACAGTTGTGCATTGCTACTACTGATCACTGGTAACCGTAGTTGCTGTGTTCTGTAGCGGTGATCGGACACAGTTGCCCGTTGCTACAACTGATCACTGGTAACCGTAGTTGCTGTGTCCTGTAGCGGTGATCTGACACAGTTGCCCGTTGCTACTTCTGATCACTGCTAACCGTAGTTCTTGTGTCCTGTAGCGGTGATCGGACACAGTTGTCCGTTGCTACTATTGATCACTGGTAAACGTAGTTGCTGTGTCCGCTAGCGGTGATCGGACACAGTTGCCCGTTGCTACTATTGATCACTGATAGCCGTAGTTGCTGTGTCTTGTAGCGGTGATCAGACACAGTTGCCCGTTGCTACTACTGATCACTAGTAACCGTATTTGTTGTGTCCTGTAGCGGTGATCGAACTCAGTTGCTCGTTGCTACTACTGATCACTGGTAACCGTAGTTGCTGTGTCCTGTAGCGGTGATTGGACACAATAGCCCGTTGCTACTACTGGTCACTGACACATCTCACGGTAGACGCCACGTCACCTGGTGAGGGTTTGCGTTACTTGTGCCGCACACGAGACACGGACATCGAATGCAATTCGTAGGTACGTTTGCGCAGCTCAGTAAATTAAAGCTAAGGAAATTTGTTTATGTTGCTTGTGTATTAAACTGACGACTTTTAGTTTCTAGTTGCTGACACCGGACACTTTTTGATCGCCAATGTTTACGAATGCGCAGGGAGTGGATGATGTCATACTAGTTCTATATCAATCAAATATTCATCGGTAGCTTGTGTCTGACACAAGATACAAAAGTGTCCACGTTTGCTCTCTGCCTTACCTAACAACCGAGTGTAGGCTTAATCAAATTGAATGGCGTCAGTATACATAAGGCGATTCGTTGCGCAATAATAAAGTAATTTGTCAGCACCGGCAGCCACAGAGATACCAGAGGGATAATGTGGTCGATCGAGAAAAGAAAAAAGATATGCATTAATTTAATATAGCATGAGTTAGAAAGAGACATGAAAAATAACTTGGTTCCACAGATTTACTAGAGGGATAATGTTGTCGATCGAGAAAAGAAAGAATGAGATGCAATTATTTGATATGGCATGAATTAGAAGGAGACATGAAACATAATTATCTCAATTCAGTGGCTAGTTGCCGTGTTTTTCTCTCAGTTGTGTCAAATTCCAATTCATATTTGACAGTCGATGTCGATGGGCACGGAGTTTTCTCTACTTGAGAACTGAAATACAGACAGACGGCTAGATCAGATTTTAAGTTCTCCAATTTGCATACTGACATCGCATAATTACAAGATGGCACCAAAAACACCAATACAATACATCTCAATTTATTACCGTCGACCATAGGATGGATCAACCGACTCTTCGACTAGCAAATTAAGCGAAGGAACAGACTCGACCAAGTGACCCACCGCTATGATTATATTACTACTTTGGATTCAAATGGCTTCACCACCTGCATTCTACGTCACTATCTTTGTATTAATTTAATTTAGGTTTACCAAGCGACCCACCGTTATTATTATATTACTACTGTAAATTCAGGTGGCTTCACCGCCCACATTCTACGTTACTACTTGTATTAATTTAATTTGGAATTTACCAATCCTTGGATAGCCAATCAATTTGGTGATTGGTAAGTTCACTTTTCTTTAATTAATCATTGTAGGACAACCTGGGGGTGCCCACAAATAAAAATCGTGCTGGTGTCGATAACTTTGAATTTTATTTAACTACCTTAGTTGCTAAGGTGTAGAACGTAGGTATATCGCTTCTCACCCCTTATTAGGGAAAGAACCCCGATACAATGATGATATACCTACACAGGTTGTTAAAAGCGCCGTAAATTTTATAGCGGAACCATTATCACACATTATTAATGTGACCATAGAAACCGGCTGTTTTCCAAACGACCTTAAAAAAGGAATCATACGACCTTTACATAAAAAAGACTTAACTAACGATATGAACAACTACCGGCCTATTGCTATTCTTCCTTGCTTTTCAAAAGTTTTGAGAACCAAGGAAGTTTGATTCAATTTGGATTTCAATAAGGAAAAGATACAACCTCAGCTATTTTTAAATACGTAAAACAAGTATTGGACGACAACAATAATAAAATAAAGGGCATTATTTTTATACCTATTAAAAGCGTTTGATTGTGTTGTGCATGAGATATTGATAGAAAAGCTTGAAAACATTGGAATTAGAGCACTACAATTAATTAAAAGCTATTTGTTAAATAGATGCCAGCTTACTAGGATAGAATTCTACAATAGAAATACTAAAACTATAGAAAGAGTAGATTCAAGCATTCAAAAAGTACTACTTAGCGTACCTCAAGGTAGTATACTAGGGCCATTACTTTTTCACATTTACGTAAACGACTTACCTTTAGTAACAAAACATTTGTGTGTTGTTTGCTGACGACGTCATAGTGTATATGCCAAAAAATGAGGAATTAAATTTAGTGGAATACGAAAAAGAAATAAATATCACACTAGAAGAAATAGTAAAATCATTAGAATCCATTAACTTTAAAGTAAATATAAAAAAAACTTAGCTAATGCAATTTCAAAACTACAAAACACAACCCTTAAACTTAAATATTTTGTATAAAGGTACTAAAGTATGTGAAGTTAATCAATCCAAGTTTCTAGGCGTAAACATCGATTCCTATAAAAACTGGAAAGCGCATGTCTCCAAAACAAATGCAAAACTTTCAAAATACTGCTACGCCTTCTATATCTTAAGCAATGTATCTTCGAAAGAAATTTCTAAAATTGGTTATTATGGTAATGTACTCATATATGTATAATACCCTCATTTGAAATACGGGATAATATTTTGGGGTAATTCTGTAGATGCTAAAATAACTTTTAAACTTCAAAAAAGATGTCTAAGAGCAATATTTAATCTACATAGTACAGACTCTGTGAGAAATATATTCAAAGAAAAAAATTTTCTTACTCTTACTGGTATTTATATAGCTTTAAGTTACAAATTATTCTTATAATTACAATCTGAATTTTAATGTTAAAAACATATGTCAAAAGAGAATCAGAAACAATAAGTAAAATTTAAGTCAACATTATATTAAATATTAATCGAACAGCCCTCCCCTGATCGTGCCCTGGCCAAAAGTGCCCATAATGCAAGCCGCGTTGCCGCGCTGGATCGCCAATGATATATGCTGGACCAAATACGAGCCAGAGCGAGGATCGCGGCCTTTTTCCTTAAGGCGCCGCCCCAGGTCGCCAACGAATCTCCAAGCTTCGGAGCACCACGGACCGGCCGTCTCGACAGCAAAAGGGACGAAATCGTACGCCGACTCCAGGCAGGCATATTTTAGATGTTTGCCTCTGGCGGCGGCTTCTGCCCCCGCGCCAGCTGATTGCTGGGTGACTGGGAGGTGGCAGGTTGCAAAGGTGCTAACACACGTTGCATCCCACACGAGACAGCGCCCTTTCCGCCATGGAATCAAAGTAAGACCGTCGGGTCTCTTGCCGTCCGACCGAGACAAGCCGGGGGGCTCCAGAACGCTTGGCACCTCGGCGGACACAAGGGCACGCCGCAGCAAATGGTTGATGTCATGATGTCGTGGTCTTCGTCCGGCGCTACGTATGCAGGACAGGCCGTGATGGCCGTCTGCTTCCACTCTCGCACCGCAAATACAGATGTGGGGCTCGCAGACGTTGCAACCGAGACGAAGAGCCGCGGCTACTCTGAGCGAGTCATCGTCCAATAGCGTGCCCATGTGCGGCGAGGGTAAAGCGTGAAGCCAAGCTCCAGACTCGGGTCTGGCAGCAGCAATTACTCTAGCTCGGTCGATCCCTGAGCTTTCCCTCTGCATCGATAAAAACAACTTTGTATACAGAGCATCATCCCAACTCTTCTGACGATCTGGTTTTTCCGGAGGATCCACGCCATCGCACAAAATGGACCAAGCGCTGAGGGCCTCAGCGAAGTATGGGACGCGGATCAGATCACCATTACTAGGTATGATGCGAGTGACGAGCTCCGCGACCCCACCACAAGAGGCCAGGTATGCAATAGGTCCGGTTTCATAGAGGCGCCGCACTCCCAAGCCACCGAAACGAACGGGTGCACTCGCCTGACACCATTGCGACGCATTTAAGCGCACGTTAAGTATGTCTTCCAACACGCACTTGAGACTAATGTCGAAATCACTAACTGCATCCGGGTATTTCCAGGTAGGTGCCGTTCTTAGGACGTACGTCATTTTAGGCAACGCGAAACAACACCGCAGAAGAGTCAGCGAGATGTGTGCTGGAAGACATCTGAGGTGCTCAGAGAGCGTCACCAAGGCCGCTGTTCTTGACCGAATGCAGCTATCCACGCCCTCCGAGAAGACTGGTGCCCCCAGCAAACTTAAGGAGTCTCTCTCCAAAACCCTCAGTCCCGGTATGAGAGAGATAAATCTGTCCTTTGATTTCGCGGCTTCTGGGCTGCAAGGGAAGAATTCGCACTTGGCGGTATTAACTTCAAGGCCCAGTTCACGAAGAGCCGGGAAAAGCGATTTTACATCTCTCTCCACCGAATCAGGACTTCCGCCTATGGTGCCATCATCTAAATACCATATATTGAGTGGAGACTCCAAAGTAGAGATGGCTCTATGAATGGCAAGGCTGAAAATTAACGGGCCCAGGGGGTCTCCCTGTTGTGCCCCAACCTGCGACGCTATGACGGTATTATTGTAGGCCAGGTTACTTGGCGATGAGTAGCACTGGAGCACGAAAGGGAAAATCGATGGCAATAATTCTTTGACTTCCGCCAATATGATGTCCCTTTCTATGCTGTTAAAGGCGTTCCGGATGTCCAGTTTCAGGAGGACGTCGTCGCTGCCCTCACGCATAACGAAAGCCCTAGTAGCGTGAATGGCGGCCTCGCAACCAAGAGGAGTGCCAAAGCCCACCTGATGAGGTTGCAAGTAGTTTGCCATAGACTCTTTGACGGCACGGCAGCAGAGCTTAGCTACGAGACGCCTGAAGGTATTCCCCACTGCGATTGGCCTGATGCCGCCATCTTTCTTCTGAAGGGCGCAGAGGGTGCCGCCGTAAAGAAAAGGACAGATATCTGTATTGAGACCGCCCTTCAGAAGAAAATTGCTCAGGCGCGTAAGAGATTCTAGCAACCTGGGGCCGTTATCGCCGGCAGATGGGGAAATCAATTCCTTGAGGTGCTCGGGGCGTAAACCGTCAATGCCTGAGGCGGAACCACGGTAGAAGGAGAACAGCGCGTCCGCGACATCCTCCGTCTTCACTGTGAGGCTGGGTGGATCAGTGGTAGGGTCCGGAGCGGGAGGGATATAAAGAGGTCGGGTTGGGGACGGATGTTTCTCCTTAAGGGCCGCATACGTGTCTTCGTTAAGAGGAGCAAACGAGCAATCAGAGGTAAGTAATCGTGATGCACCTCTTAAGTCTCCCTCGAAGACTTTAGCTTGCACGGATTTATACAATGATTGCGGTTTTTTGGGCAAGGTTTCAGTCGAAACTTCTAACTGACTATGCTGAATATTGTGCTTTACTTTTGCTGTCAAGGATTTTTTCTCACACTGATCGGGCGTTTTCAGTGCAGTGAAAGGGAATGATAACAGCGCAAGCCAATCCTCCGTGCCATTCGTTTCAACGCACCGCTCAATCAGTGACGATAATTTTCCTGCCGCCAAGCATCTGGCTCCTTTGGGCACGTGCCTTAATACGCGAATTTTATTTTTAAGTGTAAGCAGATCCTCTAAATTTAAACATTCTGCGGCTTCGGCACTGCTACCTGAAACTGGAGCAGAATGAGTTGAGCACACGGGGACAGAATTGCTCCGCGATAGGATATCTCTGTGCTTCCGACCGATGTGTATTTTTAAACCATGAGGCACAGCATACAGCCTGGTGGGATCCAGGCAGTGAGGGCAAGGGGCACGCGAAGGGGTGCTAGACATGTTAAAAAGGGGACACAATAGGAGGTAGCTATTCTAGTTACAAACCAAAAATCAATAATTTCCAAATTGCAAATGTCAATCCAAAATAATAAATAATACTTATATTTAAATATGTGATTTTTCTAATATTATACAAAAGTCAAAAATAATGAAATTAAAAAAAGATCATTCTTAAATAATAAGATATTGCTATCTGAAAGATAGTATAAAACAACAACAACAAAAAATCTAATAACTATAGTATCATTACTTATCATCAAAAATAATTATAATTATTAGTCGTCTAATTTTAAAAATAAATTAAAAAGTATGTAAATTCCAAAAAGTTTTTAAAGTTTAGTTCCCACTCTCCCATGTATTTCATCACCAACTCGCAAGTGAGGTCTCCGCAGAACTGGTTACGCCCTCTGTGATTTACTGCAGTAACCTTATGGCTGTGGTTTGTGGAAAATAATCTTGATCGATGAGTGTTAGTGGTGCGGTCTAAAATGCATAGATGGCGCCACTTAATTGGCGTGAGCGGGGTGATGTTGTTATTTGATGTAATCCCCCACTACTACGGAAAATCAATTTTCTTACGCAGTTCTTCAGTTTCCATGGTACCAACAAGCACAGAAGTGGTCAAAATAACTGCATAACGAACACTAGATTCCAGTAAAATTCGGCGATTTCTGAGCTCTGAAGACGAATCGGGTTTCTTCCTCTTGAATCCTTTCTATTTTAGGGATAGTCGGAGATAACACACGCGCGATATATCTGGAGCTTTATCCGTGGAATACAAGCTCGAACAAGCGTCAAATAAACGGGAAACCAATAAAATATTGAATAAAATACGGAGGCTAGGTTTTGTTGCGCGGACCTCCTACCCGCTTTAAGTTTATTTTTAAATAGTGCCACTTAGTATAATTTCGAAGGACTAGGAATGGTAGTGGCATCATTCCTGGGGTAACGCTTGTAACAAACGCTGCTGATTGGTTCAAAGGAAAATGCGATGATGACATGAGTGTTGTCACTTGTGAGTTGGAAAAGAGACCTGGTTCGGAGAGGTTATAGTGAACTGTGTTTAGAACGGCTCGAGTTGTGATTCTTGATAAAATGGTGGCAGCGTGCGTTACGCTGCGAAACGCCATGTCCTTCGCTTAAAGTTTTCTCTATAATTGCAGTCATTCGTAAACTTCTGTGAAATAAACTGATTGTTCGTGATGTTGCAATTTATCTCCTCGCCCGCTTAACCCACGCCACGCCACACTGAAGTATTGTTGGGTCAGATGGTATAAAATAATTACCACATTGAATCACCATAACTGATGCGGATCCTTTTATGGATTCGACATATATTTACGAAATCTGAATGTTTGTTAAGAATAATCTAAATTATTTTTTTGATAATAAATCTGTTCGCTCCGATATTCAACGCTCGAAATACAAACATAATAGACATGTTCATCAAGTAAATAACACAATGTACTATAGAAACACATTTAATACTACAACAAAAATTTATAACAAACTTCCATTACATTTAAACAATTTATGTAAGAAATTCAAAAATAGTCTCAAAAATTGGTTGACAGATAAAGCGTTCTATACACTGGATGAATTTTATACATATACCGATTTTACTTATATATTATTGTTGCGGACAGATAAGCGAAAATGTACAGAGCCTAGGTCTCGTTTTAGCTTTCGTTTCAATACCTTTGTAATTGTATAAACTTTAGATTTCGCTTTTCGCCTTGGTACCGGACCTAGTCCGGTACTTACGTATGATGTTTTGAATTAACGAAAATGTGTGATTCAATTTTTAAGTAAAACGACTCTAGGTCGTTGTTTATTTGCGCTTAGCTATGTAAAGCGATAGTGCTAAGCTTGTGAGAAGGTATTTAGCAGGCTATATCATGTAAATAAGCCCTAGTGTGCAAAATAAACCAGAAACTTTCTCTATGTAATTACGAAGTATACAAGCGTAATTAATGTTGTATTACGGCATGTATTTAAGGTTTCATGTGAAAATTACTTGTTTAAGTGTGTAAATAAGCGGAAAATATTGTAAAATTGATGTACATTATGTAAATAAATGCTTTGATGTTTGGTTGTTTTGGTTCGACCCTTGGTACGTTGGAAGCGAGGAGGGATGGTTAGGTATGTCGGATAATACACACCGAGGTAAGGTAACGGCGAGGTTACGTATAGGAAATAGGAAATAATGGTAAATCCTAGGAAATCTAGGCAGTCTGGCGCGACGCGCATGAGCGAGAGAGGGGAACTCGGACTCTCTCGCTCACACGGAGTGCGCGCCTGATTGGACGGATGCACGCAACTCACACTGAGCGAGATCCCCGCGAGGGACGGGTGGGAGTCACGTGTATAAATATAGGCCGGCCGCGGCCGGCGAGCCACTTGCCACCCACCACCTCGCCGTAGAAGACGCTTCGTAAGAGAAACCTCCTCCTCCGACGTATCAGCGGTAAACCACTACTCAACAAGCGACCAATATTGAAGGACTCATGGAAAGTCGAGTTTGATTGCATCACGGTGTACTTCATTACTCCACAACAAATCTTCGAGCCGGATAACCCGATTGAAGAGGGTTATCCCAGTAAGCGCCCACTGAGTTAGAAGCACTCGTGGGACGAATTTACGTCGGAGGCGCCGGTCCCCACTGAGGTTGCGATTGTGCCGCACTCGTGGGGCGAAGCATATGAAGAAAGTACCCGTTGAGCTACATTATAGAAGCGCTCGCGGGACGAAGTTGACACACGTGCGCGTGGCCGTAGCGCGCGCGTTGATGTCTTTTGTGGGCAGCAACCGTTCGTAGCGACTTCTACGTACGTTGCGTGCTACGGATTGGGTATCACACGCCCTTCCGTAGCGCCCTCGTGAAGAAAGAAGACTCCGGTGGACGACGCCTTAGCATTCAACACGCTAGGCGGTGTATTCTAGGGATCGCTGCCGCGCGTATCGAACTTTGCGCGCGGTCCGAGCTAGCGACCGGGCCTCGCACTACCCGGTCGTGAAAAATCCCCACCGAAGTGAAGAAAGAAGGCTGGGTGAACCGAAGAACACCGAACGGTGCGATCGCTCCGGGTTCATCGGGTTATAGAAGATCACCCAACGGTGCGACGGTTCCGCATTCAAGAACACCGAACGGTGCTGCGTCTCCGTGAAAACCGGCGAGCCACTTGCCACCCACCACCTCGCCGTAGAAGACGCTTCGTAAGAGAAACCTCCTCCTCCGACGTATCAGCGGTCCGTAACCACTACTCAACAAGCGACCAATATTGAAGGACTCATGGAAAGTCGAGTTTGATTGCATCACGGTGTCCTTCATTACTCCACAACAATTATACTATATACTACCTATATTGCATGTCCGTTAGTAGGATAAACTGTTAGATCTATAATTATTTTTTGCAAAAAATAGCATGACCGACTTCACCCGTGCACAGAATCATTACATAGTATAAAACAAATTCGCTTTCCGCTGTCTGTCCCCATGTATGATTATATTTTTAAAGTTACGCAACGGATTTTGATGCAATTTGTTTTAATAGATAGAGTAAATTAAGAGAAATGTTTACATGTATAATACACCTGTGAAGTGAAGCCGGGGCGCATCGCTAGAACGCAAATATTATGCACGAATCGATGTAACATTTTTCACATTATTGTTAATTTATCAAAAATGGCTCGGCCGATTTCGATAAAATTTAGGCTCATGACCAAATGGCAAATAACTTGTGCGTACTGCTTGCGCAAGTAGCCCGTGTCTTTATTTGCTCCAGTTATTTGCACTATGAACAAGCGAGTAACTTGAACATAGCTTGAGCATATTACTTACCATTAATTTTAATCTTTCAAGCATCTTCCTGTTGCCTTTATTAAAATCGAGCAATAAAATCACGTTACTTGTATTGGGGTCCCCTTAAATATTTATTTTACTTTGATTTATTTATTTTTAAAGTGCAGATTTAACTAAATATTTCTGCGAATATTTCAATAATCTACCTGTCACCGTTATTAATATCGAGCAAAACTTGAGCAAAACAGACTAAAAACAGCTAAAATTCAAGTTGTTGTATGGAAGCCACTCTTCAATTTATATATTTTCTATTTTTGGTATTTTGTTGTTATAGCGGCTACAGAAAGACGTCATTACTGAAAATTTAAATGTTCTAGCTATTACAAACAGATAGAATATAGTTAAAAAACACGCTTTCATGGCATATCAAACTAAAAGGTGTAAAATAATTTTCAGTATAGGCAGAAAATAATAATGATCGAAAAATATGCTATGAAAGCGTGTTTGTCTTCACTTTTTAGTAATCGAATAAATGCATTGTCATCGGTATTTTGAATTAAATTAAAATTTAATAATCATTAATTCAAGTATCAAAGACTGAACATTAAAGAATTCAAAAACACATAACCAGTCACATTACAAATACGACAAAATGATTCGGAAACATATTAAAAAATTATCACTAATAAAATTACACAACAATATTTACAAAAATTTTACAACTTTAAAATCAATAAATTCTGGCTACGACTTATTTAATCTCTGTGTACAAGGTTTAACCAACACGTGTGCTGTATATACGGGCACCTCTCGGCGAGCGCGGTCAGCAAGCCATTGGTGCTCCCTCGCACTCGCCACACCAGAGACGCGCCTCTCTTTCGCATTATTGTGTAGAAACAATCTGTCTACGAGCTACGGCAAACATGCCCAATGCACTGCAATATCGAGGGAGCCCAACAACATCCTGAACGCGTTATTGAATTGGACGCGAAGGACGCTGTATGATTTCTGAGTGAAACAAGACCACAGGCTGCAGGTGTGCAAAACGAGGTGCAGTATGCTCTAAAATTAGTTATTTTAACTTCGGCGGAGCACCGAGCAAACCTGCGGACCAACTTATTCACTCTGATCGCCATCGCCCTCCGCTCCCGCTCAACGTCCGCGTCGTCTTTCAGGGCAGATGTAACCAAATGACCTAAATATTTAAAAACATCTACCTTATCTATAACATAATCTTTGATAGGTGTGCAAAGTTTAAAGAAAATCTGATCGGTCAAAGTAGGGCAAAATCGATCTCGAAGGGGTTGGTTACGAGCAAGCAAACATACAGGTGAAACTAATAAAAGTGTGTTAAAAAGAGGGCAAATACAAAAGCAGTTTAGTTATCAGATTGGACGCATACTACGGTCCAATTTTCTTTCGGCTCTCCTTTAACAACATCGGCTGCTTTAAGCAGATCCTGAAGCTTGGCCTGGGTCGGCGCAGTTTTTCCGAGAATTAAGTAGTTCAGCTTGTGTCCTTCATCAGGGGCGGTTAGGATGTATCCAGGCTCGAGTTCCTTCACGTATATTCTGACTCCGTCTTCAGATACACCAGCCGGGCAGTCGCAAGTAATCTCCCTTATGGTATGTATATCTTCTCGTGATTCCACCGGCACGAACAGCTCCTTTGCGCTTTTGCCGTCTATACGCACAGTGTCGACAAAGTGTGCCTTGACGGTACCGCAGGTGCAATCAACGACTGCAGATCTCGTCACATTTATTCCATAAAGGCAGTTCTCGGGTACTTTGTTCATCTCGCCATGGGACGGAGATAGGGCAAGTATTTTAAAACTTTGGTTTATAACTTTGTCTTCTACTAAGTCGGTTTTGACTGCAGCGATAACTGCCACTAGCAATAGCAACTTATACATATTGCTTGAAAATTATTGCGCTCCGTTTGACTGTGAGAGATCGGTACTGCAGGAGTGATTATTGGAGACCGTGTGAGATCTATTTATATAAGCTGAAGACAGTTGTTTTAGTACGTTTAATTAGCTATGTTATTAAACTGAGAAAAACATCTAATTAAGTGAAATATAACAAAGTAATGCACATTAATAATCTAAATGATAAGAACTCACTTCCTAGCAACTGCAAAACATGAAGATATCGCGCTCAATATGTAAATTAATTTGAGATTTAGCATTTAGTTTTCGGACTAAGTATTTAAAATTACACAGTTTAATTATTATGATATTTTTTCTTGAATATAAAGTTACGAAACGTCTAGTTTAATATTTTTCTAATAAAAACAAAGTTTTAACCACTCTGTACGATACGGCACAAGATAGGTACGGATAGCAAAAAAAAATATGCCAAGTCGATGATACGGTTCCTACCGAATTTTGGAAAATACCTAGTGCTTTTTTTGCGTTGCAAGTTTCGAAAATAATTTCAATCTGTTTGCTGAATTTGTAACTCCTACAATTGTGAACCAAATGCACTTAATTTGACTTTATGATAGTTGTAGTACCTATTGATTTATTTATAAATATATATTTAAGTGCAAGGTTGCGCATAGCTCAAATTTTATCGATCATAGAAACAGATTTCTTCGCAATTAATATTTATCAAGAAATCAACCATCTTACGCCAACATACGAGAGGGTCGTTGGGCCATAATTATCCACCACGCTTGCCCAGTGCGGGTTAGTGGATTCACATACGCCATCGAATTTCTTCTACGGATGTACGCAGGCTGCTTGACGATGCTTTCCTTCACCGAAAAGCCAGCGGTGCGAAATTCCGTACATAAGTGGCTTAGAACTGAACCGGGATTTGAACCCACGACCTTACAATAGCAAGGCGGGTGTTACTACCACTAAGCTATCACGGCTTGTTACCACGGCCACCCCGTAAGTATAAACATAAACACATTGTAAAGTGTTCCTGTTTGCCTAGTTTTATTAGAACTCTAATTAGTCTTTATCTAAGTACTACAAAATGTAAATAATAATACAGTTATTCATAACATTATTTATTTTACATACAAACATATATAATGGTAAAGTTGGTACTATTACATTATCATTGGTAATTTATTTTCTTGGCCGTTTAGACCGTTTAGTGTATCTAGACAAATACATAATCATAAATAAAATAAATATAAATATTATGGGACATCTTATACACGGCCTCTGACCCCAAACTAAGCAAAGCTTGTGATATGGCTGCCAGAGTATGATATACAACAATTTTTTTTTTAAATATAGACGTGTATAGATAATACCTAAATAACACCCAGACACAGAGCAAACACCTATGTTCATCACATAAATATTTGCTCTGGGTGGGAATCGAATCCACGTCTCTTTGACACTCAGGAGTCAGGGTCACTAACAACTGAGCCACCGAGGCAGGCAATCAAAGCGTATAAAGTTCACTCTTGGCACTGTATAAATGTCTAGCTAGGTATTAGGAATTCTACAGAATATTGGCCATAATTAAGTTATCGTTATTTAATAAAATAATGTAGAATAAAAGTAATTATGATCAAACATATTTTTATTCAAAAAGCATAAGAATCCTACAGCCACAGAAATGACTAGTCTAAGTTATGTACAGAAAAATATATACCTTTCGATAAATAACACAAATACTATTCAATTGACAAGTTTTCATATTTCACAAGGCTATGAAATTCCAAAACCATTTCGAGATATTGCGATGCTGATGATTATGCTTATTTTTCCAAAATTATTGGTGCAGTAACTACAAAGTTATTAAATAAAAACCATCCGTCAAGCCGTTTACGGATTCATAATTCATGTTCAGTTGCCTTTGATAAAAAAAACACTAGCAATATAAAATGACAGTTGACACTGACTTTCGGTTACGTTTTGTTTCGTTATTGTGTCAAGCAAGGCTTAGCAAGGTTATACGCAAGTATACGTATGCTCGACTCGACATAAATCTTATCATTAAATTCATAATTTACGTCCTAAAATTGTTTGGTGTTCTCTTGGAAGTTTTTATTTGATCTTTCCTGATTACTTACGTTAACAAAATGAAAGTTTCGAACGGCTACACAATGGCCGACAGCTGTAATCTACCTAAAGTAGATTACATGATGCTACTGCAATATTTATGCGAGAAAACGCACAAAACACGCAGTTATAGGATCTAGTCGCCGAGAATCCATTGTGCCCTAGAAATTCCAATCTATGGCCTTAGATTATATGCCTAGCCGATGAAGATAGATGACTGATTAATTAGTTATTATTACAATATAAAGGCTAAAGATATAGCGTAGTAATTTATGATTGAATTTGTTATTTTCGTGGAATGTTATTTAGTTGTGAATTCATGAATGTTTTGATTGTCACTGACACTACTGACAGTGACAGCAAAGCATGCGCCTATTTTTTTTTAGAAAGTGGCTACAGCATTACTCTTTATGAATCCAGAATTTTGCAGTTACGACCTTTTGGAATAAGCTCTTATTCAAAAATTAATTTTGCGCAAAATATGAGTAATATCGAAAAAATAAAAAATACGTGTTTCTTAATTTTTCATATTCTTTCAGAAAAAAAATAAAAACAAATACGTAAAATATTTGAAATGTTGTCAATTGCTGACCCACTCTTATACTATATACTTATACTATAGGCCCAATTCTAGAGGCGCCATCGTAATTATAACAGCAATTTAGAGTAGCCCTGTTTCTTTTTCTCTAAATGCATTTGATAGAGAGAACACTATTTTACGCTGTTATTAAATTTACGATGGCGCCTTTAAAATTGGGCCTAATTTACTCCTACAACTCACGGGTTTTAATGAACCGGTACTTTTTTAAGGCATTGGTGAGGCCGAATCCAATACCACGTGGCTATTTAACAATATTATAAAAAATCTTATAACACACTGTTTGTGGATGGTAGGAAGTGGAAAACTATTGTGAAGAGATGAAAATTATACAATTCTAGGCTACTGGATAATTAATGATCAGGAACTGGGCAATGGAATGAGGCGCACATGCCAAATAATATTTCAATGCTTATTTCAAAGTTTTAGGCGAGTGACGACTTGACATCCACTAAATGTGCCCCCCATAAAGGCAATCATAAGTTGGCATCAGAGGGGCAATATTGGTGTGGACGGCTTAGGGTGTCGAGAGGTGTGCTGTGCTTTCACAGGACGCTACTAGCGGTGTTATGCCCTTTAAATCTTCCACCATGGAGCTTGGGTTTTGACCTTTTGCAGTATCCACTCCTAGCCGGCCGGTTACGGAAGCCAGAAGTCAGGGGTCTCATTTAGACCCAGGGAATTGGGGTTCGCGGTATCGTCACTCACCGACGGCTCGCCACAAAGCCGTTAGCCGCTCGCACCCCTGCGTGTCAGAAGTACCATTGATTTGTACCATTAATGATACAAGTGACACCGATTTGTATCCTTAGTACCATTAATGGTACTAGTGACAATTATTTAGGATCAGTAGTACCATCATAAAAATTGATGTATCGCTAGTACCATGAATGGTACAACTAAACATTAAAGTACCGTGGAGTGAGTGGGCCCAGAAAGTGAATTGTCGCAATTAATAAATACTATACTTACGATACGCCAAATACTGGCCACTAATAATTTGAAGTACATACAACGATGCCGTTTTTTAAACGGTCAAAATCCGTCATCGAGCGAAATGCATATATACAGCATGTTCAAATGCAGCTCATTAATGGCGAAATTAATGTGCCACTATTTCTAGAAAAATTACGCCGGTAGTTGTGTAACTTTATTTTATTTGCGTTAAGAAGTTTCGGTTTTATTTTTAATTTTACCTATATCTTTGTGACAATACAAAATAAAAACGTCTATCCCCCGTGACTCAACTGTTTGGCTCAACTAGTAGAGCGAAGGGAAATTTTACTTTCCCGTGACACTACTAGTAGTGCTACGGGTAAAAGTACATTTCCCATGACACTACTCTGTATCCAGTAGTGTCACGGGCAATATTATTCCCAGTGACACGACTGGGCTAGCTAATAAAGAATTTCATTTGTTAGTATATAAAACCATATAATAATACTTTTTAGCCCTTTTTTACCCGTAATCAATCGTGACATAAAAAATCCAATGATATAACAATTTGCACCATTTAATTATATTTTTTACTTTATAAAACGACAGATGTCAAAGTGACAGCTGTCAAACTTGAAAGTCAATTAATTCCGTAACCATCGATAATCTATCCTATTTTAAGTTTGACGGCTGTCATACTAAATGTAGATCTCGTTGAGTTCTATCAATTTTGAACACAACAATGATCTAGGTTGGATAGTTACAGAGATAATCCACTTTTAAGTTTGACAGCTGTCACTTTGACACCTGTCATGCTATTCTAGTATGAATTCTAGAAAATGACTGCTGTTACTTTGACACCTGTCATGAAACTCATACGAATTCTTGATTTTGACAGCAGTCATTATGACATCTGTAATTTTTTAATCTAAAAAATATAATAATTTAAGTTACAAATTGTTCGTCCTCCTAAATTCAGTAGTGCCATAGGTAATGGCCAAGTTCACGGGTAATTAGATTGTATAGACTAAGCAGCCATAAAAAATTGATCGTGCCACGGGAGAGAGAAATTTCCTTTGGCACTACTAGTTGAGCCAAGCAGTAGAGCCACGGGGGATAGACGAAAATAAATGCATGTCAAAAATGAAATTACGTGGAATATCTTTACTTTTCTTTAACGGTACTTGAGATACAAAGTTGTATCACTAGTTCCATAGTTATCGGTTAATATTACGGGGGAATATCCTCATTTTTCTTTACTGGTACTAAAGATACAAAGTTGTGTCACTTGTACAATCAATGTTACAAATCAATGGTACTTCTGACACAAAGGCGCGATATCCTGCTAATATTATAAACGCGAAAGTTTGTGAGTTTGTGAGGATGGATGGATGGATGGATATTTGTTACTCTTTCACGCAAAAAGTACTGAACGGATTGAGATGAAACTTTGCAATAATACCGCTTATATATCAAAATAACACATAGGCTATAAATTATAATGATATTGCGTAAATTGTTCCATAATATAACGATAAGTGTTAAGTAAGTAGGAACAATTCTGCTATCTGCGAGCAAGAAGAAATGTCAAAAATCAAATGTCAAATCGAACACCCTTCAAAACGTTTTTTTTAATTGTTATTTTTTCCACCTCCTTTATTAAGGGTGGTAAGGATAGAGAAGGTGACGAAAAGTGACACAGCCTACTTTTTATCCCGGATAAATAAAGGGTTTTGATTTTTGTGCTATGCATGGGGATAGCACAAAAATCTTTTCGGCTTCATTTTATTTATTTCATTTTATTGTTACACACACTTTATTTCGCGCATAGTCAATAATTCACAGATGTCTAACATGTTCTTGATTCATTCCTAGTTGCACCTTTGTGGGTTGAGGTTGGTAAATATCGATCTTTGGTAATGTATCTGTCTAGATACCGAATTAGCTGAACAAAACGGCCTAAAAAGTATGGTTCATTGTCAAAGATTTGAGCAGTTTTCTTTGTGATTAATGTTTATGTTCGTCCATTTAAACAGATGTATAATCAAAGATATCTATGTTATTACAGCCAGTAACATGATAAATTGATAAATTAATGTGCTTTTTGGTATGTCTTTTTAAATAACTACCATAAATGAACCTGTATTTTATTTTTAGGGTTCCGTACCTTAAAAGGATAAAACGGAACCCTTATAGGATCACTTTGTTGTCCGTCTGTCCGTCGGTCCGTCTGTCCGTCTGTCCGTCTGTGTGTATGTCAAGACTCTTTATCTCGGGAACGCGTAAAGATATCGAGTTGAAATTTAAACTGTATACGTATATCTATGATCGCTTACAGTTGTGTAAAGGAAAAACTTCTCAGTTATCATTTAAAGTAGTTAGAGCCGTTTATGTCGTAAATAACCGCATATTTCGACACTCACAAACATCAAAACCTACAGGGTACTTCCCGCTGACATAGAACTATGAAATTTGGCAAAAAGCATTGTCTCAAAGTACTCATATAGGAATAAATCTGAAAACTGAACATTTTTATTTAAATCACAAATAAATGGGGCTTCAAAATTCACAAAATATGGGTTTCAAATTCAAAGTGAGTAAATCGTATCTTATAAGGTATCATATAAAAGAGCTTCATTAGCACATGCTAAAACAGAAAAAAATAGAAAACAACAGAAAAAAAAACAGAAAATTTTAACAATTTTCGATGAATGACGAGAAGTAAAAAAAAAAAACCTTTGTCGATGATAATGATGAGTAAAGAGATTTTAATAACGTCCTTCCCAATTTTGTGAAATTTTCTGGATTTGTACCGAACCCTCGGTGTGCGAGCCTGACTTGCACTTGTCCGGTTTTTTTTTCTAAATATATATTATCTTAAATGGGTAGAATTCCCTTCCCTGCGGACCTCCGTTGTGAGCAGTCGCGCGCAGAAATATTGTCAAAATTATTTAATCGTAAAATTAAACTTCATAGTAATATTCGAAAAATTACGAGAGCAGAAAACGCAAGGTTTCTAATGTTAGTGACGACGAGCTGCATCAAGTGCGACGAGTACATCCCAGCGATATTAGAAAAAGACGCACTATTGTTTCGAAGCTCCGTCTCATCGTGCATTTGCGGTCGTAAGCTCCAATCACGCGCACGTGAATCAAAACGTCACTCAACACTTACCTACAGGTCAGTATTGGATCGCTCCTACTGTTCCTGAGAGCCTGGTAACTAAAAAACATATATCAGAAACCTAACGACACTATATTACAAATATCTTATTCTAGATATAGAAAACTATTGCAATAACTTACTTAGAGAACTAAAAAACATATATCACAAATCTGAACTTGATAAAAACAAAAACCATACAAAGAAAACCAAAATTATAAAACAAATCTCGCATACAGAAAAACGAAAAACAGACAATGAACATTTATTGAAAATAAAACTGAATCAAAATGACTCTATAGATCACATAAATGAATACTTTGCAAATATTGGGGGTAATCTTGCAGACAAAAATATTAACGATACTAACAATGTTGACTATGTACAACAGATGTCAACTGCTACTGCATACATATCTTCTCAAGTAAATTCTATGGGTATTCTGTCCACTGATGACGCAGAAGTATTAGGCATAATAAATGGACTTAAAAATTAATGTTATATATTGGGTATGACAAAATCTCCACCAAAATAATAAAAAAATCTGCACCGGTACTATTACCTCTGATTACACACATCTGCAATCTGAGCTTGTCAACGGGGGTATTTCCGAGAGTTTTTAAAACTCTCTCACAAGGCCGGGAATAGAGACAATGTAGGCAATTACAATAACCAATATCTATTTAACAGTTTTGTCGAAAGTTTTGTAAATATAAATGTTTAGTAAATTATTTAGAATCACATAATATAACTCTCCAAATCTGTTTAGTTTCAGAAAATCAAAGTCGACTGAAAATGCTATATCGGGATATATGATAACTAATCATATTGTCGAAAGTTTAGATAAAAAGAAAAAAGTCATTGCAGTATTTTTAAACTTAGCCAAAGCTTTCGACACTGTCTCTATTCCTATTCTATTGAAAAAGTTACATCTCATGGGCATGCGAGGCGTCGCTCATATGCCTATCCAGGACTATTTGACGGGACGAACGCACAAAACAAAGATAGGCACTGCATTGAGTCGTCCTGTTTGGGTAGATCATGATGTACCGCAAGGCAGTGTCTTGGGCCCTACATTGTTTCTTGCTTACGTTAACGATTTAGACTTAAAATGCGGTAAATTTTTTTCTTATGCCGACAACACAGCTTTGGTGTTTGTGGGAAATAGCTGGAGTGAGGCAAAAGCTCGTGCTGAACAAGGGCTAATGAGAGTGATAGATTGGCTTAAAAATAATCTTCTATCTCTAAATGTCGACAAAACCATGTACATGACATTTACTCACCCACATAGTAAGAAACCTAACGTTGATTTAACAGCTCACACAAATTGCCACACAAATAAAAAAATGTACCTGTGCCAAGTTACAGAAAGCTAATAGTATGAAATACCTCGGTCTCACAGTAGATAATACGTTAACCTGGAAAGCGCATATAGACTTTTTGAGCAAGCGAGTACGGAAGCTTATATTTGTATTTAAGTGTTTGCGAGATGTATCTGATAATAAGCTAATATTTAAAATCTATGACGTTATATGTAGATCTATTATAACATACTGCATTAGGATCTGGAGCGGTTCATCTAACAATAAGCTAATATTTAAAATCTATGACTGTCAATTCTGAGGTTAACATGTCTAAGAGGCGAAAGAACAGAGTGTTGTCAGAACCGCTGTGCAGAACATGGTCGGCACAAAAGCATAAAGTGTTTCTTGGCCCATTTATTTACAGTAAAATTAACAAACACATTCATAACTTCGCATCATTAAATATATATATGAGGCAAAAAACGCCTTATTTGAATGGATTTAAAATCTAGATTAAGTACTTTTAAACAGAAAATCTGCTAGTAGTCACGCGATAGCAACAGACTTGCATATAAATTACTCAAGCGCACACCCACCAAAACTAACACATGCACAACACACACACACACATACACAAACACACAAAAGTAGCACTGCAAACCTTGACTCTCAAGAGATCTCGTGTATTGCAGTGCTATACACACGTAGGTACACACAAACTATACATTTCTGCGGATACTGCAGTCAATACTCTTCCGAACAAGTATATACTATATATGATTTTATTTTTTATTATTATTATATCTTATTCTGCGAATGTAGCTCCCTGAAGGTAAACAGTATCTACAATACAAGCTTTAATTTGTTTGGTGTAGGTTCTGTGTACTAGGTAACTAGTTTTGTAACCGCTAGCCGATAATATACTCGTAAATGTGAATATTATTTATATCAATTTTATAAATAAGTGGCTGTTGCATCACGCAATAAATAATTTATTTATTTAGAACTGTAAATTCAGTTTTGGTATATAAAGATTTTATTTATTTATTTTTAATTTAAGATATTGTGATGATAGTGAAATGTGATTAAAGTGTATTTAATTCGTTTCATTTTGCTCTGCTTCTGCGTTGTCATTACTCTTTTTACATTACGAGTATGGAGCCCGGTTTTTGTCGTCTACTTGTAGATAATAATGGATTACACCTGGAACTGCTGGTCAAGTATAGGCAACTTTCAGTGCCAAAAGGTTAATACAGATGTGTGAACTGAATCATGACAATTAGGTAGGTAACACAGAAGTTAAAAATCATCCCGAGCAGATCCGCGTTCAGGGGGATGACTTTATACACGTAGAAGTTCATCGGCCGCGTTTCAATATATTGAATAAACTTCGTTATTTCCATTGCATTTGATTCATCTGAAAAATTAAAATGTACCAAAGTAATCATGTAGGCGTAGTGTAGTCGTATCGCAAGGGTATCGTAATACGCGCACAGGACGAGAGCAATACGAGCGCGTACATGTTCAAACAAGTCCGCACACGGAGCGGTGCCTCCTACGATACGACTATACCACGCCTCGTATGCGGACTTGTTTGAACATGTACGCGCTCGTATTGCTCTCGTCCTGCGCGCGTATTACGATACGCTTACAATACGACTACGCTACGCCTCGTGTGCGAAGGGGGTTAGTATTTGTTTGGCATCTTTACTTATTTTTATGATCTACTAGCTTTTTTGCGTGGCTTCGCCCGCGTGGTATTTTATTTTTCTGAAATAAAAAGTACCTTTCACTTTCTGTCTTTCAAACTATATGCCAAAAATCAAGTCAATTAGTTGCTCCGTTGCTGCACGAAAGAGGAATAAACAAACATAAATTATATTATATGTTTATTACTGGATTACAAGGCTATATATTTTATAAACCAATTCAAATTCTCAACCACCAAGTAGTGCACCATCTAGTGACATCGTAAAAATTGTTTTTTATCACCATCGTAACCATCTACGGAAGCCTATCATACGCGTGTCTCGGCACGCAATTGACAACTTATTAGCTAAAAAGTTTGAACCTTCATTATGTAACAGCTTGTTGTGTAGAATGACTTTTATCCTCTCTGCTTCAGAAGAAAGCAAACCAGCAAACAACGCGGGCATCACAGTCTCCAGCATTGTGATACCCACTGTAACTGTCGATATTATAAAAAATACCGAACTAGCCTGAAAAATATAAATAATTAGCTAAATTATTTACACTATTTTGTTTAAGCAATAAAAAAATCGGACATGTGCCAGTCAAGCTCGCACTTCAAGGGGTTCCGTACAAATCCTGAAAATTGCACAAAATTGATGGTACTAACTAAGTTGTTAAAACCTCATGGCATAGCTTCAATCATCAATAAAAGTGTTTTCTTTTTTACTTTTCTCATCATACCTCAAAAATTAGACATCGTAAAAGTAATTAAAAACTGGTTTTAGTTTATGCTAATAAAGCTCTTTCATATATTATGATTTTTTTTTTTTTTTTTTTTTTTATTTCGAATAGGTTTGCGTTTGACTACACACTGCCTGATGTTAAGCAGATGTGCGGTCTAGGATGTAGCACGCTTACCTAGAAGATACCTATTTACTCGGGATTTGAAGACACTCACGTTGTACTTTAACGGGAAGACAGACCCAGGCAAAGTATTCCACATTCCGGCTGTTCGTATGAGGAATGAGGATTCGAAACGCTTGGTTCTAACGCGCGGAATGTCCACCATAAAAGGGTGACGCTTTGGTCGCGTCCGTCTAGCCGTACGATAGAAGAAAGGGGCAGGGGGGACCAGATTGTGCAACTCCTGGGCGCACTCTCCGAAGTGTATCCGGTAAAAGACCGACAAACACGCTACCTTGCGACGATGCTCAAGACTTTGCAGCTGCGTCTTAGTCAAGGTGTCGTTGTCAATCAGCCTCCTGGCTCGTCTCTCAATCGATTCCAGAGCCTCCAGTTGATATTTGGCAGAGCCATCCCAAAGGTGAGAGCAGTATTCCATGCAAGACCTGACTTGTGCTTTATAAAGACTAAGCAGTTGCTCAGGTGTGAAATACCGTCTCACCTTAGAGAGAACACCAAGTTTTTTGGAGGCTAATTGGGCTTTGGACTCTATGTAAGAGCCAAAGTTAAGAGAAGATGAGAGTGAAACGCCTAATAGTTCCAAGCTGTCAGTTACCGGAACGGAGACACCACGGAAAGCGGGAGACAATTGAAAGGGTCTCTTTTTGGCCGAAAACAGACAGCCCTGAGTCTTTGTGGCATTAAACTTGACCAGGTTAGCATCACCCCAGTCGGATACCGCCTGCAGACTCAAGTTGAGCCGTTCAACCATAGCCTCTCTGTATAACCCGATCTGTGGCCCGCTGGTTCTTGCATCGGACGTGTAGCTCTCCACGACTGTACTGTCATCTGCGTACCCAAAGATCCCGGGCTTAAGCAGATCGTTGATATGCAGTAGGAAGAGTGTCGCAGAGAGCACAGACCCCTGAGGAACACCGGCATTGATAGCCATTTGGTCTGACGAGCAGCCATCAACGACAACTCGTATCGACCGATTCCTCAAGAAATCTGATATCCATGTGCAGAAATCAGCAGGCAGGCCGTAAGATGGAAGCTTGCCAATAAGGCTCTCGTGCCAGACCCTATCAAAAGCTTTGGAAATGTCCAAGGAGACAGCCAACGCCTCCCCGTGCTTTTCCATGACCTCACTCCAGATGTGTGTGGCGTACGCTAGAAGGTCCCCAGTAGACCGGTTTCGGCGAAAGCCGTACTGGCGGTCACTGAGTAAGTCATTCGCTTCCAGGTAGGCCAGGAGCCTGTTATTTAGAACACGTTCCATACTCTTACAGAGTATAGACGTGATCGAAATTGGCCTGTAGTTGGCAGGGTCGGCACGGCTGCCCTTCTTGGGTACAGGTTGCACGTTAGCAAGCTTCCAAGATTTGGGCACTTGACCTGTCTTCAGAGATAGGCGAAAGAGGCGAGTCAGCACAGGCGACAGCTCAGGCGCACAAGTCCTCAATACAATGGCCGGAATACCATCAGGGCCACTGGCTTTGTTCACATCTAGACTGCGGAGAACTTTGAGGACCTCCTTTTGCCGGATGTGTATTTCACTCATTACAGTGTCACAGTTTGGCAAAGTTGGAGGTCTCGCACTACCGGGGTCTAGACGCGAAGACTCAGCAAATTGAGATGCAAATAAATTTGCTTTCTCTACCGCGGTATGGGCCAGTGAACCATTGGGTTTCAGCAACGGAGGCAGTGAGGGGCGGCAGAAGTTCGCTTCAACCGATTTAGCTAGGGACCAGAATGCCTTACTACCCGCAGGGTAAGAAGCAAGCTTGTTTCCTATTCGACTAATGTGGTCAAAGCGAGCCCTCCGCATAACCTTTTTGCAGGACTTAGCAGCCCTATTGTATGCCTTCTTCCTCATACTAACGTCCCTCAACTTACGGTTTCGAGCATCGACCCAAGCCAGGTATGCCTGATGCTTTTGCGCTTCGGCGCGTCCACATTCAGGCCCAAACCAGGGCCGAGCTTTGCTAGACAAAGGCACGTCCGAAAATGGGATGAAGTATTCCATGGCGGTACGAAGCACATCTGTCACGGCATCCGCGCACGCAGAAGGATCATCGGAAGAAAAACAAACAGGCTGCCAAGGATAAGAAGCAAAGAAACACCGCATCTCATCCCAATCTGCTGACTTGTACCGCCACACGCGCCGTGACCCTTTGGGACTGGGGTCTGATGGGGAGTAGACGGATACAGATTTCACCAGACAGTGGTCAGATGTACCTAACGGTGGGGAGATCGCCACTGAATAACGGTCTGGATCGGTAGTCAGCAGAAGGTCCAAGCAGTAGGCCGTGTGCGAGTCAACATCAGGTACCCGTGTGGCGCCTTGAACCATCTGGGTGAGATCAAGTGTCAAGGCAAGCTTGCGCGTCTCAAGCCCAGCATGGTTTGTGTCCAGGTATGGGTGAAGCCACTCTTTATGGTGGCCATTAAAATCCCCCAGGATCACTAATTGGGCCGAAGGGTAGCTGAGCTGAGCAGCATCCGCCGCCTCACTAAGGTATTCGGTGAGTCTGGTCGTCTCCTGGTCTCCGCTATGTGATCGGTATACACAGGCGTAGATAATTTTCTCTACGCCAGTGTCCGCCAAAGCCCAGAGCACGGAAAATGAAGAGTCTTCAAACCTACGAAGGCGCAGAAAGCAAATGTCATCCCGGGCGTACACGCATACACCCGCACGTGGTTTGAAACGGTGCTCCAGGGAGTACCCTGGGTAGGAAAGATACGACACGTCGGATGGACCAGAAATCTGCGTCTCCGTGAGAAACAATAGGTGGGGACGATCTGTCTCGAGATGATAATGGACAGGCGTGAGATTGGAGTGCAGGCCCCGAATATTGCACAGGTGCACTTTAAGTGAGAGGGAGTGCTGCCGCTGTGTACACGTTCTTTTTCTTCTAGTGTTTCTCATGGTTAATGGCGGAGTAAAGTAGGTAGAAAGTCGGAAGTGGAACGAGACGTCACTCTGCAGATTCAGTGGTACAACACAAAAATCACACACATCCACGGTAGACTAGCCTGGAGACCGCGGGGACGCCCGAGCCCCCCCAAGGATGTCCATCGGGCCCTCTCGTCCGGTCGCCAACCGGCACGATGGCGCATCCCTGGGATTTTTCGACAGATGGCGGGGCAGCCTTTCGTGAGTGGCTAGCTCACTACTTGGGCCCCCTACTATCTGCGGTCGGCCAGCGACAAACCGTGCCTCGGATCCCGCTGCCCTCCTCGACTAGTCGGCCGATGCGGAAATCAATGTGTGACCGTATTCGAATCCCCAGAGGACGCTACTGTTCCGACCCGACTCCCAGAATGGCGTCACCAAACTTCGCGCCGGAACACGAGCTCGAGAGAGTCGCTTGGCGGCGCGGCTTAGTCTGGTGGGTGGTCTCTCGCCGTGGCTATAGCCTACCACCAGTATGGTTGCTGCCTGGTTAGCACCACCCAGGACCACGTGTGGGGGACAAAAAAAAGGATTCCTACCCACGGACGAAGGCAGCTCGGTCCCAGACTGGGTGACCATGATACGGGACATGATACGTTAATCGTATCATCAGGTTTGAATATTTTTAAACTTATCCTCTAAACCTAAAGATAGCTTTCGTAACATATTATGTACACTTTCAGAGAAAAATAAACTGGTTTTATATACACGTGCATATCAGCCTTTGCACACCGAGGATTTCCACCGATTAGGTACCCTATGTGAATTAGTGTATGTTCAGCAGTAGTCAGTGTTAAAAAAGTTAAAGCAGTACAGAACAAAACAAAAATAAAATAAAATTTAAAGCATATTACCGACATAAGCTGATGTTTCAAAGTAGCCACAAGATAGTAGATGTAAACCATAGTTTCCGGGATGTTGAATATAAGCACGATCAAAAACTGAAATAGAAAATAGATATTTCTTAATAAATTGACCTCATTGTACATTTTAAATATTATTTACCTTTATTGTATATCAGTGGCAGTATTTTTCAATACGCGAGTTTATTTTAGAAACCCTTTAGGACCAAAATCAAACTGAACATATAATATGAAAAAATACGCTTTGCCTTCGGCCAGTGTGCGTTATTTTGCTTTGTTTTTTGGCATTTACTGATGCACGACTAATCCTAAGTTTTCAAAAACTCATTTAGAGGTTTAGGAAAGAAAAAATGCCAAGTCGGTGTTTAGCGGCAATGAATACGTAGTGTCGATAAACAGTGCCATTTGAGTGCTCTTTAATCAGAGGATGTTTGAGACACCTCACCACCCTCGGGTGATCTCGAAATTTACTTAGGGCTCACACAACTGCACTTGCATATACCTATACAGCAGGAGGCGATAGCTTTCTGCCCTACGAACTATATTTACTAATCAGTTAATAAATAAGTAGTACCGACATGAGTGTGGATGTTTTACTCTGCGCTTGTCGGTATGTGTCGTGCTCTCTACTTAGTACACATCCAGTAAAGAATTATCAGAGTACACAATTACAAAACTTACCAATGTATCAAACGAGCTTTTGATTGATTCGACAGCGTCGACAATCGCTTTGTAGATGTTATTAAAGGAAATAAATTCTGATCTCGCTGACTCTAGCCGACAAGAGAGCGATTTTAAATGACGGTATGCGGAAAAGAAGACAAACGAATTTGTCATCGACATTAAATCATGACAAATCCAGATGTAGTAGTACAATATTGCTGTCAGTATGAGACCTATATACTCTTGGTTTGCTATACTCCAAGCGACGCTTATAGCAGCTTTAATAATAATTACGAAAAGGGCAAAACTCAAAAATGTATTCTCAAATCGGGTCTCGCTTCTAACGTTTAATTTTGTGTTAATATCTCTCATTGCGTGATAATATTTGCACAAAGTATATTTCGATGCAAAAAGAAGAACTACAAATAAGACATGTTGCAACGAATAATATACGTTAAAGTAAGTTACTTGTATATTGGCTAAATAGTAACTGATCAACAAATTTGATATAGATATCGATGTTCCTATAAACAAGGTAAGGTATTTGGCAGTTCTTCGTTCTTTTCCGTCAAATGAGTCGAAGAATCCAAAATCCAAACCGAATGAGTGAATAATTTTATAAAATAAAACAAAATTAGTTGGTTTCGGTTTGATATTAGGAGTTTTGATAAAGAATGAATTTATTTTTGGCGGACGATTCATGGTCGCTGTTATTTAAAAGTTGATATTTATTAAAAAAATCTTAATTGAAAGGATAAGTTTTATTGGTTGCGTGGTGAAAACCACAATGTTAAACGTAGTACAGGGATCGAATGAGTTGTTAGAATATTCTAGAGAATACACGGTACTCTAATCAAATTAACTATGACCTTGTTAAGTCGTTATACTACATTGACAACATGACATTACTCGTTTACGTTAACGAACTTTCTAGCACTAATTCGTTAGGTAATTACATTTTAACAAAATTGTTTGTTAGAGCCATTTCAAAGGTCAGAATTTTGTACAAATAAGTAAATAAATATACAAGGATGTTTATGATAATTAAATGATTTATTGACACTAATGTGAGAAAGGACACCATTAAACATTAAATATGGCGAAAGTTAACAATACTTAATAATAATTATAAAAAAATTACTAAAAAAAAACGTCAGCCATAGGACATCCACTGCTGGACATAGGCCTCCCCTAATGATTTCCAATAAGATCGGTTGGTAGCGGCTTGCATCCAGTGCGATCCTGCGGTCCTAATGAGGTCATCCGTTCACCTCGAGGGTGGACGTCCTACGCTGCGCTTGCCGGTACGTGGTCTCCACTCGAGAACTTTTCGACTCCATCGGTAATCAGTCTTCCACGTTATGTGCCCTGCCCATTGCCACTTCAACCTGCCAATCCACTGGGCTATGTCGGTATCATTGGTTCTTCTACGGATCTCCTCATTCCAGATTTGATCTCGCAGAGAAACTCCGAGCATAGCCCTCTCCATGGCTCAGTGGGAGCATAGCCCTCTCCATGGCTCAGTGGCTCCATGACTTAGCTTGAGCTTACTAATAAGCCCCATAGTGAGAGGCCACGTTTCTGTGCCATAAGTCATAATTGGTAACACACTGGTCGAAAACTTTCGACTTGAGGCACTGAGGTATGTGGTAGATAAAAAAAAAACATAATTAAACATATCTACTGCAACTGGCCGTTGCCCGTAGGTCTAGTACTTATGTAATTAAACTGTACTACTGGCACCAAAACAATAGAATTGCTTGCGTAAAGGTACAAACTTAATACAAATGTGAAAATTGTATAATGACTATGAGATACGTAGCACAAAAGTTAAAAATTATTCCGAGCAGTCTTGCGTTTAAAGGAATAATTTTATAAACGTAAAATTTCATCGGACGAGCTTCAACATACTGGATAAACAGATTAATGTCCGTTTTGTTCCTGTAATCTGAAAATAACAACAGTAAAATACATAATTGTTTCAATCGGTTTAAAAAAGTGATAGTAAAGTTTTTGTGGCTTGGAAAAAAGAAGAACGATGGCAGTAATAGCTGTGTGTTTCGGTATTAATTTCTAAAATATTCATAATATAACATATAGATCATAATTGTGTTACATGAAAAAGTTTGAAAAGCCTGTGCCCCATTTCAAAATTGCGTAGCGAGTAGTGACTTGCCATCCACTAAATGGGCCTCCTATCAAGACTACCATAAGTTAGCACCATTGAAGAGCAACATTGGTGTGGACGGCTTAGGGTGTCGAGAGGTGTGCTGCGCGTCCACTAAGAGCTACTAGCGGCGTTATGCCCTTTTACACTTCCACCCTGAAGCTTAAGTTCTTAGCTCTTGCGGTTTCCACTCCAAGCCGGCCAGTTAAGGCAAGAGAGGAGTCAGGGGTTTCATTTAGCCCCAGGGAATCAGGGTTTGTGGTGTTGTCACTCACCGCCAAATCGCCACAAAGCCGCCCCTGCGATTTTATTATTATTATTATGCGCTTAAAGATTAATATGATGCCACAAATACGAGATACAATGACGTGGAACTTAAACAGACTGCACACCACCAAAGCAGAAAACACACAGCAAATGCTTTCAGAAGCAATTAATGCACCCATACGTTTTCACGAAAAGCTTTTGCTACTTGGTAGCTAGCTGCGATAATAAAAGCCTTATTTAGAATGTACATACGCTGCAAATTTTCTAAAAGCTAAGTGCTAGTGTTTAGAAGTAAAATGTAAATAGCGGTTGTTGTGTTGGTGTACAGTCCGATTTATTACACTGTTGTTTTTTAGTCAAGGATTAAAAATTATCTAAATATGAAATTAGTACCTTTTGGATCACTCAACAACTTGTGATATAGTAAGATTCTTATTTTATTTGTCTGTGAAGATAATTCTCCAGCTAACAATGCAGGCATAATTGTCTCCACTAGTGTAATTGTGACTAATAAAGTTGATATTATGAAACTAACAGATCCAGGCTGTGAAAAAAATAAAAAGATGCTTAAAAAAATTTTAAGTCAAGCTAAACCGATATAAAACAAAATATTTTTAATAACATGTCTTATATTGACACGCACATAATAGGACTGTGATGGTGATGATGAACACTAATTTTTAGGGTTCGTACCCAAAGGGTAATTTCCTCATGATATCCACGTTGGTCTCATTGTAAATGTTGGGTATTAAATATGAGTGCAATGATATGTTAGTCTAGATAAACGTCTAGAAAAACACTCGGTATAATTTATTTATATGAACGTACCGAAAATGCTTGAATTTTCGCGTTTGCGACGATGTAGTAAATATAAATCATTATTTCCGGGACATTAAATAAAATCACAGCTGAAAACTAGAAATAAAATAGATATTAGGACGTCGTCTCAAAGAAATTATTAAACATTACCCTTCACATAATAATATGCTGCATATTAGATATTAGATAACACTGGGTAGACTTGAGGATCATGTGTCGCAATTTATAGACGATGTGCCTATCTCAAAAGCTTCCTTACAGCACTAGTACTGAAGCTTTTTTTAAGGAAGGTTTTAAGACAGGTATATATAATATCATCTAAAATTTGTAAGGAGGATATATACAGGAAATACACAGGAGTTATATGATAATGACATTCTTTTGCCAGCGGCTTTACTCGCGTGTTTTTTTATGCTATCCCATAGGAACCTTTTATTTTTCTGGGCCATTAACACTCTCCGACCTTTGAACTATATCCACGCCAAAAGCAGGTCTATCCGGTGCACTGTTGCTATGTGAAAGAGTAACAAACAAACCAACAAACACACTTTCGGTTTTACACTTAACTAGCGACCCGCCCCGACTTCACACCTATAAACCATCCTCTTAAATAACTCTATCTATTAAATAAACCGCATGAAAATCTGTTGCGTAGTTTTAAAGATATAAGTATACATAGGAACAGACAGACAGGAAAGCGACAGTTATATATGTTTACCATAGGATCAAACGACGATTTTATTGCCTCTGTTTCATTGACAATAGATTTATATGCATCGTTGTACGCTGCGTAATGCGCATCTGTTGTTTCAAGCTGATATAATAGATTTTTTAATCGACGAAGCGAGGACGCAAACACTAGACAATGTACAATAGAGACGAAATCGTGACTTATCCACGTAAAATAAAATACCACCATTCCCCACATAGAATCGCCATGGCTTGAATAACTCAGTACCCAATTAATGATTACTGAAGATAACTTAATTATCAAAATCAAAACTGACAATGACACAGATATAATTTCTTCATCGAGACATGTTTTGTTAACGAAATTCATTTTTATATCAATATTTCTCATTATTTTTAAGTAGTCTAAAAGGGTGATTTTCATTCTTAGTAGTATATGAATGTAAACTACATGTTCTACATTGTGATACAGAAAAAATGAAAATATACCAAAGGTATCACTGTGGTAAGCCCACACAGTGGTACAAACACAATTTGCTAACGCAATTATATACAAAAAAATCTTTACTAAAAAGTTCACAATTTTTGGCTCAATTTTAATAAATCCGTAGTTTAAGCCAAAAAATATGTGAACGCATGTATAAAATAGCTCAGCAATCCGAAATTGTTTGTGTTTTAATGTTTTTGAAAAAGATATTTTGTGTGGGTTACTCATATTTGATAACTATTAGGTATATGTAGGTATCTAATAATAATATTATCAAACAAGTGAAAACTTGAATTCAACACCTCACGGATGAAAGTGGAAGCATTAGTGGAGCATCGATTTCTGAAAGGAAAATAATATTAGGTTTTTCCTTTAAGTAAATTACTAGTAATCACTTAAGTGTAATACATATCAAAAACATCTAATAAATTTCACGTCAAATAAATTTATTGAGTACATACTTCCATTACGTTTATTAAACCTCTAATCGACGTACAAAAAACTTCGACTTTAAAACTCGATTTTAAAGATTCGGTTTTTAAAACCAGGTTTTTAAAAACTCGGTTTTAAAATCAACGACTTTATGAAGTTCTATTTGATGGTTTTCTCTTTTGCAGTTTACTTTTTAGATTAGAATAGCCATGTTTAGTACTATAGCGTTGCGTGAAATTGATAATTTTAATTATATTTGAAAGAAGTCTTTTTTCATGCAACTCTTTAATACTGGACACGGCTATTTTAAAAGAAAAGGTAAACTGCAAAAGAAGAAAGCGTCAATTGGAACGTCATAAAGTCGTCGATATTAAAACCGAGTTTAAAAGTCGAAGTGTTTTTTGTACGTCGATCAAGGGGCTTTACAAGAATTAAAGAAGAAGCTACGTATAAAAGTCCATAAACTTATCAGAACTTGTTAACTTACTTTACAAAATATTCACCACTAGCTGCCCACTCCGGCTTCGCTCAGCTACAAAATAATGGGTACACCCAGCTACTGCTGGGTACGCCCATTTTCGTGGATGCGCTTCCCGAGGCCATTCTATCTCGTCAACAGCTTCTCCTTGCCACTCAGAAACGTTTAAAAATATCTATTGCATGTTGCAGTAACGTTGTTGCGAATGTGTTTTGCGCTACCGAATATAACATACTTGTTAAGACTGCACGACTGCACCTACCTGGCTTTGCCTGGACGACGTCTCTTTTTTCGACGGTGTACTAAGGGCGTCTCTTGAGTCCATTCTTAACGCACTAACTTGTCGCAGTGGATTCAAGCGACGTTAGCAATACGGCATGGAGGTCTTGGAGTGCGCTGTGTGCATGATGATGGACTGCCGGCCTTCTTGGCGTCCGTGCATGAGGTTGAGGGTCTGGTTGCTGTCATCTTGGTTTAAATGGTGACAGGCCCTGTAAACCTTTTGTATCTGATGCGATGACGGTCTGGACTGGTCTTATTATGGATGTTCCGAATGCTAAAGCTTTTCACAATCAGAGGGCATTGGATGACGTCGCTGCTAAAAAGGCTCTCTCACAAATGCTGGGATCCTTTACAGGGGCCGATTTGGCGAGGATCAGGGCTGTGTCGCAGTCAGAATCTGGGGCAAGGTTGCACGCGCTACCTTCACCTCACATTGGCACGTTATTAGACGATGATTTACGTGTGGCAGTGGCTCTCCGCTTGGGCTGCAAGGTGTGTAAATCACACCATGGTGGAAGCTGATGGCCATCACGCTCAGAGTTGTCGTCGTTGCACGGGTAGGTTTCCGCGACATCATGCCCTCAACAACATAGTCTGTAGAGCACTTATATTGGCCAGTGTCCCCCGTGTGTTGGAACTAACGAGTCTTAGTAGATCCCATGGTAAAAGGTCAGATGGCTTGATGTTGGTACCGTTGGAAAACGGTGAGTGTTTAGTGTGGGATGCTACTGGCGTTAGCACTGTTGCCACCACGCACCTGGGTCAAACCATCCACACCCCGGCAGCTGTAGCGGAGGAAGCTGCGAGTAGAAAGCGGGTGAAGTATGCGGCGAAGGAGCCGCTCTATGACTTTGTGCTCATTGCGGTGGGGACCATGGGCAGTTGGGGGGCCTATGCTAAGGCTTTGGTTCGCGAAATTGGGCGGAGGATAAGGGACAGAGGAGATGACTCCCGTTCTGGTTGGTTATTGGTGCAAAGAATGTCTATCGCTATTCAGCGTGGTAATGCTGCTAGCATTATGGGCACCTGTGCACCGGGAACCATGAGGGGCGGGTTATTTGATTTGAATTTGTAATTTCCGTATGTTATTTTCATTTTTTATATTGACATGCACCTATTATTGAATATGACAAAAATAAATAATTAATTAAAATAAAATAAATTATTACAGGGGCCTCCCATACAAGAAATGTGATATTTTGCTCGATATTAATAAAGGCAACAGGAAGATGCTTGAAATATTCACAGAATATTTAGTTGTATATTCCATTCAAAAATAAATAATTAAAATAAAATATATCAAGGGGGCCTCCGTGCGCGAGTCCGAATCGCACTTGGCCGATTTTTTTATTTTATTAATGTATATAATAGGTAAGTACAATATATGAATAGTTACTAGGCATTAAGTACATAGCATAATATACGTATGTATATGTATCAGCGAGGTTTAGGGCACAATATATAGACTGATGATTAATTGATCTGCGAAGACAAATGAAGGTTATTATATTGGGTTAATATCACTCTACATTACTTCTTTTAAATCAATATATTTGTTTGTGCCTACCTACGTTTTGATATTAACACTTCTGAGCCGATTTCCTTACATAGGACACATTTTACTCCTACTCGTATTTAATCTTTAATATTGTAATTTTCAAAATGAATGTATTCTTTAAAAAATATTACGAGCGATCTGATTCTAACTTGACCATATTATATAAATTATTTCATCTTTGTTTTGGTTTTGATTTTGGATTCTTCAAATATGAAACAGTTCAACGAAAATTTGTCGCAAAAATCATTAGTTTATTACAAATTTTATTGATATTTTTCATCTGTATTTGGAGAATATGTTCAATTTACATGTACAGCACTATAATTTGTATTTGGGTCACTTATTTGTTCAGTCCATATCTAGTGTATGCGTTAAGTTTTATTTTCAAAACGTCTGATGTATCTGTATATCAGTTTTATCGCGATATGGATTTTGTTGATCATAAGTTAAATGCTTACGCCGCACGCAAATATGTTGAAAAGAGATTAATAGCTTTGTCATTATTTTCTTATATTTATCGTTCGTTGGTAACTTCGATTTACTGCGGAATTTATCGTAATGAATGTCTTAAACCTTTGTGGGTTTTAGTCATATACTGTCTTATCACTTTGGGTTGCGATACAATTTTACTGATAATTATGTTTATGTATTACTCATTTTACCACCGACTGAGAATCTTTACAGCAAAATTGATGAATGACAACAATCAGTTGATAATATCATATCAATCCCTGTATAGATTGATCGCAGATTTTGTGGAAAAATACAAGAGCGCCTACGATTTTGTGGTAAGAAAATTATATTTATAAGCGTGAAAAAATCAGCTATTTGTACAAAAAAATCGGCTAATCTTGACAAATGTCCGGAACAGCTGCTCTTTACCACATGTTTAAAAAAAGCAACACTTGAAACATTTTTATTTTTTAAAGTGTCGTTCGACAAGCGTTCCAATTTATATTTAAAAAAATACTTAACAAATGTTTCAAAAATATGCCACCGCGCTATTGTGGATATTTCCGAAAACAAAATATATGATAAATAAAAACAATTTCACCTCCGATTTGAGTATAAATCCGAAAATATTGATCGTTGAGTTAAAAAAGTGCGAGAACCAAAGTTGAAGAAAATGACATACGATTTTTTTGATAAACTTGATAGTATAACTCTGCAAATATTGATCCTAGCGTAAAAATGATGATGGTCTACCTTGTGAGAAATTAAATTTCCAACTACTTTGGATACCACCATTATTGCTCTAGTTGAAAATTAACGAGTTATTTCAGAAAAACGAAATAATTGAACTTTAAAACAAGATGGCGGCGAACCCTCTACCGGGATTAGTTCGAAAATCGAGATTTATACTTCCAACTACCCCCCTCGACGTCAAAGAAAAAAAAATCGCTCCCCGGAATTTATTCTATTTCTGGCTAGTTTTATATCTGCCCCGACTGGACTATAAGTTAGTACAAAAATTAAATAATTGTTTGTCAAAAAAATACGTTATAAAATGATTACTCAAACTTTGGCGTTGGTTATCACTTGGTATATGCTCGAAGGTCATCACATGCCAGTTTTAAAAAAAGTTTGTGAAATGTACGGATACCGTCAATCCATACAGGGTGGTGAGCTGAGGCTGACATTAGGCAAATGAAATCAAATGTTTAGCCCTCTGTTTAAAGCCTTCGTTATTAAGAATTCAATAAATAAAGCTAAAGAAGATTAAAAATTTAATAAATAAAGCCAAGAATTTAATAAATAAATTACTTAGTTATGTACATTAAAAAAAATAACATTTTCGAGGAATCTGTATGTTAACAGCGATTTGAGGTATTTTAATATTTGTTGATTGAATCAGGCGTTACTTTTTGTAAGTTCATCTTCAACTCCTTGTTTTCAATAAATATTTATAGTATTTCCGCTCTGATTTTGTGTTGTAGGCAAATAAGTTTAAGGCTACTTTGATTTTGACTGGTTACTAGTACTACTTGTGGTCAAATAAATATCGGAGTCAACTATCCCCCCTATATAAAATTTAAAACTAAATTTATTATATTTTTATTTATTTATTAGACTAGCTTTGTCCCGCGGCTTCGCCCATTGTCTTTCAAATGTCGATGCCAAAAATCAAGTTAATCCGTTGTTCCGTTGCTTCGTAAAAGAGGAACAAACCAACAAACACACTTCTGGATTTATAATATTTAGTAAGGATGAGTAAGGAAGTAAAGAAAAAAGGATTTGGTGAATTGTTTGGTGAATTGTATGTATGATAATCAATAGTTTTTTTGCAGCATTTGACGGCTATTATTTACAGTACGCCCATGTTGATGATTTCGATATATCATATTGTTTGGAGTATAAAAAACAACGTTAACTTATCGGTACGTACCTATATGCTAATGCAGCCTATATCTTAAGGTAATATTCCATCCATTCATTCATAAGCCATAAGAAGTCCACTGCTTGACATAGGCCTCCCCTATGAATCTTCAATAAGATCGGTTAGAAGCGGCTTGGATCCAGCGCGATTCTGCGGTCTTAATGAGGTCATCCGTCCACCATGTGGGTGGACAACCTATGCTGCGCTTGCTGGTACGCGGTCTCCACTCGATAACTTTTCGCCCCGCCTACTGCCACTTTAACTTGCCAAACCGCTGGAATGTGTCGGCTGGAACTTTGGTTCTTCTACGGATCTCCTCATTTCTGATTAGATCTCGCAGACAGACTCTTTTTTTTTTTTTTTTTTTTTATTTCAGATAGGTTCGCGTTTGACTACACACTGCCTGATGTTAAGCAGATGTGCGGTCTAGGGTGTAGCACGCTTACCTAGAAGATACCTATTTACTCGGGATTTGAAGACACTCACGTTGTACTTTAACGGGAAGACAGACCCAGGCAAAGCATTCCACATTCCGGCTGTTCGTATGAGGAATGAAGATTCGAAACGCTTGGTTCTAACGCGCGGAATGTCCACCATAAAAGGGTGGCGCTTTGGTCGCGTCCGTCTAGCCGTACGATAGAAGAAAGGGGGAGGGGGGACCAGATTGTGCAACTCCTGGGCGCACTCTCCGAAGTGTATCCGGTAAAAGACCGACAAACACGCTACCTTGCGACGATGCTCAAGACTTTGCAGCTGCGTCTTAGTCAAGGTGTCGTTGTCAATCAGCCTCCTGGCTCGCCTCTCAATCGACTCCAGAGCCTCCAGTTGATATTTGGCAGAGCCATCCCAAAGGTGAGAGCAGTAGTCCATGCAAGACCTGACTTGTGCTTTATAAAGACTAAGCAGTTGCTCAGGTGTGAAATACCGTCTCACCTTAGAGAGAACACCAAGTTTTTTGGAGGCTAATTGGGCTTTGGACTCTTTGTAAGAGCCAAAGTTAAGAGAAGATGAAAGTGAAACGCCTAATAGTTCCAAGCTGTCAGTTACCGGAACGGAGACACCACGGAAAGCGGGAGACAATTGAAAGGGTCTCTTTTTGGCCGAAAACAGACAGCCTTTGTGGCATTAAACTTGACCAGGTTAGCATCACCCCAGTCGGATACCGCCTGCAGACTCAAGTTGAGCCGTTCAACCATAGCCTCTCTGTATAACTCGATCTGTGGCCCGCTGGTTCTTGCATCGGACGTGTAGCTCTCCACGACTGTACTGTCATCTGCGTACCCAAAGATCCCGGGCTTAAGCAGATCGTTGATATGCAGTAGGAAGAGTGTCGCAGAGAGCACAGACCCCTGAGGAACACCGGCATTGATAGCCATTTGGTCTGACGAGCAGCCATCAACGACAACTCGTATCGACCGATTCCTCAAGAAATCTGATATCCACGTGCAGAAATCAGCAGGCAGGCCGTAAGATGGAAGCTTGCCAATAAGGCTCTCTGACCATAGATCTCTCCGTAGCTCGTTGGGCTACTTGGAGCTAACTAATATAGTGGGAGACCACGTTTCTGTGCCATGAGTCATCAGTGGCAACACACACTGGTCGAATACTTTCGAATTGAGGCACTGCGATATGTCGTACGAGAAGTCGTTTTGCAATTTTCCGAATGCTGCCTAACCGAGTGGATTCGGCAATTAACCTCTTTCTTGAAGTAGGACCTACCTAATTGGACTACTTGTCCTTGGTAGACGTAAGAGTCAACGACTTTAAGACCCGAGTTTTCAACAGATATAGAGGTGGGTACAACATGGCAGCATTGCACATGATTTTTTTTTGTCCATGTTCATTTTGAGACCCATCTGTTGAGAATCCCGATTGTGGCCTTCGAGCTTCGCGCTGAGCTCTACCATCGATTACAACTCATAGTCACCCTAAATAACCCTGATCAAACCCTAACCTTAATAAAAAAAAAACGCAATGTGGCGTCTTACTAAGCAACTTTATAATTAGTCTACAAAATAAATATTGATTTAAGTGGTTAAAAGTTCCTCATTTGATGTCAAATATTATTATTATTTCCATTATTATTCCAAGTTTAAACATTTATTATTTCCAAGTTTAAACATTGTTATGGCCATAAACAGTGTAAAAACTTTACCAAGTTTTGACAGTGAACGAAATTAAAACAGAGTGTCGAGGGTATTTTGTGATCAGTGTGCGAACGTTTCCACCAATCACTGACCGTCTATCTTGACATTTGGTTACTTCAGTGCAACGGATCAATAATTTCGACGCTCACGGATGTAACTATATGGTTGAGTGGCTTGTGGCACAGCCTTCATGTCAAGAGACACGGGTTCGTGCCTTGAGTCAGAATTGTCTTTTTGCACTCATTTTTGCGATATTATTTTCCGCCTTTAAATACTACAAACTGAAATAATACAAATGTATTTTTTTTTTCAACTTAAGGTAAAATTTATTATTTACATATATATACAAGACTTAGAGAGTAAAGTTTGTTAAAAATGAATAATAACAATAACAGAAAATAAAATATATAATATATACTATACAAAATGTATATAATATACACCTACTTAAAAATTAATCAAATAACCCGCCCCTCATCGTTCCTGGTGCAAAGGTGCCCATAACGCTTGCTGCATTGCCGCGTTGGATGGCAATGGACATTCTTTGCACCAGAAACGAGGTAGAACGGGAGTCCCCTCCTCTTTCCCGAATCCTGCGCCCTATTTCACAAATTAACAATTTGGCCTCAGCGCCCCAGCTACCCATGGTCTCTACGGCAACGGGCACGAAATAATAGCTGGGCACCATTGCTGCGTACTTAAACCTCTTTTTATTGGCGGCGTCCTCAGCCGCTGCCGCTGGAGTAGGAATGGTGCGACTCAGGTGCGTGGCCGTGACAGTGCTTACGCAAGTGGCATCCCAAACTAAGCACATCCCAAATGTATTTATATAGATATAAGGTAGAAAAATTAAATTTCAATGTTTTTTAAGTTATAAAAATAAATATCTGAGACTACAAACTGAAAATGAATTGTATGGCATGTCAGAATAAAATACAAATCACCTCTCGACTCTTGCAGTGCAAGCGCTGTCAGTCAGGATACCATATCGAGTGTTTGAACTTAAAAACCAAGCAGTTCAGTGCACTTCCTGCGGATTACCGCGCAAACTGGGAATTTCCGTCATGCAGTAATATTACCATGCGTACCAATAGACCAAACGAAAATACTCCTGTCCGAAAGACGCAGATTCCCTCTGCAGTTGAGACTTTGAACATGTCTTGCGATTTAGTAGACCCGTCTGTGTTGCAGTCTTCCATAATCTTGCCATGTGGACCACCTTCCAGTTCTGAAAGTAATGTGGTGACCATGGAAAATATCAGCACTGCTGGAACGCAAATTGAACGGTTCATTATCTGTATTTATGAAAGATCTTCGTCAAACCCTTAAAGAAGACGTTGAAATGCTTGTTCGTAAAGAGATCAACACTGCTATTCAACAAATAAAAGACGATTTTAATGCCACGACCAATTTCATCAGCGACGAGCAGTCATCCATGAAGCGTGATATTAAAGAGAAGTCACGTGTAATTAATAACCTGAAAAATCAGGCATCAAAGTTGCAAAATGAACAAAGCTCCTTAAACGCGCGACTCTCTGCTATGGAGAGAATGACTCACAGCCTGGAGATTCAGGCTGTGCCCGAAAGCAAGAACGAGAACCCCTCAGGAATATTTTATAAACTGTGTGAAACTCTCAATTTGGATATTAAACAAGACCATATAATCTCCTGTCGTAGAGTCGCAAAAGTGAATGCTACCTCAAATAGGCCCCGGAATATCTTAGTTACGCTTAGTAATCCTCGCCTTAGAGATAACGTCCTCTCAGCCTGCTATCGCTTCAATAAGACTCATAAAGACGACACACTGAATACCACGCATCTCAGTCTCTCATGCGAAAAACAAAGATTATAATATGTTGGGGAGCATGTCACCAGATTGCAAAGCCCTTCACGCAACAGCAAGAAGGGTTGCCAAGAAGAAATTAAAATACAGATATGTCTGGGTTAAGTATGGTCGAGTTTATGTTCGTAAAAACGACGCTGCTGGCTGCATTCTGATAAAAAATTTGGAATCGTTCGATAAATTGTCGTAATTTATTTATTGTTATTATAAGTTTTCTATAACTTCTTAGATTTTTATATTTAGTAATCTTAAAGCTTTATAATAACCGTTCAAAACCGGACCGGTTACACCGGTTTGTTGCTAAAATTATGTTGTACCACGGAACGCCTGAGTGGCACTAGTATAAGCATTATAATATTATAGGAATGTGTTAATAATAATTAAATTACCTTCTCTCTATATTGCATACTAATCATTAAGTTTGATAAGACCCACATCTCTTGTTTCTATCCTGACTTAACAACAACTTGTTCTCTTTTTTTTTCTGATTACTGCTGTAACATGCAATAGACTAATTTTAGCAATTTATTCCATCTTTTATAGTATAATGTAGGTATATACATATAGTATGTTTATAGGGAGATATAATATGTTTAACTGAAATTAATTTCAATGAAGGAATCTTGATCGCCGAGGTGTTTGATGGTCCTTACAATGTAGTGAGACGTGATAGACACACGACACAAATACATAAAAAAAGATGGTGGTGGTGTCTTAATAGCCATTAAAAAACTTTTTGACTTCGTCCGTCACACATCTCGGGAGTCCAATTTCGAAGATTTGTGGATTGGCATTATTCCTAGCGAGAAAAAAAAATCTTTGTCTATGCTATCTTCCTCCGTATTCGTTACATAATTTGTAAGAATTTTACGCAAACTGTCAGAATTCAGAATATTCTTCGTTCACATGGTCAGGAGGAATTTCTTTTAATTGGCGATTTTAATACTCCTAATATCAGTTGGTCTAAATCTGCAGATTCTCTTTTCTGGTGCCCTGTAATCCTAATGATGAAAAAGCGGACCTCTTAACGAAAAATATTACTTTGCAACCTTCGTCAATTTAATAATATACCTAATACATACGGGTGGCCGGTTTATGGACCTCATTTTATCTACTTTTACGCTACAAGTGCACGGGAATAACATCATCAGTAAACCAGATAGATATCATCCTACTCTTGTGGTTGATCTAGGAAATGTTTGTTCTAATACTAAATATTTTAAGCCTAACGCTAGTAAACGCTTGAATTTCAATAAGAGCAACTACACAAACATCAATAAAGATCTTTAGTCGATTAGATATTATATTTATAGATAGAGATGTTTGATTTGATTACTCGAATCACTAAAGATTCAAAAATCGTTTTTTAAATTTATTCAATGCTTTAGTTCGTAGTATCTTAGAATACAATTCTGTCATGTGGTCTCCACATTATAAGGTGCATGAACGTGTACAGCGACAATGTGTCGCATTTTATGTAATAGATAGGCTTTAAATCGTACTGCTATAAGTTGAAAAAATTTAATTTACAAACTCTTGAAACTCGCTGCACTTACTTTGATTTTGTTTGCCTCTTTAAAATAATAGACTCAAAAATAGATTTTCTTTTCCTTTTGGGAAGTATCGATTTCAATGTTACTCCTAAAGTCCGAAGCAGCTATTACATTAAACCTAAAATGTTTTACCTGCGCGTCTCTAAGAACAATACCTACTTCTTTTTACAATCCAGTCATTAGAATGTGTCGCCAGTTCAACGAAATTCTTAAGATCCACCATAACGCAATAGACATTTTCGATTCAAATTTACCCAAATTTAAAAGAGACGTGAGGAAGATTGCCTTTACGGTTCACCGTGAATTAAGCTATAATTAAATTTCTTTGTTGATGTATTAACCTACTTAATATCAATTGTATTTTATACTTGAGTACTGTTTCAGTAATCATGATGTGTTCACATGTTTTGGAATATGGTTTAGCTCATAGTTCTTTTCACTACAATATTTAAGCATATTATTGACTGTATTCTGTTTTGTGTACCAAATAAATCTATTTAATCTATAAATTCGTTCCACGAAAGGTTCAAGTCTTTTCAGCAATACGTAAGATTGGATTTTGTACGCGGTCAGTAGTAGTGAAATGCTTCCGTAGTTGGCACATGTCATCCTGCATCCTTTTTTTTAGATAAAGCAAATGTCGTCTCCGTTCCATTAATGAAGTTGTTCTTGCATTTATAATATAAGTTCATAGAGTCTTGCCTGTAAAGCACCTCCATCGAACTTCCGTATTTCCACAGGAATACTCTTAAAGCCTTATTAAATTTTGAATAAACAAATACACCTACCTAAGTACCTAAATTAATTTTCAGATCTGGAAGTTGGTATTTACACCACAAAATTGGGCATTACTCCTCGTACTGGGCCTCACAGTGGGCCCCGCCTTGTGCGCTGCTCAGCTAACAGCTCAAGTCAATAAACTCAGACTGACATTACTTGATAAACTGCTGTTTGAAAAAGGTATGAAGGGCAGGCGCCCCGGTGCCCCGGCTGTGGCCACTTTAAGAAATTTCAGTTTTCATAAATACTAGAAAATATTTACTTTAGATTTTAAATTTTCTTATTATTCTAAACAACATAATTAATTTAGCTATATGTTTATTTTTTATAATTTCTATTTTAATTTTTTTATGAAATGTTTTAGCCTATTTCTTTGTTGTTTTGAACGGTAACATACTTGTTATAAGCTTTATTTTTCATTTGTTAATGTATTTACTTTTTATTTATAATTTTAGGCTATAAATTTTCATCTTTTTGATTGGGTAATTTTGATATGTAGCGTAGCGTTATAGAAATCATTTGTAACACTTAGTGGCAAGAAATGAATGAATATGAATAAGATTGAATACCATCTTGTTTTATCTGAATCAAAAATTATTAGTCTAGTTTAAATTGCTATAAATTTTATTTTCATATGATGACGGGTCTCTGAGTCAGCAATATTTATGGCACATTTTTCTTTCGGTTTTCAGCCCGGTGCGTTTGTTAGTTTGGATGTTAATTCTTGCATCTATGTTGCATATATCAACGTATATTACAAACTTTGATACACATACACATTTCTAGATATTTAATTCGTCGACGACTATTGATAGAGTCACATAAATGACCAAGAAAAGGGGGAAATTTGCTGTAGTTCGATTTATCACTCGGAATTTACAATATTAATTGTTCAACATCTATAATTTTCCAAGATTTGCAGGTATGAACCAAATCGTTAGGATCTAATAGTAGGTATTTCAAAATGTCTGTTATTATTTACAGAGGAATCAAAATGCCGCGAAATCAAGCGTTTCATCCGCTACGTGGAAGCCCGTCCGCTCAAGTTCTCGGTGTACAAGGTGGTCCCGCTTGACGCGCGCCTGCTCGGGATGCTGCTCAGCTTCTGCGTCACCTACCTTATTGTTGCTATTCAATTCACACATCTATATTAAAACATGTATTCCTAGTACCTACTTGGTAGAGATAAAAATGTGTGTTGTATTGAAATAGAGCACCTCAAAGTCTTGAAAATTTTCGAATAAGTACATTATAAATACGTTTCGGACGCTCGACTGCCTCGGTGGCTCAGTGGTTAGTGACCCTAACTTCTGGATCGAAGAGGCGTGGGTTCGATCTCCACGCAGGGCAAATATTTATGTGATGAACTACTACTATACTATCTATATAAGCATGTATTTAAAAATAATAAGTATATGTAGTATAACAGTCTCTGGCAGCCATATATCACAAGCTTTGCTTAGTTTGGGGTCAGAGGCCGTGTGTAAGATGTCCTAAAATATTTATTTTTTTAATATTCTAAGGTCGATACTAGTACTTTGTCCCAAAATTATCATACTTCTTACTTACTACTTTTTTGTGTACTTCATTATAAGTAGCACGATGCCTCTTTTAGATACATAGGTGTTTAGTTGTAAATATAAATTAATACACACATTATACGTAAAACTTAGTAAAACAACAACTAGGTATTTAATTATTTTTTTTCGCAAAGTTTGGCCAAAGTTGCGCTTTGAAGTAAGCGGGTTTGTTTGGCCCTCGTTGTTTTAGGTAGAAAAAGCAACGGTTTTACAATAAAATAAAACAATGTTTTTACAATGATGAATTTACTTTGATACCTGTTGTGAATTATATTATACCTATGTTATAGAACATGGATAACATTAATAAACATCCATAATCTAACAAATCATTTTATTAGGTTATACCTAGTACCTTAACAACTGTAAACATTCACCTTCTTCTGGTATTTTTCAGCGTTTACTCCTTATTTTATTCTTTATATTGTGCTACGAGGAATTGTGTATTTTAGTGCAGCTTTCTGCTGGGTCAAAATTACTGCAATATTCATACCTACTAAAAATTCTACCAAATAACTTAAGTTATAGATTTATTTTAAGGAAAACACTTACATCATTCTTCAACAGACAATAAATTAATCTTAGAAAATATTTTTAAAAACAAGCTTTTATTTAAATTAAATAGTTCAAAAAGAAGAATCTAAACTATAAAATTAATTCAAGCCATAAATTTCGAATATTACACAATTTTAGGGGAATAAAATCTTTTCCCGAGATTTAGATACGCAACAAATAGCAGATAGCATCAATATCTGCTACAAAATTGCGTTGCAAGGTTCCACCCGAAAAAAAAAAACATATTATTTACATACACATTGCAAGTTAACCCATTAAAGCCTGAATTATTTTAATGTTCCAGAATTATTTAATATTTGAATATAATTGTTATTATAGGTCTATTTAATAATTTTTAAAGTTATATGTTTGGTGCAACTCTTACTTTTCAATAAAACCATGGGTGCCGTTTGGCACCGCTAGGCTAATATGTTGTCTGAGATCACATACAACTTAAATGAGAAGAATTGCTATTTATTAGCCTTTTGCATTACTAACTACTGATTTAACTCTTTTAGGGACTTACTATTTTATATTTGAAAAATAAAGTCAGTGGAAAACTTTTTTATTTTCAGAATGTACTGTATATTTTATAAACAATTAAGTATGTTCTTGCCTTTTGTACCATTCTTCTGTCGTTATTTCTTTTCCTGTAATGTTTTACTACTTGTGGTGTCAATAAAGTGTTTTTGTATTGTATTGTATTGTATGTTCGTATTGTAATCGTACGTTGCAAGCTGCGCGGAGTCCCACATCACATTTTTTACATTGCAGTCTACAAGACTCAAGAGCACATTTGCGACAGGATTCACTGGGAATCAATGAGTGGTTACGACTATCATAACTCAGTCATCGAGGATCATCAACTTGACTGAAACTTAACTTTTCGTCATTGCTTTCGATTTTGCAAGACGTCTCCCGTGAAGATGCAAGACGACGAGATGCAGCGTGTCCACGTGAAGTGTGAGTCCTACGGGATGGCTTATGAGAACCAAAAGATGACTCAGTAGAAGGTCCAGCTTCAACTTCACTGTCAGAAAAGCGAAGGAATACAGCGCGTCTACGCGAAGTACTAGGCTGACGAGACGGCTTCTGAGAACCATGATATGTTTCAGAAGGTTATTCGGCCTCAGATTCACGTCTTTGTTGCGTCGATGTCAGTACTACCTCGCATCCAGCATTGAGTTGCTGATCTGTCAGATTATTAATAAAACCACCTTCATCTTCTTTAGCTGATTCCTCGTGTGATTGAACAGCAGGTTCTGGAGGTTCAATATATAACAATCGAGGCTCGAGATCTTCGTCTTCTTCCAGTACAGCTAATGCTTAATGTAATGAATAACTCCTGAAAAATATAAAATAAAATTTTACACGCGAACACTCAAATTATTTAAAAAATGAGAAAATATTTTATGAAAAATGCATCTGTGAAAAAAAGCATACATATTTAAGAATCAATCGAGCTTACCTGTTAAGAGAAGATTGATGATAATTATCCGAAATCACCGAAAAAGAGACTGCATAGCTCCTTATTTATTTACTCATTGCATAGCGTCGCCGGCGCGCGTATTATTTCCACAATGTTTTGTTCACCAATATGACTTTGTCATGCGCCTTTTTTGTAGGAACAGAGACCACAGACTTTTCTTTTTCTCACATTTGGAGCTTCGACTGGTTGAAGGTTGCTGGATGATGACGGACCTTCACCTTGACCATCAACTTGACCTTCACCTTGGCCCTCATCAGACTTTGCTCCTAGTATTTCTTTGATTTTATGTTTTACGTGCGTGGGCATAGTACGAATTTCTAGTCTGATTTTGAGCCAGGGCTCTACTAAGTGCGTATGCAGCTTCTTCATAAAATCACGTCGAATCATTATTTTCTGACCCATCACAGAAGCATTGTGACAAACATGACGACTCCGACTACGGATAATGCTTTGTGAAAAGGTCAATATACTAGAATTGCTACCTGAGCTTTCTGCCAATGGTGCTGGAGCTGTTTGTGGCTCCTGTTCGTTGTCCTGCAGAACAGGTGAAGAACGATCTAGAGTAGGTACCTTCATGATCGGAAGGGTCGTCTTGAGTGTCGCTTTCTACATCCTCCACCTCCAAATGATCTTCTGTTTCGCTGTCAGGTAACTCCTCCAATTCACCAATATCTTCCTCGCCTAATAATAAACGCGTAATATTGTCATCAGACAGAAATCTTTGAGAAGCCATAGTAAAAGCTGCAAAAAAGTATAAACACTAGTTGAAAAAAATAGTACACAAAACCTAACCATTCGTCGAAACGACGACTATTTTCGTAATATATCGAGAAATAAAGTACTTACGCGCCGGACTCCGTCGCTTCCCGAGAGAGCTCGGTGAACACTGAGTTGGCAAACGACGAGGCTAAGATCGGCGCGCGCGTCGAAAAGAGACAACAATATTTCTGTTGAGTACTCGTCGATTCGACGAAGGCTAGGTGTCTAGGGTTAAATAAATATCCAGCAATATGCATGCCATACAAGACAAGCTACAATACATACCATATTATTTTGTCATACCAAAAGAAATAATGGGTATCTAATAAGGTTGGCCAAATTATTTAGGATCTTGGTGCTGTTTTTGTTTTATATTCTAAGTACCTACTAGGTACACAATACAGGTACAAATTATACAATGACTTCAGTTGTCCTTTCAGACAGACAAACTTAATTGAATATATTTTGTCCTATTAATTATTAAAATTAATATGAATATGTATTTCTAACTGACCCATAAGGAATTTTTTGAAAAAGATTTTTATTTTTTATAGGTAGACTTGAATCCTATGAAAGTTGGATTTTTATTTATTTGATGTGGATGTATTAAACATTGGCTCAATATTCTACTTCAATAAGTGTAATTATCATTTGTGATGATGATGATGGATGAAGTATATCATTAATCTTCTGACAGCTTTGATCAATAATTTTGATCATGTTGTCTATAACTTTAATTTAATTAATTAATACTATATATCTTAAGCTTTAGCGGTGGGTGCTAAAGCTTAAGGTCGTCCTGCCTGTATCCTATTTCTTGTTCCTTTGTTTTCCGTGGTTCGTCTTGATGTAGATGTCAGCTGTACATGTATCTTGCGGGACAGTCCTTTTCTAAAATGATTGAATATGAAATTTTGTAAATATGAATTACCATAAAATAGAAAGAGAGGTCAATAAATCAAAATGGCGAGCATGCAACTGCTCACGTACAAATTGTAATGTAGAGTTTAGCGCGCTTATTCCGAAGCATACACGATTAGTCCGTATGCGTACTGGCGCTGTACATTTTGGAACAACATAATACTTTTATGTTTCTACAAAGTATACGTGAGTGTTTGCGTACTGCTCTTGTATGGTTTGGAAGAACTTAGTAAAAAACTTATTTCCAATCTATACGTGATTAGTTTCATACCCTTGCGTTCTGGCCTTGTATAGAATAGAAAGACGCCGCGCAGTACGCGCCACATGTAGGTATTTGCAGAGCACGGCGTCCCGCCTCACCTCCAGCTTGCAGTACCCCACCATGCCGATTACGAACAGGGTCGGGTACATCAGCGGATAAAATGGGTAGACGCCGTATTCTTTCAAGTACAGGAAGCGCGTAAATTTATTCTGGATTTTTCCACCATTCTGCAGTATTTTTCTTCATGGTTAGTTCTAGTGTCCTAGATATACCTACTTTTTTATTATTATTATCTCTAATATTTTATAAACTAACTAGGTATAAATAAATATTTCCAATTAGAAACTTTTGCATGTCGGAGTATCGGAATGAAAGTGATCTCATTGGGTTTTTTCGTCTAAGTAATCTCGTAAACTGTAGTAGCATTTTGTGAAAAGAAACTGTGTTAATTTGGTTTTGAAATCTGTTATTTTTTTTCGTCTCTGATTAATTTTGGTAATTTGTTAAAGATTCGTATTATCATGTATTCGAGGCCTTTTCTGACAATTACCATTATAGGTGCCACTTATTGGTTACTGCGACTAGGATTTGAAGAGAAAGTGAATAAATCTTGGTATTTTTTGACAAACATTGCTGCTTCAAGGATATGTTAATTTGTTTATACACGGGAATGTTAATATTTTTAGTTATTGAAATACGGTTTGCAGTTATCGCGTCGTTGAATATTCATTATTATACGAATACACTTTTTTGTTTGATAAGCAAATCGAAATGGAAAAATGGAAGTAAATTCCAGGCATAGGCGTATGCGTAATAAGCGATTATGGCAGTTTCGGTAATGGTATTTGATTTTAAGGTTGATAATGCATATGTGAACTGTGATAACTTGGATTTAAGTTTGTCGGTGTGGTTTTTCCAGGATTTTTTTGTAAAAAATATATTCCTGTTGTTGATTTCTTTAATATTTAGTCATTTGGATAGATCTCAGCATTAAGTCTTACTTAATGCTTTTTTATAGGGATGAAATTGTATTATTATATTTGTTTTGTTGGTATTTAATGCTAAGTTATGGGCTTCAATCCAGGGCTTTACTGCATTAAATGTATACATCCCGCGATAGTTATAATCTATAATCGCCAAGACACAGGTTTTACCTAGTTTGGCGTTTAATGCATAACTTTTTTTTTGTAATTATAATGAAATTAATTATAATTATTAGTAAATAACATTGCGTTAAAGCAAAATATATTATGTTGGCATGTTCACCTCGGCCCACATTTGCGAGTTCATCCATCAGGGCTTCCTTTGCTAGCCACAGTAATGATAAACTTAAAGTTAATTATGAATGAAACTTAAGTTAAATAATTGATAATACTAATGTTAGTAAGTTCTCGCCATGTACTGTACTGTTACATTAATTATATTAAAAAGATAAGTAATGAATTTTATTAATACTAAAAAATATCAATAGAAAACAACTTAGAAGTAATTACTTTAATAGATTTCTGCTCATTTGAGGCATCAGTATCGTTACCGTGGCATTGAAAAACTAAAAATGAATTCGTATTTCAAACAATATGATAAGCAAGTTTCATCATATTTGACAATAGTTTTCAAAATTTTTCACATCTGTTTCGGTTACGATTTTGGTTTTATAAAATACAAAAGTTCAAACATAAAAATCTTTTCAAAATGTATATGTTTACTTACCAGTTTGTTTCTGTCTTTGCTAGTCTCATGGGGTAGTTATTCGAATAATAATTATGGGTTATTTTTATTAATTTGGATTAGTACTTCGTTTATTCAATATATAGTTTATACTTTAATTTTTATATTTCAAAAATCAAATGCTACATTATTTCAATTTTATTGTGATATACAGTATATTGATCTTAAATTGAAAGCATATGAATTAAGAAAATGTGTGGAGACAAAATTTATATTCGTGATATTATTTGTTTACATATATCGTGCATTACTATGCGGTGTTTTTTGCGGTGTTTCTGGCCAATGCTTGAAACCTGCATGGGTATCAGTCATAGTTTTTTTTATTGTTATTTCTTGTGACACTGTTATGATGATTACCAGTTACATATATTATGCTTTTTATTGTCGGCTGCGCATCTTTGCCAGTAGTGTGAAGACTAGTAACAATCAACTCTTATTATCTCACCTTCGCCTGTATAAAACTATTGCTGATCTTGTGGAAAAACATAAAAAAGCTTACGATCTTGTGGTATATAATTTTTTTTATCAAATTTCAGTAAAATAATTTTAAAATCGTGAAATACACATAAATTAAGTTTATTTTGTTGCAGTTTTTGGTGACTGTCTTATACAACACTTCTATCATAATGACTACAATATACCATGCCATATGGTACTTACAAAACAACGATGTGCCGGTAAAATAACAATAATGTTTATTTTTGAAATTTATTAACTACTTATGTAAAATACATCTTTGTTACGAATGAAATATACATGTAATTGAATTCTAAAGATTGTACAAAATACATAATATATTTGCACTACAACCCATACTAAGGTGACCTGTGTGGGCTGAATGCTTTTTCACTTACGTGTTATTAGTGTGAAAGATTAGATAAGAAAATATGGCATTAACGTAATTAATTGGAGGACAACAACGGTTTGCCCTACGCGGTAATGCTGCTGTAAATTGAGGAGATTATTTTATATTAAATATAGGTTAAATTCTAAATTTTTTTTAGGTTTGGCAGATAATAGTGACGCCGGCACAGCTCACTACTCTTCTTATTTTTGCTCTTACGGTAGGACCGGCTGTGTGTGCTTCTTTACTTGCTTTTGAAGTCGAAAAAACAAATATGGTGTTACATGAGAAACTGATTGATGAAAAAGATGATATAGGTGAGGTCTATTTAGTGCATATACTCGTATATATTATATCTAATACATTTATTAAATAAATATATAGGTATTTCAATGAAAACGAAAATGTGATGAAGTATGTAGTCTGTACCTGTAGCAGCCATTTTTAGTGTTCCGTATCCAAAGGGTAAAAACGGTAGCCTATCACTAAGACTCCGCTGTCCGTCTGTCTGTCTGTCACCAAGCTAAATCTCATGAACCGTAATAGCTGAAATTTTCGCTAATGACGTATTTCTATTGCCGCTATAACATTAAATAGGTACTAAAAATAGACAACACACTTGAATTTTTAAACGTTTTTGGCTCGATATTAATAACGGTGACAACTAGATAATACTCGTACCACACTAGAAATAGAATATCCACAGAATATTTAGTTAAACATGTACTTTTAAAATAAAGAAATAAATTAAAATTAAATAAATATTTAACGGAGGCCGCCCACACAAGTAACGCGATTTTTATGCTGGATTAATAACGGCAACAGGAAGACGCTTGAAATATTAAGTGGCATATTCCTTTCTAAATAACTAAAATAAAATAAATTAAAATCTAATATATTAATGGGCGCTTGCATACGATGCGGAACCCTTCGTGAGCGAGTCCGACTCGCGCTTGGCCATTTTTTTAATAATCCACCGCAGGAATTAGGCTTACCCACAAAGGATGATTGGGCTATATCCACCACGCTGGTACAGTGTCGGTCGGTGGATTCACATACGCCATTTAATTCCTTCTACGGACGTATGCAAGTTGCTTCACGATGCTTTCCTCCACCGAAAAGCTAGTGGTGTGGAATGGAAAATTACAAAGAAACTCATTTTGGTACGGATCTTACTGACGAAAATAGGTCGAGTGTTACTGCCACCAGCCCACCACGGCTGTCCATCCGGCTATACTGAGCGCCACACAAGTCCGCAGATGACAGATGACTTCGCCGTGATTCGCTAATTTCGCTAACATGGAACGCGCGGGAGCCTTGACGTTGGCGGGCGGGTGTGTCCCGACGTCTCATCTCTCTGGCTCCCGCGCAAACCTTAATATTTCGGCTTTTGCGCAGCGTTCTGCGCATAACTTCACATCCGCCGATTTGTGTGGCGCTTAGTATATCTATAATTATAAAAAAGTAGTGCTCCGGCTATATTTTTATATAGTTATATTTAACTTCTCTTGCATGTTTTTTTATGTTATCTAGTAATTAAAAAATGACACCCTTCCCGTGGACAGATTGATATGATATTTAATAAAGAGCTTTAGTTTCAATGACTGTATTCACTATTGACGTAAATACGAGATGGCCACCGCCACAACATGGCGGATTTAATTTTTTTAGACAACCTCTCTCAACATGGGTATCAAATGAAAGGACTTAAAGAAAGAACACAGTTTGTACTGACAAAATAAAAAATAAAAAGACACTCATAATATTGGTATTTTTTTTATATTATACGGTTTTATGTACCAAGAGTTAAAAATAATAACACATAAATAAAATCGTGGGACGCAACGTACATAATGAAGTCTTCCAGGCGAAGGCCACACAATTTTATTTTTGAGTTATTTAGTTATTGTTTCAATAGGCAGGATGATTAAAAAATATAATTAGTCCGTCAAATAGATTATCGAAAAATAATAGACATGTATTTTTTAGGGTTCCGTACCGCAAAAGGAAAAAACGGAACGCTTGTAGGATCACTTTGTTGTCCGTTTGTGTGTATATCAAGACTCTTTATCTCGGGAACGCGTAAAGATATCGACTTAAAATTTAAACTGTATACGTATATTTATGATCTCTTATAGTTGTGTAAAAAAAAACTTCTCAATTATCGTTTAAAAAAAGTTACAGCCGTTTATGTCGTAAACAACCGCATATTTCGACACTCACAAAAATCAAAACCTACAACCCAGGTAGCAAAGTGACGTCAGTGACGCATAAACGACGTCACTCTTAGGTCATAATAGGGTCGGTCGTTAATGCGTCGTCGATGACGTCATAATGTACGTCAATTAAAAGTCATTATTTCGACGTCTCATATTCACCATAAAATTGACGTTTTATTGACTTCCATTTAGGGTCAATATCAGGACGTAGTATATTCGCCACAAAGTAGACGTTTTACTGACGTCCATGTAGGGTCAATATCAGGACGTACCATATTCGCCACAAAGTGTACGTTTTACTGACGTCCATCTAGGGTCAATATCAGGACGTACCATATTCGCCACAAAGTGGACGTTTTACTGACGTCAATTTAGAGTCAAAGTCAGGACGTACCATATTCACCACAAAGTGGACGATTTACTGACGTCTATTCAGGGTCATTATTAGGACGTATCATATTCGTCTCTGGTGGACGTTTTACTGACGTCCATTTAGGGTCAATATCAGGACGTACCATATTCGCCACAAAGGGGACGTTTTATTGACCTCTATTTAGGGTCAATATTAGGACGTACCATATTCGCCACCAAGTGGATGATTTACTGACGTCTATTTAGGGTCATTATTAGGACGTATCATATTCGTCTCTAGTGGACGTTTTACTAACGTCCATTTAGGGTCCATATCAGGACGTGCCATATGCGCCACAAAGGGGACGTTTTATTAACCTCTATTTAGGGTCAATATTAGGACGTACCATATTCGCCACAAAGTGGAAGATTTACTGACGTCTCTTCAGGGTCATTATTAGGACGTATCATATTCGTCTCTGCTGGACGTTTTACTGACGTCCATCTAGGGTCAATATCAGGATGTACCATATTCGTCACAAAGTGGACGTTTTACTGACGTCAATTTAGAGTCAATGTCAGGACGTACCATATTCACCACAAAGTGGACGATTTACTGACGTCTATTCAGGGTCATTATTAGGACGTATCATATTCGTCTCTGGTGGACGTTTTACTGACGTCCATTTAGGGTCAATATCAGGACGTACCATATTCGCCACAAAGGGGATGTTTTATTGACCTCTATTTAAGGTCAATATTAGGACGTACCATATTCGCCACAAAGTGGATGATTTACTGACGTCTTTTTGGGGTCATTATTAGGACGTATCATATTCGTCTCTAGTGGACGTTTTACTGACGTCCATTTAGGGTCAATATCAGGACGTACCATATTCGCCACAAAAGGGACGTTTTATTGACCTTTATTTAGGGTCAATATTAGGACGTACCAAATTCGCCACAAAGTGGAAGATTTACTGACGTCTCTTCAGGGTTATTATTAAGACGTATCATATTCGTCTCTGGTGGACGTTTTACTGACGTCCATTTAGGGTCAATATCAGGACGTACCATATTCGCCACAAAGGGGACGTTTTATTGACCTCTATTTAGGGTCAATATTAGGACGTACCATATTGTACCATATTGTTTGCACGCGCGCTCGCATCGGTGCGGACGTGTTTACTTTTTGTCGCAGCAATTATTTCTATTTAGTTCGATCGCAATGTTTACGTTTTGCCGGGCTTGTAAAAAAGACGTTACCGGTGAACTTATAATGAAGTGTACACTATCAAACTGTAAAAAAGTGTATCATATATTGTGTCTCGGTATTAAAAGACGAGATTTCGAGTCTTTTTCTACGCACTATGTGCGCCAATGGATTTGCCCGATGTGTGACAGCACAAAAAGAAAACGTGCTGGGAATGACACGCCAGTTCGCACTCCAGAACATAGGAAGTTACCAACAATAGCGAGCCCTAATTATGTCAATAACCAACGGGGTAGCAAGTGCAGTCAAATGAAAGTTTCCGTGCTGGAGAATGACGGCGGTTTGTTATCAGAATTCCAAGAATTTCGTCGGGAACTTAGAAAAAGATTACATACGCAAGACTAACATATTTTACAAATTCAAAATGTATGTTCAGCTACTAATGACGAAATTCATGTACTAAGACCGTTAAAGACCGTTATAAAAGATAGGCGATGTTCGTGCGATTTGACCTCAATAGATACCTACTTAAAATGCTTTGCGACCGCAACCAGCGCATCGAGTAATTGTAATGTAATGCACAAACAAATCAAATAATTTCAAGTGTCAGCAAAAGTCCGATGCAGGTGCAGAAACAAGTTAACACCAACCTGATTAGTGATAACAGTGCATTAGTAATTTCTCCAAGAGATAATAAATAGTTAATCTAAATGTGCCATGGTCATAAAATTGCTATGGGATCGACATTGTAATTTTAAGACTATGGATTCATAACAATTATTGATTATATATAACAGTCTATGTATGTATATACTTCTTGAATATAAATATATTATGCTACTTACATTGTTTTGTTTGGTTTCATCCATAGTCCTAAGAGTCTGTTCAGGGTACGTGTATAATATAGGATGCCTGCTTTCGCAAACTAAATTCTAAATTATTTTCGTCATTTACTTTGTTCACAGGAAAGTGACTGGGCTGTACATATTAGGGCAGCCATCGTCGTTGGAGTATCGTCATTTACTTAGTTGACAGGGACTGGGCCATACATACAAAGGCAGCCGCCGACATAGTAGTGACGTCATACACAGGATTCACAGTAACGTCACTATGAATACTGTATATGACGTCACTCCAACGTTAGTGTCTACCTTAATATGTACGGCCCAGTAACGTCCCTATGAGTACAGTAAATGACGTCTCTCCAACGTAAGTGGCTGCCCTAATATGTGCGGCTTAGTGACGTCTTTATGAATACAGTAAATGACGTCTCTCCAACGTCAGTGGCTGCTCTAATATGTACGGCCTAGTGACGTCCTTATGAATACAGTGAATGACGTCGCTCCAACGTCAGTGGCTGCCCTATTATAAACGTCCAAGTTTCGTCTCTATGAATGCAGTATATGGCGTCACTACAACGTCAGCATATGACGTCACTCCAACGTCAGTATATGGCGTCACTCCAACGTCAGCATATGACGTCACTCCAACGTCAGTATATGGCGTCACTCCAACGTCACTCCAACGTCAGTATATGACGTCACTCCAATGTCAGTATATGGCGTCACTTCAACGTCAGCATATGACGTCACTCCAACGTCAGTATATGGCGTCACTCCAACGTTAGTATATGGCGTCACTCCAACGTCAGCATATGACGTCACTCCAACGTCAGTATATGACGTCACTCCAACGTCAGTATATGGCGTCACTCCAACGTCCTCCAACTTACGTCATGAGGCTGTGACAAATTGTCGTCATCTGAAGAAACTACCGACGTCATGATAATGACGTCTCTTACGTCGAGCAGTACCGTAAACGGACGTCATAATAACGTATAAATGCTACCTGGGAAGGTACTTCCCGTTGACATAGAACTATGAAATTTGGCGAGAAGCATTGTCTCAGAGTACACATATAGGAATAAATAATCTGAGACAATGCTTCTCGCCAAATTTCATAGTTCTATCATCTATGTCATCGGGAAGTACCCTGTAGGTAGGTACTTCCTGACTTTTGTGAGTGTCGAAATATGCGGTTTTTTACCACATAAACGGCTTTAACTTTTTTTATTCGATAACTGAGAAGTTTTTCTTTTACACAACTGCAAGAGACTATAGATATACGCATACAGTTTAAATTTCAACTCGATATCTTTACGCGTTCCCGAGGTAAAGTCTTGACATACACACAGACGGACAGACGGTCAGGCGGACAACAAAGTGATCCTATCAGGGTTCCGTTTTTTCCGTTTGAGGTACGGAACCCTAAAAAATATGTCTGATCTGAAGAGGACATTACACACGGTTTCTAACCCCAAAACTAAGAAAAGCTGCTAATATGGCTGCCAGAGACTGATATACTACATATTATTTATTATTATACATATTATTATGTTTACCACACAAATAATACTAGATGGGAATCGAACCCACGCGTCTTAGCCCAGGACTTAGGGTCAGTAACCAGTGGACCACCGAGGCAGCCGATAATTAGATTATTATTCTTTTTTGCAGCGGAACCGACCTGTCTTATAATAAAGAAGTTCATCCGCTACATAGAAGCCCGCCCACTCAAGTTCTCGGTGTACAAGGTGATCCCGCTCGACGCGAGCCTGCTCGGGATGGTGCTGAGTTTCAGTCTTACTTACCTTATTGTTGCGATTCAATTTACACATCTGTATTAGGTTGTCATCTATAAAAAAAACATGTTGAAAGACGTTAGCACACGGGGATCAGAATTTCTTGTCTGGGTGCTTTCTTCATATTTGTATACTCATTAGTACTTTGGTTCTAATGAAGTTAAGATTATTAGATCCTTTATGATTCCTTTTATTGGTTTTGGTTCCACCGGTTGGCCCGGATCTTTGAAAGGCATTGGTGGGACCGAAACCAAGACCAAGAGGATCTCTGGGTCTTTTAAAAACAAAATAATTTGTAAAAAGAAAAAAAAATGTTTCTGAGTAGTAAGAAGTGGGTAACTATTGTAAAGACGGAGAATTTGAATTACGAGTATAGCGTTATTATAAGCCGTCTATGGAATGAGGTGCGGCACCCTCCGAGTAATGCCTCATCTCAAAATATTTAGACGTGTGGTGAGAAGCCATCCACTAAATGGGCCCCATATAGGTTACCGTAAGCTGGCACCGGAGGGGCAACATTGGTGTGGACGGCTTAGGGTGTCGAGAAATGTGCTACGCTAGTGCTCGCGACGTTGTCCTTTAACACTTCCACTCTTTTTTTTGCCCGGGAAAATCTTTTATATATACCACCACACCTCGAAGGCAGGCGGGTGGTTATGCGGAAGTCCCCACTGACCGATATACCCACCAAAAACCCTGGGTATTCCACCACTGCGCCTGGTGTCGGGGCTACGGACGGACACGCTTCCGCACTCCTCCGCGGCACCCGACATCGCTGGCCCAACTCGAGCCCCATCTCGGAGCTTGCGCTCCCGTCAAAATGACGAAGTGTCGGTACACCAGACACATCGTCATCCACCACCTGGGACCAACCAGCACTGGGTGTCGGACAGCACCCTGTATCCGACAGCCCTGGTCCCGGTGCAAGCGCCTGCCACTACGGCTGCAGAGGATGGGGAAAGCGGCCGACGAGATACCGACACTCCTCCAGCCCCATCGCCTTGCCAACACGTTGGCGGCACCCGTTAGGATTGCTGGCAGGTAGGACAGGTAGCGGCTTTCACACCGCCCGTCCTTCCCGTCGCCACCCCCGCCTCGATAGGCTCGGCCGCGGCAATGCGACACTGCAGTCCACCTCAGTCGGCGAACCGACCTACTGGCCAGCCTCCACAAGGACTTGTCCAGGACCCATACCCGCCCGGCTCCGCACAGGTGTATTATTAATTTAAACCTTCCTCTTAAATTATCTATTAAAACAAACCGTATCAAAATTCGTTGCGTAGTTTTAAAGATATAAGCATACATGGGGATAGACAGCGCGAAGCGACTTTGTTTTATACTATGTAGTGATTCTAGCTGTACGCAAGTAAAGCTAGAATCACTACATAGTATCTACCCGGTACTACATAGTATCTAGTAGTACCCGGGAGAATTAAGTAATCTTGTAAGAAACTGCAATTCTTACAAGATTCCTTAATTCGCCCGGGATAAAAAGTAACATTTAATACACATACCGTTAAACTATATTCATACAGAAAATCAAGTCGATCCGTCTCTCTGTTGCGAAAAAGAAAAGTGAGAAAGAAACAAACAATCTAACAGACACATTTACGGATATATTATATTATTAGTAAGGTTTACTGGCGTTGATGTATAATGGGTATAGTGTTAGGTACTATTCCGGATTGAGTTGCCAACTGTAACTGCCGCGATGCATGGAAGCATAATTGTAAATACAAACAAACAAGTCACGCAGCCGCTGCACGTGCTAGCGGCAGTTGCAGTTTTGTGCTCGATTCAAAATAGCACCTTAATTTAGTGTAGTAGATGTCATAATATAAGATAACAAACAAATTTTATTTAGTAAAAATGCAAACGTAAAATAATGTTTACTTCTTGCACATCGACAATGTTGTTGTTTTGTGTGTGTGTGTGTGTGTGTGTGTGTGTGTGTGTGTGTGTGTGTGTGTGTGTGTGTTGTGTGTGTGTGTGTGTGTGTGTGTGTGTGTGTGTGTGTGTGTGTGTGTGTGTGTGTGTGTGTGTGCGCGTGTGTGTGTGTGTGTGTTGTATTGTGAGAAGCAATAGTTTATTTTAGTTATGATATTGTTATTACGTATTGTATATTATAGAAAATATAATGAATGAAGATGCTTTATAACACTCGCAAGCATAATTTTACTGAAAAATAAATGTCGATATTTGATTTGCTAACGTATCACCAGTGTATTTATTGTGAACGAGCTTTTCCCTTTGCGGCTTCGCCGCGTGCTATTTTATTTTTTGTGCTATCCCGTTTTATTTTCCCGGTACCTATAACAAGTAGCCTGTGTCACATTTCGTCTTTCAAACTATTTCCATGACAAAAATCGAGTCAATCCATTGCTCGATTGCTGCATGACAAGTTGATTGTGAATGAGAAATAAACCAACAAACAAACTTGCGGATTTAGTAAGGCTGTTTAATATTATTTATGTTTATGGTTCGATTTTTCTCTGAATATTATACCACTTGTGGTATACAGAAAAATCGAACCAAGATGATAATTATATACATCATTTGAAAGCTTGTTTTATGGGCTTTTCAAAAATATTTAATTTAGATTTTTCCATTCCTCCATTTTATTTAACTGTGAAAAGTAAATTTATGAAAAATAACAATACAGCGTTTTATTTTTACTAGTTTAGCAATAATAAAGTGCTTCTATCGTTATTTTACTTCCATTCGTAGCTGATTCTTTCACATTCATCTCTTATATTGCTAAAATTAAAAATTATAACCCACCAGTGTGACCAGTTAGTAGGTACAATGTGCCATAATTGGTAATATGCTTTTATTTAACAATTTGGAGGTTACTTAATCATAGTTGATAGAGATAAACTACCTATTGAGCCAAATATATTTATTTATCTTAATAAATTCAAAATTAATTTTGAAAAAATCGGAGGGCTCTTTTATATTTTTAACTGATGTAATAGACTCAGAAAAATATGAAGTTTCTCAAAATGTAACGAGAGTTGTGGTTCGAATTTTTGATTATTATTATACCAGCCTCCATACATTTTGTGGACATGTCCTTTGGAAAAATAAACTATAATTACTTTGCTATTACACAATTTTATTGCGTTGTGCTACATATTGTTTTTTAATTGATAAATGTAGGTATCCTAAAACATCCATCTATTCTCCAGCCTGTACCAGCCAATTCGAAATATTTCTTTTTCTCGCCATTTTCTCTAGACCTGTGCAAGCTTTAAATAACTAAAAAAACATACTAACAGAAAAAAGCAAGTGAGCATTTTGATAAATATGTGTATGGCGGTGAAGGAAAACATCGTGAGGCAACCTGCATAGTTGCATACGTCATCGTCCGCCAGGTGGCGCTGCCACGATAACAAGTTGTTTGTGTTCCTAAAACTTTAAATAATAAATAAAATTAGTTTAATGAGTTTTCCTACAGTGTAATATTATTAAATATGTGAAATAAGTGCCAATTTACAATCGTGAGTGTTATCCAAACAAAATAAACAAGAAATAGTGAAATAAACATAATTTTTCAAAATAACCGGTAAAAACATTCAAATCTCGTACCAAACACAAACATTGGCGTTTCGGATTTCGCGCGGAATCATCGTGTAAGCACTATTATTAATACTGGAGCTACTAAAAGTGAATTAAATTTGTGATCCAAACGGTTGAACAGTATTTATGAACTTTTCGGAATTCATCCATTTGATTTATTGTAATTATCGAGTGACTATTGAACTGTGTGCGACAAATCTGATACGAACGCGTAAGCGCCTCGGAAACGCGCGGCGCTTAAGACCCTCTTCTCGCAACGTCATAGCGGTGAATATTTTCTTTTTTACAAACGGCGCTAACTGGAAACTATCATACTTTGGCTAGTTTTTGAATATTTATTAGCCTTTGAATATATATTTAAAGCAATTATGGGGAGAACTCCAAGACCGATTTTAAATTGTGGTGGCTGTCCAATCAAAATTACTAACAGAGAATACTTAAAATGTGCGCTTTGTGGAGTTATTTACGACTTGACTTGTGGGAAGGTTCCGATAGTCCGTTTCCTAAGGATGACAAATGACCACAAAGTAGCCTGGAAATGCGTGCCGTGCCTCACCAAGAAGGCGAGAAAAGATAATACGGACACTCCTGTAGGCATTCATTACCGCAACGATGAAGAAAACAGAACTGTAAGAAAATATAAAGTAAAATCAACCGAGAGGCCCAGATATAACAACACGGACACTCCTATAGGCATTCATTATCGCCAAGATGATGACAACATAACTATAAGAAAACCCAAAGCAAAACTGGCCCTGTCTTTAACCTGCGACTCTATGGATACCAGTAGCTTTCAACAAAATGAAACGCTGTGCATCGACGACACCACTCAACAAATAAATGAAAATTCATCAAATGACCAACTGATCCGGCGTGAATTAAAAGAAATCACTGAAACACTGGCCAAAGCAACGGAACAAATAAACTTTCTTCTTCACGAAAATACGAAATTAAAGCAAGAAATTCACTCGTTAAAAGAAAATAAAATCCAAAAAAGTCTTGAAATAGGAACCCACCATGAAGACACAATTTTGCGCAGCAATAGTTTCTACGAACTAAGAGAAACTTCTACACCTATCTCTGCAGAAACTGAAACCAATAGTAAAGGAATGTCTAAAAAACAGAAAAAATCAAAAAATACCACAACAAAAATAATAAACACGCCAGATAATGACAAAATCCATCACGGAGAAATTTCAGCACGGAGACCTGAGCCAAGACCAAAGCTGACGGAAAATAGTGTATCAAAGAATAAAATAAACCAAATCAAGAAAATAGAGGGCCATAAATTAGATACTTCAAGAGACACTGAAAGAGGAAACAAACAATTTCGGAATGAAGCAAAAATTGACATGATTGCAGGAAATGAGAAGAAACAATCCAACATAATAATTATTGGAGATCAAAGCTGTTCACACACATCTTCACTGCTTACCCAACTAAGAGAGAAAAAGATAAACACGAAAAAATACAAAGTTGTGACCTACAGCTACCCAGACGCTCCGGTGGACCATATTCTAAAAAATGTTAACCTTCGTGATAAAAACCTCGACGAAGATGACTGGATAATCCTTTCACTAGGATTAAATGACACTAACCCCACGAAACTATTTATAGAAATATCTGCTTTTCTGAAAAGTTTTAGCAAAGTAAATGTAATCCTTACAAATTTCCCACTGAATCCATATTTAAACGAGAATAAACTAAGCTTTAATCTTAAATCGATTTCCGAAAATTTTAATAAATGTCATTATTTACATGTGTTTCCTACAAAAAAACATAAAACCCTTCAAAACCGTATAGTTTTCTGTAAATTGATCAATGAAATAATAGACTCAGAAGACTACAAAAATAATTTTCTGGGCAAAAATATTACAAAACCTACAAAAAAGGCAACGACGTCTATCATAAAACCCGGTACAATACCGTATTACTTCACTAAGTCAAAAGAAAAAGAAGTTCCTAAAACAGTTGTCAACAAAGGGCTCAAAAATATGGGAAGCTCTCAAAAACAGCTTTTTCGTTACAGACACGAGTAAAAAACCAAATAAAAGTTTTGAAAACTCTCAACAAAGCTCCAAAAATTTTTTCAGTATGATGCATCTAAATGTTCGCAGCCTCAAATCAAAAATAAGCAAGTTAGAATTACTAAATAACGAACACAATTTTGATGTATGTTGCTTCACCGAAACACACCTGAATGATGTTCAAGCCGATATTCTACAACTAGAAAGCTTTCTAAAAGCTGTCCACTATTCACGTAAAAACAAAAAACACGGCGGTGTTAGTATATACGTAAACCCTAACATAAACTTCTCAAAATTAGATTGGATATCGGACATGGCTATCGAAAGCCATTTCGAAAGCTGTGGCATAGCTATTGACGAGCTGAACGCTATAGTTATAGGCTTATACAGAGCGCCAAAAAGTAATTTTAACCTATTTATTAATACACTTGAAACATTGCTCATTAAACTCATGAGGAACCGGAACAATACAAAAAAAGTGTACATCCTTGGTGACTTTAACATAAACACGATAGAAAAAAATAGGAGGACTGAACAATTTATTACTACCTTAAAATCTTTTAAGTTTCATCCAATTTTCACAGATCCTACTAGATACACTTATCACAGCCAAACATGTTTGGATAATATTTTAACTAATTCAAAAAAATACGAAGCAGAAATTCTAAATGTTGGTATCTCAGACCATACTGCCCTGAAAATGAAAATTAAAACAACCTTGAGTTATAAAGAAAATTACTGGTACGTTGAAAAAAGAAACGTTGATAAATATATGGATATATTTCTAAAGTACCTAGCACAAGTTAATTTTTGTGAAGTTTATGACCAATATGACCCGAATGCTGCGTACGATAAATTCATCGAACTTTACTTGCTAATATTTGATTTATGCATTCCCGTTGAAAGAATTAAAATATACCATAAGAAAAAACCTAACTGGAAAACAAAGGGTATTCTTTTATCGAGTAAAAAAAAGAGAGCGCTGTATCTTAAGACTTACTTAGCCAATGATGATGTAAAAGTTAATGCCTACAAGACTTACTCCAGAACTTTTAAGAAGATAGTAAACGTTTCTAAAAAATTGGCTAACATTAGATATATAAATAGAAGTGCCAACAAGACTAAAGCAACTTGGGGCCTCATCAAACAACACACTGCTCCTAATAATAATATCCGCTCAACAGTCAATAATTTGAAGATAAACGGTGAAGAAGTATCAGATCCCACTCAAATAGCTGATGCATTATTAAATCAATTCTCCAAAATTAAAACAAGCAACTCTACCAAAAATAGCACAAATAAATCTGAATACCAAAATTACAAGTCTATTTTCTTATCACCAACTGATACTTCTGAAGTCGTAAATATCGTCAATGGTTTTAAAAACAAAAAAACTACGGGTTATGATAAAATTCCAATAGAAGTAATAAAACAAAGCATATTCTTCATATTAGACCCTCTAATTCACATCATTAATCTTTCGCTATCATCCGGCATCTTTCCACTAAACCTCAAGAGAGCTCTTATAAAACCGATCCATAAAAAAGGACCAAAAGATGATCCCAACAATTATAGACCAATCGCACTCCTTCCCTGTTTCTCAAAAATCTTTGAAAAAGTAATTTATAAGAGATTCTACAAGTTTTTCAGTCAAATGAACGTAATCAACGAAAACCAGTTTGGCTTTCAACAAGGTAAAAATACCACCCTGGCAATTTTTAAAATGCTTAAACGAGTAGGGAACGCTATGAATAAAAAAGAGGTTGGGGCTGCCCTGTTTTTGGATTTATCCAAAGCTTTCGACTGTGTTGATCATCACGTATTGCTGAAAAAACTTGAAAATGTAGGCATTCGAGGTCAAGCCCTCAAACTCATCGAAACATATCTACTCAACAGATCACAATCTATAGTTCTTGATGTTTATAACAGATCCACAAAAACAGTCCAGCAAGTCGTCTCCAAATCTATAGATATAAAAACAGGCGTACCCCAAGGAAGTATCATTGGCCCGCTTTTATTCCTCATTTATATAAATGAACTGCCCCAAATAACTAACCATTTATGTATAATGTTTGCAGATGATGCTACGATTTTCATTCCCAAACACAATTTGAGTGATCGCGAACATGAAATAGAAATAAATAGCACTATTAAATGTATTGGCGACTGGTTAGAAAATATTAACTTAAATCTAAACGTAAAAAAAACTAAAATGCTGCAATTTAGAAACTATAAACAACCCTTAATAAAACTCAACATTTCATACAACAATAGCCAGATAAATTTAGTTGAAGATACAAATTTCCTAGGTCTTAATATTGATACTCATTTGAACTGGAAATCACATGTGAATAAAGTAAATAATAAATTGTCCCAGTATTGTTATGCTATCAGTATATTATCCAGCATCGCCTCTAAACAAATTGCTACCAATGCCTATTATGGATATGTTTATCCTCAGTTGATATATGGAGTTATTTTTTGGGGAAATTCAGTAGAGTCCAATTCAATTTTCATTATGCAGAAAAGATGTCTTAGAATTATATTTAAATTAGATAACACCGATACACTTCGTGATGTATTTAAAGATAATAATTTTCTAACCCTTACTGGTATCTATATCTATGAGACCTGTATGTTTGTCAAAAATAATAAACCCTTTTTCAGTGACCTAAAGTCAAATCGTACCGAAGTCCAGAGATCAAAACACAAATATAACATATGTATACCTCAATTTAATAATGCCATGTTCTCAAATAGTGCATACGCTATGGCTATTAAAATATATAACTGTTTACCTATGCATATAAAAGTATTAGAAGGAAATAGCTTTAAAAAAACTCTTAAGTCCTGGCTAGTTTCAAAAGTTTTCTATTCTATCAAAGAATATTTTGAAAACCACAAATTAATTACCTTCGGATTACCCAATTTATAAAGTTGTTGAATTTTATTATGTTACTCTAGCTTAAGACTCTTTATCAAAATAAGTTTGTTCATATTGTACGCTCGAAATGGGCAGGCTGTTTGAACTTTTAAATTTTATGTAACATCATTTGTACACAGCTAAACAATAAAGTTTTTTCTATTTCTATTTCTATTTCTAAGAAATTCGATGGCGTATGTGAATCCACTAACCCGCACTGCCAAAACCAATCACCCTTCGTGGGTAGGCCTAAGTGCTGCAGTGGACTGTTCAAAAGGGCTGGTACAGTAAAGATTAATAAGTAGTTCGTATAGGCCGGGTGTCTAAACCGGTTATTAAAACTCTTATGCAATTTTTTTGACAAGGCTAAACGGTTAAAACATCTGAGACCACAATTTGACTTATCATCCGAGCTACGGAAGCGCTTAGTTGTAAATGCTAGCCTCGGCCACCCATCCTAAGACTGACCGTGCCGAAATTTGCTTAACTTCGGTGAGAAACACCTAGTTATACTACGCTATGAGCGCTACATTATCAAGTAAATTATTGATTTTGAAAGGTTTATTCAGAAGGTACGTCATATTTTTAACCGACGTAACGAAAAAGATTTACAACGTAGAATTAGAAGCAAAAGTTTTTATTAACTTGCAATATATGTATGTGTGTATATATACATATGTAAGTATGTATGTAAGTATGTCTGTTCGGGTGGAATCTTAGAACTCAATTTGAAGTAGATATCTTCATTTTATCTATATCTACGCATAACTTTTTACAGAGTACTTAGTCCGATTTCAATAATTATTTTTGTTTGGTAGATCATACTTCAAATGTCTCTTTTAAATTTTATTGAAATCGGCTGAGCTATTTTTGATAAATCAACAATGTAAAAAATTGCTACATCGATCCATGCAAACTATTCAAAATCTGTACCTACATGGTTGAAACCGACTTAAATTTTTGTGCAATTTTTTGTGAAAAATAATTATAGTAATCCAAAATTAATATACACTACTGGTAACATAGACCTATTATTGCTATTTAGGGCGACTTTAGAATACTTAGACGACTTTTACCATGAGGTCAACCTTAAAACCACTAAAGAATACAAATATTTGAATAGCATAGCTCTTTTTTGCGATTTAAAGCTTAGTCCCGTAGTAAAAGTAGTTCATACTATTGTAGGTACCAAAATTTGCATTTAGACAGCCATACGTATGTTAGGATTCCTACAGATATAAGCGGGCTGGCACAGTCGGCTCGGCAGACTTATCGACCAAAGCAATATTACTACGCTAGTTCGGCATCATTCGGTATTCGTCAAAACATTCGGTTTTCATTTCGTAGTCGCGGCATCGCAGCCCGATTGGCAAAAGTTGCCAGCAGTCGAGCCGAATGATTTTGTGCGGTAGTCGAGCGGCAATTTTCCGGGACATTCATCTGCACATTTTCGATTTTAGCTCGCGACAGCGCCGATACTTACCGACTCGGTTTTGTGTGTAGCAAGCCTAACCAACAGCTTTGTAGACATACTGAAACTACTTACATTATTACATAAACAAAATATGTACTTATTGATTGATTAAATGTATTGTATACTTTATATTATGAGTACATTCAGTATTGGATAGTTGCTGTGGTGATAATGTTATTTATGTTGGCCAATCAATTTACAAAATAGGTTTAGGCTTAAAAAAGACAACATCACTATGTTGCTACTGTATAGAGTAACTAGTTATTCGCTTGACGTACACTTTATTAATTAATTTGTTGTGCTATCAGAACATTTCCTGGCTCAATATAAACATATACTTGAAACAACACGATACGCAATCGATTGATTATTACTTAAGCATATTTCAAAATATTAAAAGTTTGTGTCGGCTTGAATTCAGGCTACATCAGATATGAAACTTCAATTACAAAATTATTAGCGAAGATTCTATGTTTACTTCAAAGTGTTTTCATATTATTGTTATGTTGGTGGGGGTTTTATTCGCAGTATTATTTAAATAGTCCCCTCTTTTTATATTGGGTTTGCGCTGTATCTGGACAATTTGTTGTTTATATTTTAATGTTTCTATTTAAAAAAAACTGATGTATCTTTTTATCAGTTCAACTGTGACATGCAATTGATTGATCTTAAATTACAAGCATGTAGCGTTCGTAAGTGCGTCCAAATAAGATGAATACTAATGTTATTTATTTGTTACATATAGCGTATATCACTGATTGTTTACCTCTGCGTTTTTTGGTGGTTGTATAAGGCCTTTATGGGCGTCAACTACATTTTTCTTTGACCTTATGGCAAGTGATACTGTTTTTTGTTTGACTGCCTCGGTGGCTCAGTGGTTAGTGACCCTAACTTCTGGATCAAAGAGGCGTGGGTTCGATCCCCACCGAGGGCAAATATTTATGTGATGAACATAAGTGTTTGCTCTGTGTCTGGGTGTTATTTAGTTACTATCTATATAAGTATCTATTTAAAAATAAGTATATGTAGTATATCAGTCTCTGGCAGCCATAGCACAAGCTTTGCTTAGTTTTGGGGTCAGAGGCCGTGTGTAAGATGTCACAAAATATTTTATTTATTTATTTATTTTGATAATAATAATCTTCATTTTTTACTCATTTTACTATCGATTGAGAATTTTCATACCACTTTTAATTACCAGTAACAATCAATCGTTGTATTATTACTTACGTGTGTACAAATTGATTGCTGATATCGTGGAAAAATATAAAAGAGCGTATGTTTGGAGGTGAAATAAAACAATGATTTGAATTTGATCACAAGAAACGCAAATTTAAATAATGTTGCAGTTTTTTACCACTGTTATGTTTAATACGCCTCTGGCGATGATTTCAATGTACCATGTCATATAGTTTATGCAACATAACAAAGTTCCGATAAATAAATACATATGTAAAATCATATATAAAATGTGTTTGTCTACCGGTGTCGGAGCCTTAAGCGGTGACATCTATGGCAAATTTTGAACAACTTTTACTATGAGACCAACTCTGAAAATGTAAAAAAACTGCTGCTCCATACGATTTTTTTAGACTTTTGACAAAAAGTATGGAATAGCTGTTTTTTTTATGTTTTTAGAGTTGACCCCACAGTAAAAGTTGTTAAAAATTTGCCATATATGTCACCGCTTAAGGCTCCGACACCGGTAGACAAACATTGTTTATTGCAATTTATACTATGATCAAGTAGCACAGAGTAACATGTCTACCCAAAAGGTGGAATGACGAACGCGCTAGATGTAAGTTGCTTCCGACCAGTCTTATTGGAGATCTATTGGGGTCACTATGTCCAGCGGTGGACGTGCTATGGCTGAAACGTTGACATTTTTCTACGAGTAGGTATACTACAGTTAATTAACATCAATTCTTATCTTTCCAAATGTTTTATTTTTTATTAATAGTGTATAATTATAACATATATTTCAATTCAGGGTCTATAACGTACGTTATAGCGGACATGCTACAAAATACGATACGCTCTACTATACCCACTACAAGGAACCATAACGTACGTTTACTATATAATAGTGGTCGAGAAAATTTGAAGCTCGTCGAAACGTTCCAAGCACGGCACGCGACGCGACGGTGCTGGTCGGTGACCAAACAGTTAATACAAAGAATTTTTTTTTTCCGACGCATTTCTATTACGGTCATGGTAATATGGTACGTTAAAGTGGGCCTTACCTACATTACGTAGGTACTTTAAAATTTGTTTATACTTTTAATACAGGGTGTCTACCGGAAAAGTTTAAATTTAAACAGTAGTCAAGCATTTTAGATGGAATAAATTTTTTAATGGAATGAATAAAAAGCTTAATTTATGCGGGATTTATTTTTTAAAGATGATGCTGTTTAAATAATTATCGTCCATTTATACAGTCTCTTATAAACGAGTCAGTAAGTTGATGAACACTTTTCTACGGAGCTGTGGAGAAATGCTTTCGATTTCTGATGGGATATTTCTTCAGAAATCATCATTTTTTGTGGTTGGTTTAAATAAATTATAGATTTTAAGTGGCTCTATCAGAAAAAACAACACGTGGTGTGATGTCCGGCGACCTGGGTGGCGAAACCAGTTCTCCACGGCAGGATATCAGTTTGTGAGGAAAAAGCGCCTGGGTCATGGTTATTGCATTTTTCACGGTATGGGCGGTAGCGCTATCTTTTTAAAAACTATTTGTTTCTGTTAAAGGGTAAAACTCTTTCTACGTTGGGATAAAAATAATTTTCAGTCTACTGTTTGGAAATCACGATTTTTAAGGCGCAATTTAAAAAAATACAATTTTATTCCGAAGCCACAATATGCGCACCAAATAGTCACTTATAGATTATGTAACTGTCATCGATGCTTCTGTTTCAAGTTACCTATCCAATATCAGCAGTTTTGTTTGTTAACATAACCTTCCAGATACAATAATATAAATATAGTTAAAAAAAAAACTAAAAAACATGCTTGGAGTCATCATTTTTTTTATAAAAATGCATTGTCATCGGTTTTTGATAGGTGTGCAAAGTTTAAAGAAAATCTGATCGCTCAAAGTAGGTCAAAATCGAGCTCAAAGGGGTCGGTTACAAACATACAAGTGAAACTAATAAAACCGTGTTAAAAAGGGGTCCTCACTAAAGAAAATGTTGCTAAGCCAATGTGACGTGAGAATTTCAGTAAGCATTCTATCAGCGCATGTTTTTTAAAACTACGTAGTATTATTATATCTTCTTTGGTAAAACATGGTCGTATTTGTACCAATTGGACGTGATACAGCCGCGTCGTCCCAGACCCGTCCCCGCTTCGTCTCCTCAGCCTTTCCCCGTGGACACCCTGTATAAAGTCCGTGTGTTTACAGATTTGGCAGATAATAGTTACGCCGGCAAATATGAGTACAGTTTTTATTCTCGGTTTGACAGTAGCACCCGCTATATGTGCCGGCTTGCTCGCTGCCGAAGTTGAAAAAATCAAAGTGATATTGCATGAAAAAATACTTTTGGAAAAATGTAAGAATTTTTTGAGCCAAAAGTAATGTTATTCGTTATTGTATGGACGACTTTTAGTGTGGGACGGGACATGATTGTGTTGACACACTGGCGTCGTCTCATCGTCCTGGCACCACAAACAAGGCTGGTGCTGCTGCAGCTAAAGCCGAATACCTCAAACAGCACATAATATAGTTAATAATTAATGATTATAATAATAATTATATGAGTCGTTGGACAGAAAGTACTATTTTGTGCCGTTTGGGATTTGCACTTAGGGTCTGTGGGTCTGTGTGTGGGTGTAGCCGGACGCTCATTTTTAGGGTTCCGTACCCAAAGGGTAAAAACAGGACCCTATTACTATAACTCCACTATCCGTCCGTCTGTCAGTCTGTCTGTCACCAGCCTGTATCTCATGAACCGTGATAGCTAGAACGTTGAAATGTTGACAGATAACGTATTTTTATTCCCGCTATAACAACAAATACTGAAAACGGGAAACGGAAAAACAACAGGAAGATGCTTGAAATATTCACAGAATATTAAGTTGCTAGAGTGAGAAGATAATACACGGACTTTGAATTTACTAATAATTGGGTAATATGAATACGGCGACACATGTTTGCATAGCTATATCGTATGAGGTTCATATTTTTTCAAGAGATTCTAGTGGTGCTGAGCAAGACACGTGGCTGAGCGTGGTGAAGGCGGATGGATCCTATACAGGGTTATCCAGAACTGGTATACTAAGCCGAAAGAAGGTGATTCAGACCACCATCATGAATAACTTTTACTTTGGGGCCAACCCGGAACTCGAGAAAAAAAAATCTGTTTTGTTTTTGTCGATTCCGAGTTGCAGCTTAATATGGAACGGCAGATTTTATTTCTTGAATTCCGGTTTGGCTCTATAGTTAAATATGTTCGCAATTATGGCCTTAATCACACAACGACCCTTTTTAGGGTTCCGTACCCAATGGGTAAAACCAGACCCTATTACTAGAACTCCGCTGTACGTCTGTCTGTCTGTCACCAGGCTGTATCTCAATAACAGTTATAGCTAGAAAGCTGAAATTTTCACAGATAATGTATTTCTGTTGCCGCTATAACAACAAATACTAAAAAATGAATAAAATTTATGTTCAAAAATTTTGCAGAGTTTATAAATACTAGTACGTGAAAAGCACAAGACCATGGCCAGCTCGATTATCATGGCCTAACACATGCATTGCAAAGGTTTTCTTTATTCTATAAAATTGAACCGATACGGGCACCAAAGAGGTAATATTATATAAAATCGAATAAATCGTCTATACAACGCCCGTTGCCGTACAATTCAAACAGGTTTAACGCGGTTACACAAAATAAAACCTCTCTACGATGACCTTAAATGTTCTAAGTTAAGAAATTTTTATACGAATTAGACGTTCCAAAAATCACTTTATTTCCTAGGGAGTTTCATACATAATTATTGACCTGCCATAGCCATCGAGATCGTGTTAAGATAATAATTAATTATTTTACATTGAGATTGTATGACATGTAATTAGTCATTTTCGAGCCGGTGGTATGAATCAATCAATTATCGACATATCAGTTTGATTAAAAATATTAAGTAATTGAAATGCTGTGGAATATTTGTTTTACTAACAAAGCTTATCTAAAAATTTATCGTCATTATTTTCTAGAATACTGAACGAAAAGCCAGACGACACTTCATTATATTATAATATTGTTCCATCCATCCATCAGTCATAGAACGTCCGCTGTTACAGGCTACGTAGTATTATTAAATTATATTCTTTGAAAATAACATTACATTTGAAGCCGACATGATCGTTGTCAAGCCACGAAATATTAGTTTATTCTCAGGAAAAAAACTTACTAAAGACTATGTTCCAGAGACCATCATACTGCTTTACAAAATAGTCCACATAGTGTTAGGTTTTGACTTTGGTTTTTTCGAATATAAAACAAACAAAATCCGATTTTTATCCAAATGTTTCACGGCTTTTTTCACTATGACCGTATGTGTAACGAGCACAATATACGCTTATATTCATTCTAGAAAGGCGTTATATATGTTGTACCTGTTTTTTTTTATTGCAATATATTGCGTTTTTAGTTATAGTTTCGGTTTCCAATATTAAATTCTGTAAATTTATTCACATTATGGGATCTATTAATTCAAAATTAGATAAGGCAAATTTTAATAGATCATTAAATATTGCAATATCAATAATAGCTATGATTATATGCTTTAGAATGGGATTGGCTATGTCTTGGTGCATTTCAAACACTGGTCTAAACTGCATGAAGCCAGGCGGCGTCCTAGTTGTTTTTTATTTGCTCATGTGTTCACATGATTTGATACTTCTTACCGACTTGCTGGCGTTTTATACAGTAAATATTAATTTAACTGCGTTTGCTCGCCAATTGGAGGAAAAAAGTTCATTTCACTACAGTAAATACTAGTAAATACTTATAAATCGATAGTAAATACTTATAAATCGATAGCTGATGCGACGGAAGAAATTAAAAAGTCCTTTGATCCGCTGGTGAGTACATCAGTAGATTTTTTTTGAACTTGATAACCGGTTAGTTGATTGAATCAGGCGTTACTCTGCGGAAATTCATCTTCAAATCTATGTTTTGAATAAATATTTAGTGTATTTCCGCTATCTTGTTGTAGGCAAATAAGTTTAAGGGCATTAAGTGCATTAAGGACATATATATATATAAAAAACATACAAACAATTACTAATATTACAATAATTATACATTTAAAAACTTAATTTTACAAAATAGATAAAATAATAATAAATATCACTTATTTTCACTACACTCTATTGTATGTTTTTATATATACTATATTAATAATCCGTTAACAACAAATAAATATTATAAAAATCTTTTAAAAATAATATGACAAAATATTGAAAACACTTCACTAGAAATACACTAAATATTTATTCAAAACATAGACTTGATAACCGGGTCAATTTCATTAACTTCAGACGAACCTGAACTTTATCCGTTTTCTCCTTTAAGCAAATATCTATAGTCACAATTGTACAAAAATAGTGTCCGAGCCAAACCTTGCCCAAGCTACGTAGTGGGCAGGCTTTTTAGTTAGTCGTAAGGCGATTGCAAGCCAACTATGTACAACGCCGCGCGTTGCCAAAATACTTAGTTACAAGCACTAATTGGGTGACATATCATCGAGATTCGAGAAAACGGGTTATTGTGAATTATTTAATGTGAATAACTATACTCTGTAAAATTTAACTTGATCTCTGCGACAGTGACATTGACATAGAAGATTGACATTTCTAGAGTTGAGATAGTGGTGGAAAAAATCGATTTTCAAACAATGTTGTAATGAAATCGAATGAGTAGTTGAACGTGAGAAATTGGATTTTATTTACTTACTATTATTTAAGATCAAGTATGTACACATGTAAATAATGTTATGATATTAATTAAATACTCATAATAATGTAACGATAGTATTTATCGACTTTTTCACTATTATCGATGCTAATGTAACATATAATTGGGTTTATTTTAATTACACATGTAAAAAATGTTATGATATTAAAATATACTTGCAATAAAATTAATGATAAATTAAGTTTTAGTTAAAATATCGTCAGTATAAACTATCGATATTTTAATTAAAACTCTATCTAAAACTCAGTGGTCACGATCATTCGTCGCCCATCACTAATCGGCTTGCCCATAAAGTATGACAATGATAGGTACTGTCTGTACTATAAAGACTACTTATTAAGAAATTCAGGACTTCATAGGCGTGATTTTTCTGACAGCTGTCGCAGAGATCAAGTTAAATTTTATATAGTACTAGCTGCCCGTCCCGGCTTTGCCCGGGTATGATTGGCTATAAATGAACCATTATGATGAGTTAAAACCTACCCAAATCGCGAGAGTTTCCGTACTCTTAAACTGTTCGAAGTTATGAAAAAGAGATAGTAGGTATTGGCATATCTAAATAAAAGTGAGTTCGTATGTGTCGGGTGGCTGTACATAATATATAGCCCTGATTTCAGAAAATGACAATGATGAGAATGTAAGCGACGTTAAAATATTAGAGACCCACAGTCTATACATTCTACCCATGTAAGTTAGTTTCTTGATCTTGTCTTCACTCGAGAACTTTGAAAAACATTGGACATCAGTTCTACGTCTACGAATTGTGTGCCCTACCTAAGGCCTCTTCAACTTGCTAACCCAAAGAGCTGTCATGGAAGGAATCGAAGCGCTGGCATCCAACGTGTTCCGGACGTCACGACCAGATCTTAGATTCACGCGAAGACCTTCGCTACACTTGCCAATACATTGTCTACATTCGAGAACTTTAAGGTCCCATCGACAATTCGTTTCACATACTATGTGTAGGGGCGAAGCTACCGCAGTATCAGCCGTGTCAATAATACGGGGCTTCCGGGCTACAGGGGCCTTAACGTGTGTAAGCAAATCTAGTAAAATGTTATCCACAATGTCACTTAATCTCGTGCTTCCCGAAAAAAAATTATCTCTTTTTTTCCCGGGTTAAGCATTCTTCCAAAAGTTGTCCTAAGAGGCAGAATTTTTTTTAACAACTGAAATCGTCTTCAGCTAGACTTACTTAGCTGATATAGGTAATTATATTCTATTCATTATCAATTTCCTGAAAAAAAGGCAAGAAAAGTGTATATTTCTGGCTTTAGACAATGTTTAACAGTACAAATTGTACGGCTAAACAGTGTTTAAAGCGTGTTTAAATCGTTTGCGGTAAGGCGGTATATATTTATTTCAATTTAATGCAAGCATTTTTGTTTCTTTTGTGAGAAATGAGTGATTTGGGCTCCCCAACTATGTTTGATTCAGGGCTCCTCCAAGGCACGCTACGCCACTGCATACCTATTTACTACCAATAAAACATAAATCGACACACTAATGGCGGAGATATATAACTTTGGTGGTCTAGTGGTAGTAACGTCTGTCCTACAATCGTGAGGTGGTGGGTTCAAATCCCGATCCTGTATCAATGAGTTTCTTTGGAACTTATGTACGGAATTTCAAATCATTGGCTTTTCGGCGAAGGAAAATATTGTGTGGCAATCTGCACCAACCCACACTGGGCCCTGACACTGGTGGTGGATATGGCCCAAGCACCCTTCTCAATTCTCAATGACCCGTTTCCTGGAATCTCGACGTTATGTCAACTAATAAGTGCCTGTAACTGAGCACTTTGGCATCGCGCGGCGTTGTAGTCGGCTTGGAATCGCCTTACGACTAACTAAAAAGCCTGCCCACTACGTAGCTTGGGCAGGATTTTGGCTCGGACACTTTTTTTCACGATTGTGACTATAGATATTTGCTCGAAGTGAATTTTGTATTATGTACATTGTACAAAGTACATGAATTGCCAAGCGGGGAGAGCGGCGAAACGAAACTTTTATAATACTTACATTTTTGAACTCGTGATATCTTTGTAATAAAATGTCTGAATTAAATAATTTAAAAAGTTGCATAAAGCTATTGAAACAGTCTTGAAAATGAAATAATTTATTTTGATAAGGATTAATACCAAGATACAAATTAAGATCCTTTTCCTGCGACGGTATTTCAATTAATTTTTAAAAATAAAAGAACAGTTATTACGGCTTAACTATAATAGTTAGATATATGCTGTTGCAACATTTTTTGTAAATTATGGTGTGTTCTATAAAGTCGTAGTAGGTACATCATTTTATTCCATCATCAATATTTTTCGCAGCGCACGCGATGTAAAGAATATTTTAGGCATTTTTTTACACCTTGGGTAACTCGTGATATCTTTGTAATAAAATGTCTGAATTAAATAATTTAAAAAGTTGCATAAAGCTATTGAAACAGTCTTGAAAATGAAATAACTTATTTTAATAAGGATTAATACCAAGATACAAATTAAGATCCTTTTCCTGCGACGGTATTTCAATTAATTTTTAAAAATAAAAGAACAGTTATTACGGCTTAACTATAATAGTTAGATATATGCTGTTGCAACATTTTTTGTAAATTATGGTGTGTTCTATAAAGTCGTAGTAGGTACATCATTTTATTCCATCATCAATATTTTTCGCAGCGCACGCGATGTAAAGAATATTTTAGGCATTTTAATATTTGTTTATTATAGTTTTAATAGGGATCCTTATTTTTTTCTTGCAATTAAAATAGCCTATGCTACTCAGTGATAATGTAGCTTTCTAATGAAAAAAGAATTATTAAAATCGGTCCAGTACTTTTGAGTTTATTCGTTACATACAAAAATACAAAAATACAAATCTTTCCTCTTTATAATATTATTATTATATTATTAGTGTAGATAAGTCAGTATGTACGAGTATGACGGTGCTTATATTAAATATTTTTTATAGGACATATTTTTACTACTTTCACTAAGGGACTGTGATAAGGGATTTACTCGAAGGTTTTTCCATTAAAAATGTTAGATTTATATCACCAACTGTAATTGAAACATTTTTGACAGCTCTTTCGAACCGAAATATGTACTTACAAGATCCACAATCGTTCCAGTTTGGTTTGGTCAAAAAGAGCTGAATTTTGATCCTACTTGAATATGACTATAACATTAGTACCTATAATATGTATTTATATATAAAAAAAATGTTTTGGGACATCTTACACACGGGCTTTGACCCCAAACTAAGCAAAGTTTGTGATATGGCTGCCAGAGACTGATATACTACATATACTTATTTTTAAATACATACTTATATAGATAGTAACTAAATAACACCCAGACATAGAGAAAACACTTATGTTCATCACATAAATATTTTCCCTGGGTGGGGATCGAATCCACGCCTCTTTGATCCAGAAGTTAGGGTCACTAACCACTGAGCTACCGAGGCTATATCTTCTCATTCTCTAATTGGTTGTCGCGTAAAACTTTTGCACTAGATTTTAATTCTAATTTACATCTTCCAAAAAAGATCAACAACAACTAAGCAGAAGTACTTTTTCCGTGGCATTGCTGCCAGCCAATGTTGGCAACGGGCCCATGGCTTGAGCATTTGGATTATCTTTAGACCTTTAAGGGTCTGTAGATGATCCAATTGCTTTATATGTAGTAGTAGTGTAGGTAGTTTTAGCACATAAAGTAGTATTGTATCTTATTGTAGTTAATAAAGGCACTTTTGCCCGTTAAAAAAAAACTTTCTGAATAAATGACATAGTGTTTGTTGTATTACTATTATTTGCTTAGTTTATTTTGAGGTTGCTTTTAATTTTAGTATTTTTTATTTTCTTGCAGTTTTTTGCTGCTCTGATGTTCAACGTTCCTGAGATTATGGCATACATATACGCATTAGTTTTTAAACTGCGCTACCAAGAAATTTTGGTATGTAATTTATAACCGACTTTTAGATAGGAGTTGATTTTCAATTCGATTGTTTTTTATGTGTTTCGTAACTTTTTTCTTGATTAACTGATTTTATTGATTTTTTTATTTGAAAGCTGGTGTGTTTCTGTGGTCCAATTTAAAACTACCGTACAAGAATATTAGCTTTATTTATTTTGATTAATGATTCTGATATCCTACTATCCTACTAATCCTACTAATATAAAAATTATTGGAAAGGAGGAAATTATAGGAAAGGAATTGTCCAAAATATAACGATAAATGTTTAGTAAGTAGGAAAATCCTGCCATCTGCGAGCTACTCTAGCGTGCGCTGCAAGAATGTCAAAATAAACAACTGTCGATCGAATATCTGTCAAATTAATCGATGAGCAGTCCTTGGATATCATCATACTGATAATAGATTATCCTTACTTAATATTATAAATGGGAAAGTAACTCTGTCTGTCTGTCGCGCTTTCACGCCAAAACTAATGAACAAATCTCAATGAAATTTGGTACACAGATAGTCTGGAGCCTGAGAACGGACATAGGCTACATTTTATCCCGAAAATTGTATAATTCCCGTAGGATAGGACAAAATCTTGCGTTAGCGAAACTGTCACCTATCACAACGACGCTAAAAGGCCCAATTTTGAAGACACCATCGTAATTATAACAGTTAATTAGACTATTTCTGTTTCTTTTTCACTTTCGGCATTCGATAGAGAGAACACTTTTTACGTTGGTAATAAATTTACGATGGCGCGTTCATAATTGGGTTGATTAGGCCTAACATGGATTCACAAAACGTAATTAGATGACAGGTGACATACGTTGACTGCAGACTTTTATAAATGTCTCGCTTAGCATAGCAAAGGGACAAATTGTCTTTCCACCATTATAGCTCCTCGAAGAGGAAATAACGTATGAATTGACAATGACAACTGACATTAAAATTGGACAAAATAGTTTTCCCTTTGCCATGCTACATATTACAATGACGTTTAATACGGGCCGTCATTTCGTCTGACATTAAAAATATTTTTAAACATACCACCATTAGAGGTTAAACATATTTCTTTATTCTACCTTTATGGTACAGAATCCATGCTAATATACGAAGAAACGGATCGACTTGATTTTTAGAAGTAGTATGGCATGAATATTAATATCTTGACACTAAGGTTATTAACCTTGATTCTGAGTTGTGACCTTGACACGAACATACATTTCTGTTGGTTTGGTTAGGATTGAACAGTGATAAAAGTGCAGCCCGGCTCAGTTGCGGCACTCCTCATGAGGCACGCAACTTGCCGGCCAGCCTCTCAGCTGCTATATTTAAAAGCCCCAGAAAAGTGGCCCAACCTCGAGCGCAAACTTCTAAACTGCCTAGGGGGAAAAGACCAAAAAGAATCGGGAGACCTCAAGCGCCGCCTTCTCAGCTGTCTCAGAAAAAAAACCCAGAGAAGCGGCTCTACCTGGGATTCCCGCGCCGCCCATAAGCCTCGGCCACTAAGTTCTCCTGCCACGACAAGGCGGGAACCTATGGGCGGGTACACCCTAACCTTATCTTAATCAACAGAAGCATTTATAAGTATAAGGTATTTTGATATCGGGTTAGGTTTGAACAGTGACAACAAGGTGCAAGGTACTTGATTTTTTTATAGAGCAAGTGCCTTTCTTAACTACCACTAAATACAGACTTATAATGTAAAACTTCATAAACTACTACTACATAACAAGCAATTGGATCATCCACAGACCCTTGAAGGTCTAAAGATATTCTAAATGCTCAAGCCCACTGCCAGTTAGCAGCATGCCCAGCATGCTGCATGCAGCAGCATTGCCAATCAGCTTGGCAATGCTGCTTATACGTTGAGCCAAATAAACACCAGCATTTTGGTCACGCGGCGGGTACACCAGAAGCTCAGAAAGACTTTTGAAAACAAGATGAGCTCCCGGCCAACACGCGCACAATGTCTCAATTTCAAACGGCTCAAATATGTAACCACTGCCGAGGTTAGCATATTTGCTCCGCTGACGGCGCCAAAGTATCGACGCAAGTTGCGTCCCATACTAAAGGCCGTCTACACTTCCATGGGACCAGCTTCATACCGTCAGGCCTTTTGCCATCACCACGCGCAAACCCATTTGGTTCGAGTACGGCTGCGATATTGGCGGTCGCAAAAGCCCTGCGTATGACATCGTTCACAATGGCGTGGCAACCAATAAGGAAGTTTCCTTTATCATAAAAACTAAACATAATTATCTACATTTAAAGGCGTTAGAAATGTATTAGATACAGTGAAAAAATTACTCGAATATCTTAATAAATGACGGAGTTATGGATGTCTAAACATGACCGCACGAAATCAAAAAACCTCGCGACGGATTTACGCGTGTGACGTCATCCGGCTCCAGAGCTTGGGTTAGGCCTCCCGCCTAACCCACGGCGAAAAAGGAAAAGGAAAAAAGGAAATAATGTGCTTCATTCTATACCGGGTATTTTTCTAAGCCACAAATACGTTCCATTCACTATGGATATTCATCAACATTTACTATGGGACTAACCCCCCAATATTACGAATAAAAGTCAGCATTCCCATAAATCTTGTCGTGAGTAAATGAACTTTATTTCTAAATGGAACAGAACTTGGCGTGTGTACCTAGTGTACTGCGGTTATAACATCTGTATACATTGACTAGTAGTTTTCCAAATAGTAGACCTCACAAGTATACATTTTGGTGAAAATTTTCTGGTAATCAGTTTTCAAAAATGCACAATTGGCACAGGCAAATATATTCATAATTACAATATTCTGTCCTAAAATATCATTGTATATTATGAACAACTTTTACTATGGGACTAATCCCCTGTACAGGGTTATCCAAAACTTCTCAGCCTAATATTTGTTCTTATAAAGTACTTGTAGGTAATAGGTTTTTTCAGGACTTATTTTTTAGTTCCGAAAATGACAGATGTCAGAGTGACAGCTGCCATTATATGGCATATTATTATAGAATTCATGCTAAAGTAGCATGACAGATGTCATCCGAAATGTAGATCTCGTTGAGCTCTATCAATTTTGTGCCTAAAGTAACGGTCTAAAAACGACAGTTACGGAGATAAATTACTTTGAAGAGCTGTCATCCGAAATAGAGATCTTGTTGAGTTCTACAATGGTCTAAAATCGATAGTTATAGAAATGAACCGCATTTAAGTTTGAAAACTGTCACTTTGAGACCTAACATGTCATCGTAGTATGGATTCTAGAATATGACAGCTGTCACTTTGTTCAGTCATTTTTAGGGTTTCGTAGTAAAACGAGGGACCTCTAAAACTTCGTTATATCCGTGTAACGGACGGACGCCGTTTATAGACCATATTAAACTTCCCCTGAAAATTATTTTGAGCACTGTAGAATCATAAATTTTTGAGCTATAAAGGAAAATTGAAATATTTAAACATTAGAGGTCATCGACCTCACAAGTATATTTCATACAAACAAACAAACAGTAACACTTTATTAGACAACCACATAACTTAAAAAAAAAAACAAATTACGGGGATTAGGTTTCTAACTGGTGGCCTTATCGCTTTAAGCCATTTCTTCCAGGCAACCAAGAATTCATACTAAATTACGTTTTCTTAGTATTCAAACATCTTAAAAAATGGTTTTTATCATCATCATAATCATCGTCACGTCTGCGGAAGCCTATCATACTCATGTCTCGACACGCACTTGACAACTTATTGAAACTAGAAAATAAAAGCCCCGAAAAAAATATTTATAGTATTTTATTAGAACAAAATATATTACGCTTCACCAGTTCTAGCTAGCTAACCCTGTATAGGGGATCAGTCCCAAACTCTGACACCAGGGCTAGCCACCCGGCCTACACAAACTTACTTACTTAGTCCCATAGTAAAATTTGGCCATAATATAGAATATCTTAGTAAAGAACCTTACTATTTTTATGATTTTAAGTATATATTTACCTGTAAACGTTGTGCATTTTTGAGAACTTATTACAAGAAAATGTATACTTGCGAGGTCTACTGTTTTGGGAGCTACTAGTTAATAGTTACAGATGTAAAAACCGCAGTACACTAGACACATACACCAAGTCTTGTTCCATTTAGATATAAAGTTCATTTACTCAAGACAAAATTATGGGAATGCTGACTTTTTATTCGTTATATTGGGGGGTTAGTCCCATAGTAAATGTTGATCATAACATAAAAATAAGTACAATGATATCCTAGAAAGTATTCGTGGCTTAGAAAAATACCCGGTATAGAATGAAGCACTTTATTTCCTTTTTTCCTTACTCCCGCCTAACCCACGGCGCGGCTCTGGAGCCGGATGACGTCACACGCGTAAATCCGTCGCGAGGTTTTTTGATTCCGTGCGGTCATGTTTAAAAATTCATAACTCCGTCATTTTTGAAGATAATTGAAAAATAAAAACACCATAATTTATTTCAGACTTGGTGTAATTTAATAAAAATAAAACTAGAAAACGGGAAACTTCCTTATTCAACCAGCGCTTCTTGACCAAGAAAGACGGTGGTGGCCAAGCTGGTCAACTAGGGTACTTGAATAGGTGAGAGCGCTCAGCTATGTGCGGCGCGGTAGCAAGGTGGGTCAACTATCTCGACGATATCATCAATACCGCCGGTCGAGCCTGGTCACGACCGGCAAAGAGCCGAGGCAGATGGCACTGCAAGAGAGAGGCCTATACCCAACAGTGGGTCAAAGAAAGCTGCGGATGATAACGATGACGAAACAAATTAGTTGAGATTGGCTGTTTTTTGGGTTTGAAATGATTATTTGCTACAATATTTGTGTACCGTTTCACATTGAATTGGGACTAATATTTTGTGGCGCACTTACTGTTTTAGTTACCATATTTTTTTGACAAGATAAACATAAATTAAATTATATCGCGGGCGAAGCCGCGGGTAAAAGCTAGTATTAGATATTTTCTTCAATACAAGCCTTCACTTTATGCTTGGGCCACACATTGGCTATGTTGGCTACAAATTATAGACTATTGGATGATCAATATCAGTCCAAGACTGATCCATACATCGATGTGTTGTAACCAAGTTTGTTATTTTAAGCCAATGTGCGGCTCCGGCTTTATGTATGAAATTTGTTTACCGATCGTATTTTTATTACATTGCTCGAAGAATTTGGCGGCCGTACAAACAAAATTCAACTTATAAATTACTAGCTGACCCGGCGAACTTCGTATCATGCAATGTGTTTATAAATTATAGCCTGTGTTATTCTGATATATAAGCATAATTATTGCAAAGTTTCATCTCAATCATCAAAAGAGTAACAAACATCCATACATATTCACAAACTTTCGCGTTAATAATATTATTTTTAGTAGGATGTTTCTTCAATTCAAATTATAAATTATTTTTCTGCAAAGTAAATAAGGTTGGGTTTACGACAAAACTTTTTGTCGCAACATTAGTCCATACTGACAATGTGTGTATCCTCATACCTACACGGCCCTAGTGAGAACCCAATGTAACTGTGGGAAATAGTTTGTAATGCATTGAATCTGTAATTGTTGTTTTAGGTGATATCATTCGATATAGTTGCCGCATCAATGTCCGTGTTCGCGACTCTACTCTTTACTATCCTCCCAGCACTGTGTGCTGGCTTATTACATTTTCAAACGCTTAAAATAAGAGTTACATTGAACAATAAACTTCTATCAGAAAACGGTAAGCTACTAAAAATATTGTAAAAAAATAAGTCACTTAATTTGTAAAACAAATTGATATTTCAATATGTAAATATAAACCTGTTAATATGTAAGAACAGCAATCAAGCATGTCTATTAGCAACTTTACGAGGTTTGGGAGAGGTGATTTGTATTTTGAATCATACACCGTTTTAGTTTAAGGAAAGGACTACTTATTTTGTGTAATGTAGTAGGCTTAAATTTACAGCTTAGGAAATGTTTCTACTAGACTTATATTTAAAAAGATTTGGTCAGATTGTATGTTAGAAATGGATGTGCCTACATGTCATTTCAGTTTGTCTAACGCTAGGCCAAACATTCTGTATCGTGTCACAATTGCGAAAAAATCTCATTAAAATTAAGCGATACTTAAAATTGTCAACGCTAACAGTACATTTTTCATATTATAGCATTAACCCATGTGAGAAGTTTTAAATGAAGACTAGTATGATTAATTTTTTTTATTTTTTTACTCAAGGTTTTACCCTTAATCTGTGAACTAGTTTAAATAATTTTTAGGCAGAAAACAAACAAAAATATTATTAGTATTTCCATTAACAGCTTTCGGTATTATTTTATTTTTATTTCATATCTATGTGGTAATAACTTAATGATGCTTTTTTCAGATGTCACAAAATCGAAAAGAATTGAATATTTAATTGACTACATACAAGCACGACCTTTAACATTTTATGTGTATAAAGTGATCCCTCTAAATGCTGATCTTCTCGGGATGGTTTTAGGGTTTTGTGTGACATATCTGATTGTTATTATTCAGTTAACACATCTGTATTAAGGTGAGAAGTATCTCTTCTATAATTTTGTTACATTTATACAAGGCGTTGCTCGGTTTTTGCGCCATCAAACAACCAAAGGTAAAAAACAACTAATAATTCTACTAGATTTCATCAAAATTGTCAGACAGCTTCCGATATCCGAGATATTAATTAACACAAACTAAAACATCTCGTTTAAACATACAACTACGAGCTTCGTTTTGAACGTAAAGCAAATATAATTGGTAAGAAAACTAAACTATGAGCGGTTTTACGTAAGTACTGAAATGAAAATAAATAAATACCTCCAAAATAAAATTTTAGGGTATTTTGCGTGGTAGTATTTCTTTCATTACTTCCTATGATTATATTTCTGAGGTATTCGTTTTATGATAGGTAGCAGGGACATAAAACTGTTTAATATTTTTTTTCGAAAATGCGGGTAGGAGACCCGCGACTGAATTTTTATCCTCCGTGTTTATTTATTGTTTAATTAAGCTTTTCGGTTATATTTCGACAATTTTTGCCTCGATCGTGAAGATCCAGCTACAAATATCCGGGATACGCTGTTTTTCGTCACTTCCAAAGCAGAGGAACACGAAGTCGAAAAGCCTGAATCCTTTTGTCGCTGCGAGACATCAGACGAGTGCAACGAGTTTCAAGAGCTTGAATTTTGCACTATTTTGTGTTGTATGTTTTATTGTGCGCAAAATACTGGAAGTGCAGTGCAGTGTTATAGGGCAGGAAGTTTTTCTAAGTTCATTATTTTTTCCTTCCTGCACGGGTAGCACGGCAAAGTGAGAAAACCATTTTATCCACCTTAAAATGTCAGTTGTCATTGTCAATCCATACTTTATTTTCTCTTCGAGGGGATAAAATGGTGGAAAGACTATTAGTCCCTTTGCTATGCTTCCCGTGCTGGTCACTTCACTGTACCGTATTAACAGCGTCATCTCTGTTTTTACTGCGACACTACGCTCTGTCGACCGATACATAAAGCACCGGAGAACCTAATCGGCTAGTTATTGAACACCTGCTCCCCGGCTGGCGCATTTTAAACAACTCTGCATAGATAGGCCAATAGATGGCGTAAGCTGTTCTACAAGAAGAAATCAAGCCAGATCGAAGTTTTTACTAGATTTATGACACTGATTAGATTGGGTGACAATATTATTTTTGCTATTCTTTTTATTAATATTTAATTTATTTGTTATGATTCCTAATAATTTACTAAAGTAACATCTATCTATCGATAGAAAATTGTACTGCTACACCTGACCAATTTAGTACCAATTGAAATATTTTTATTTAGTGAGCATTTTTTTTCTTTTAATGTAAAGATTTTTTTTTTTCAAGTAGGTAATATTATTTTTCTAATGTAATTTTCGAATTAATAATTTGTTTTTAGCTAATTGGTAATTAAATACTCAGTAAAATCTACAGCGTTGTAGTAATGACTAGTCCTTTGCGTGCGCCATGCCCACACTGCCCCAACTCTACAAAGCTGTACACTGTGCCTCATGGGCTACGAGTGCACATCGGGCGTAAACATAAGGATGTCATACAGCGCAGTCCCCATGCCTGTCACTACGGACACGTCGTCGGGTAATAATTCTACAGGCTTCACTCTGGAGGATTTGCTTACACTTAAAAGTAGAATAAGGGTCCTCAGGCATGTTCCTAAAGGGGCGAGACATTTGGCGGCAGGCAAATTGGCGGCTATAATTGATAAGTGTCTCCAATCCAATAGCACTGAAGACTGGCTTGCGCTGCTAGCCTTTGCATTCACGGCGCTCAGAGTCCCGGTTCAGGGCGATAAGAAGTCTCTGACAGCCAAAGTAAAGGCTAACATTGAGAGTGGCCAGTTAGATTTGCTGGAAGACCCAAACGCCGCGTAAAACTCCTTCAGTTTATAGGGCCATGCAAGCAAAAGTGTATGAGGGGGACCAGAGGGGCGCCGCGCGTTTGCTAACGTCTGACAGTTTGCTGGCACCCTCCAATGATGAAACTTTAAATGCCCTGCGGGATAAGCATCCTGCTCCTTGTAACTCTCCTTATATGTCACCAGATCCCGAATTTTTTCCACCCAGTCTCAAAATGAAGGCTGACGATGTAATGGGTGCTCTACAGTAATTTCTGCAAGGTTCCGAATCTGGCCTCGATGGATTGCGTCCCGAGCACCTCAAGGAACTGGTTTCTCCATCGGCTGGCGACAGCGGCCCCAGGTGCTGGAGTCATTGACGAGCCTCTGCAACTTTCTTTTGAGTGGGCGCCTAAATTCAGAGATATGTCCTTTTATGTAAGGCGCTTCTCTGTGTGCTCTCAAAAAAAAAGATGGCGGAATCAGACCGATTGCGGTGGGGAGTGCGCTTAGACGGTTAGTGGCTAAGATCTGTTGTCGCGCGGTTAGGGTTCCTATGGCATCTTACCTGCAGCCGCATCAAGTTGGCTTCGGTACGCCTCTTGGCTGTGAAGCTGCCATTCACGCTACTAGGGCTTTTGTGATGCGGGAAGGGAGCAACGATATCCTGTTAAAGCTGGACATCCACAATACCTTCCATAGTATCTAGCGAGATGCCATATTGTCGGAGGTCAGTACTTTAACACCAACAATTTTTCCCTTTTTGCTCCAATGTTACTCGGCTCCAACCAACCTGTTTTATAATGGCGAGTGTATTCTATCACAGTCTGGCACACAACAGGGTGACCCTTTAGGCCCTTTAATTTTCAGTCTTGCCATACACAAAATTATAGCTTCACCGGCAGCCCCCCCTCAATGTATGGTATTTGGATGACGGCACAATCGGGGGAAGTCCAGAGACTGTGGAAAAAGATGTTGCGGTACTTTTTCCAGCTTTAAAAAAGTTGGGTTTGCAGGTTAATAGATTTAAGTGCGAACTATTTGCCTGTAGCCCAGAGGTAGCGAAATCGTGTGACAGATTTACAAACCTAATAAGATAGTTGACCGATAATCTCTGAGCCTGCTTGGGGCTCCATTTTTTTCCGATGGGGTGTGCGAGGCCATGCGAATGAAATCGCAAACTTTAGCATCATTAGCTGACCATTTCATGTTTCACTCACTCTCCTCAGAAATTGCTTTGCAATGCCTAAGCTCACATATGTTGTTAGGACGGCACCCACTTGGGAGTTTCCAGAGGAAGTGGTTCAATTCGACAACACCCTTAAAGGGGTCCTGGAGGAAACTCTCAATGTCGGCCTCAGTGAACAGCAGTGGTGTCAGGCTAGCCTACCTATTAGGCATGGTGGCCTGGGGGTACGCCGGTTAGGGGAGACGGGCCCGATTGCCTTTCTTGCCTCTTCGTATAGGGCTGCGGATCTAGTCGCTCAAATTCTGCCTAATAATGGTGACATGATCCGCATCCTATACAATGCAGAGGCACAGAGTGTGTGGTCGGGTCTTTGTCAGGGTGAGACCCCACCGAAAAAGCGCGGATCGCATAAGAGTTGGGACAACAGTGTCTCCAAACACTTACTGGCGCAATCGTGCGATGAAAGCTCGGGAACCGAATCGGCGCACCTGCACGCCGCCACTAAGCCGGAGTCGGGTGCCTGGCTGCATGCTTACCGTCACCTCAGATGGGCACGCTGCTAAACGATGACTCTCTGAGGGTGGCAGTGGGACTGCGCCTCGGTTGTGCTCTGTGCGAACCGCACATATGTATTTGCGGTGCACAGGTCGAAGCAACCAGTCGATATGGCTTGAGCTGTGTTCGTTGTGCTGAAAGAAGGCCAAGACACCACGCCATTAACGAGATAATTAAGCGAGGTCTGGTGTCAGCGGAGGTGCCGTGCATCTTAGAGCCCCCAGGTTTGTCCCGTTAAGACGGCAAGCGGCCAGACGGCCTTACGCTGATGCCTTGGCGGAGAAGGCGTTGCCTCCTGTGGGACGCTACATGCGTATGCACTTTCGCCTCCTGCCATCTTCCAGCTACTCAGCAAGTGGCGGATGCGGGAGAAGAGTCAGCGGCTCGAGGTAAACGCGCGAAGTATTCCGCTTTGGCAGCGGCGTACGTATGTTTTCTTGTCCGTGACAAGTACCAACTTGACGATTATTTTTTATTGTATTGAAATCTTTTTGACATGCATTTGGAATTATTGTATATTGACATGAAGGCAATAAAATAATTAAACGAAATAAATTAAATTAATTCATAATCAATTTAGGTAAACCATGCCATTATTGTATAAAAATTGGAATCAGAATTAATTGAAATTAAAATACAAATTAAATTGAATAAATCAAATCAATTTAACTAAACTATATTGTGTTCTTCAAGTTCTTCAGTTTTTGAGTAATTAAGACTGTGAAGCCTAGTGAACAAGGTGGCAAGCGGCATGCAAAAACTATTCTAACCTTTGGAAGTGGAGTTACTGTCGGCCGGACTTTCCTTCTAGAAGGCTGTATATCTGTTCTATGGGTTTTGGCTAAGCAATTGTTAATAGTGAGCAATCTGGTCTTTTGGAATATTTAGCTCTTCTGTGGGGCACTGTCGGGGTTTCCCCAGCATGACTTTCAAAACCGCCGCGCTACTTTTAGCAGCGCCTCCCCACACTCCCATGCAGTATTGGATTAATGATTGACACAAAGTTGTATAAACCATGTTTTTGACTTCAAAACTGGCGGTAGGCCGAAGCTTTTTCATAATGTGTATCGATTTCCAGTCTTCTAGGTAATAAGGAAATGTGTTTCTCAATGGACAGTCTCTGAACTCTCTGGTCTATTTGTACTTCCAAATATTTTGTGGCAGTTGTTTTTTTTTAATTTTATTTCATAGGCCATTGGTTTTATCAGTTCGGGTAGCAGGGCCAGTGACACAATGAAGCTTTATGTACTGCAATTTGGGTTCGGTGGCGCGAGTTATGTGGAATCCGACAAAAATTGAATATTGAAGAATTGTATAATTGATAATTAATATAATTTTATAACATAGGTAATTGACTTGACATGTAATAATGGTGTTATTAATAAAAAAATTGTATTTCATTGTAAAGTTAGGAGGTTGGCGTTTAACAATTGCATGACCTTTGACATTCCCTTCTCTGCTTTACTTACAACATCTTCCCAGCTTCGTCCGTGGAAAATGGCTACTGTGTCATCTGCATAACAGATGAGTTTTTAATTTGGAACAAAAAAAAATGAAATATGTAAATATTTTTACGAACACAAACACAGGAAAGAATTACACACATGGTGCATATAATAAAAAACAATATCATCTATGTTTATGACGGTTTTACATAAACAAAACGTAGTATGTCTACTTCTAATAGGTCGTTCATTCATATAGATTAGAAATTAAGTGGTACTAATTTTTTTTGTTAAAACATACAACTAAAAGCTTGGTTTTATACAAAAAGCAAATATAATTGAAACTTACAACGAAAAGTGGTTTTATATTAGTACTAAAATAAAATAAAAATACCTTTAAAATAAAATGTTGGGATGTGTGCCCAGCATTGTACGTCCGCTCTAGGAGTAAATATTTTATTTGATTACACGTCTTACGACTGATAATTAAATTATGCTAATGATAAAATACATACTTCTTTATTTGAAGACGGAAACTTCAAGGTATCACTTAGATACATATTTTTATATATATATATATTTTATATACAATGTAGGTATATTAATTTTATTAATTGACCACAAATGATAAACTGTATCCAGAACGATATATCACTCCTACGTTGATGAATTATGTTTACTCATCTATATTTTTTCACAAAATTACTAATTACATTTATTTCTCCGCACTTTACAAAATTATTCAATTATTACTAGGCTCTTGAACACGTTTTACGTTCTATTAACATTTACACGTTTGCAACGAATATTTGAATTTGGAAGTATTTACTGTAAAAAATGACAAGATCAATCAACTTTACACGTCATTTTGATAAAAATGCAAGTTCTTACGTCTTTATCTCAGTTTTCAAAATGTTTCAGCTTGGATTCGGTTACGATTTTGGTTTTTTTAAGTGTAAAACGTCAATAATGATATTTACTTCAAAAATAATACGTTTATTTCTAAGTTTGGCCATTTTGTTGTTGTGCGTATGGGGCATTTCGTCCATGTCTGATGTTGACCAACTCACTGTGGTTTGGACCATTACTTTGTTTAGTCAATATATGATTTATATATTATTTTTCATGCTCCAAAAATCAAGCTTGACGTTATGTCAGTTCTGTAGCGATATACAAATTATTGATCTCAAACTAAATGCGCCCAAGGCACGCGTGTACTACGTTGAAAAGAGGTTGCTAAAATTCATGTTATTTTGTTTTATATATCGTATAACACTTAGTAGTTTGTATTGTGTTTTTTATGAAAGATGTTTAAATCATATATGGATTGCATTCATATTTTATTCAGTGGTGATGACTTGCGATAGTGTTTTAATTATTCTTATTTATATGTATTACTCATTTTACTACCGATTACGAATTCTTGCTACACATTTGACGACTGGTGACAATCGACTTTTAGTGTCATATCAATTTCTCTACAAATATATTTCTGATATGATAGAGAAATATAAGAACGCGTATAATTTTGCGGTAAAACATTTTTTTACCATATTTTAATTATGAAATATTCGATTTATTTTGATCTAAATATTGCCATTTGTTTTTCAGTACTTGATAGCTGTTTTATTTAATACACCGCTTATGATGATTTGCTCCTATTATGCTGCATGGTTCATATACAACAACAAATATGCGGTAATTTAACAATGTTTGTATATGTATTTTTGGATATTGAACTGATTTTATTTCAAAAATAAAACACCGAATTACTTCTGACAATTATAATTCAACAAAAATAATCAAAAGTTAAACAATCGGACAGCGATTTGATACAATTTAACTAAAGAGAAATGAAATATCGGACGATGTTTCCACGACGGTGGCTCGAGGCAAAGTGACGGCGCGGCGTTTGCGCACCGCCTTTTAAATCATTCGCCGGCTGGTTCTCGTCTACCTTCCAACACGGCCTTTCTTGATAAATGAGACCGTCCTCGGTCTCCCTTAGCTCTGCAGGCCAGTCTCAAGCATTGGCATCGAAGCTTAGATGGTGCTCAGGCTCGGAGGGTTCATATGCCACGCTTGAGTAGAAGTCTCTTGGTAGTTCTATGCAACCCAGACGTGCAGACCCAGACGGAACCTGTTCATTTTCTTTTCACAGCCCTGGTACCGGAAACAGCTAGACTTCAATTTGTGGCTGTAGCTCAGCCGCAGCCGAAGTAGTTTCTTCCTTTTCTAGGTCAGCATCTGTACAGAACGTGAAAACGATTTGCATATGTATGAAATCATAGAAAAGGCTTGAAGGCAAGCCAAAAACTATCCAGACATGAAGTTTTTCTTGCTCAAAAAGATTCAATCATTAAACATGAAACTGAACCGAAAAAAAATTGAAGTCTACAAGTATCGCCTTGCAAAGTCTGTCAAAAAACATTTCTTGTAATGGTCACGGATAAATCTCAGTTCAGATTCGTCAAATCTTATTAAAATTCACTCGTAGATTATCCGGGTGATCAGGGCAGCAAAGCAAAATTTTATCAAAGGCACTTTGTAACCATGACTATGATTACGACTAAACAACCAAGAAAGAAATACGTTTGAAAGGTATCCTGTGTTATGACTAAAAAAGAAACATAAACAATCGTTACTTAGCCAAAAGACAGCAAAAATGTCAAGAGGTAAGTACTTAACTAGTGAGCTACGGCGCAGCGGCGTGAAATCTATCTATCCCGAGCAAGTAAGCAGCACGATTGGATGCTTTACTCGCTCACATAGACAGATGCTTGGCGCAGAGCCTGTCCCGAGCAAGTAAAAGCACGAATGGATGCTTTACTCGCTCACAGAGACAGATGCTTGGCGCAGAGCCTGTCCCGAGCAAGTAAAAGCACGAATGGATGCTTTACTCGCTCACAGAGACAGATGCTTGGCGCAGAGCCTGTCCCGAGCAAGTAAAAGCACGAATGGATGCTTTACTCGCTCACAGAGACAGATGACGGCGCAGAGCATGTCCCGAGCAAGCAAGAAGCAAGACTTCATGCTTTACTTGCTCCCAAGGACAGAAGCACGGTGTGAAGCCTGTCTTGACCAAGCAAGAAGCACGACTTGATGCTTTACTCGCTCTCAGGGGCAGAAACACGGAGTGAAGCAGTATCTGAGTAAGAAGCACGACGTGAGACAATACTCGTTTCCCAGGGACAGAGGCACTACGTGAAACAGTATCCCGCACTGAGTAAGAGGCACGACGTGAAGTATTACTCGTTTCCCAGGGACAGAGGCACTACGTGAAGCAGTATCCCGCACCGAGTAAGAGGCACGACGTGAGGCATTACTTGTTTCCCAGGGACAGAGGCACTACGTGAAGCAGTATCCCGCACTGAGTAAGAGGCACGACGTGAAGCATTACTCGTTTCCCAGGGACAGAGGCACTACGTGAAGCAGTATCCCGCACTGAGTAAGAGGCACGACGTGAAGCATTACTCGTTTCCCAGGGACAGAGGCACTACGTGAAGCAGTATCCCGCACCGAGTAAGAGGCACGACGTGAGGCATTACTTGTTTCCCAGGGACAGAGGCACTACGTGAAGCAGTATCCCGCACTGAGTAAGAGGCACGACGTGAGGCATTACTTGTTTCCCAGGGACAGAGGCACTACGTGAAGCAGTATCCCGCACTGAGTAAAAGGCACGACGTGAAGCATTACTCGTTTCCCAGGGACAGAGGCACTACGTGAAGCAGTATCCCGCACTGAGTAAAAGGCACGACGTGAAGCATTACTCGTTTCCCAGGGACAGAGGCACTACGTGAAGCAGTATCCCGCACTGAGTAAGAGGCACGACGTGAAGCAATACTCGTTTCCCAGGGACAGAGGCACTGCGTGAAGCCCGATCGATCTGAGACAAACCAGAGAAAACAAAATTAGAACTATGAAACGTAAAACATCACCACTGAGCCGCTACTAGGGTCATAAAACGTGTCAATTACTAACAAGGTCTCTCAATAATCATCTAACTCAGAAACAATTGCAAAGCTTTTACGTTAATCGTTCGGGGGCACATTTCCCTTCAAATAGATGAACATCACCCTTAAATCAACCTTCGTGGGTATGCCCGTCATCCTGCAGTGGACCATCAAAAGGCTAACACAGTGCAGATGAAAATGATAAAGATCAGATGTATCTTTTTACAAAAAGTAAACATTTCACATAGCAATACATTGTTAAACGTAGGTACTTCTATAGACAGACCGAGACGTAACAATACACTTGGCAGGTTACGTTCATACTCTTCAATTGATCGGGCACAAACTTGATCATTATTTGATCATTACAAGTTTATCAGTGTACAGTACTCCCTACAAATTGTACCAGTAAATGAATATTGCACGAACAGTAGATCATATTAAAATTAGAAATCTTTATTTGCATCTGTAAGTTATCGCTTATCGGGTGTTAGCAGTGGGCGACTGGGCGTTACGTATCGTAGCAGCTTTATAAAACTGTCTCTAGCTACATAGCCGAAAAACTGCTCTTTGCAATGTCGAAAAACTCCTACACATAATAACCTAGCTACGCCGTGTCGCGCTCGTGTCGTGGCTTTTCTGGTTACTAAAATCCAAACTGTTTCGTTGCAACCCACGCGACACCGACGGCTACGCGGCGACGGTCCAGAACTAATCACGGCTACATACACAGTTAGTGAAGAATCAACTTTAGTTTTCTTTAGAGAAGGTTAAATTTAGCTTGCTCTAAGAAAACCAGTTTTTTCTCTGGTTATGGCGCCATGATAATTAAATTTCACCGTTATTTCGACACAGTTAAGATTTATTTTTGCCTGGTAAGAAGAATGTAACCGGTTATTTTGAAAAACTAGTGTTGCGATCGGGTTTTCAAAACTCAGAAATCTAGCTACTACCCATGTCTATCAGTTCACGTCTCTCACTTGTCACCAAAACTTTCACGACTGCCGGGCGATGGTGTAAAACGTTCAAGGCTACGACTTATTATAGTCGACAGGTCACCAAACATTTTACCTTTTCCAGTGCAAAATCAAACATTTAAGCACTCACAACTGGGCCACCACATTCCATCACATTCAGTGACCTCAATGAGACGCACTCCCGCGTTTTATCGGAAACGCTGCAGCGTCACAACTACAAACAGAGAAGAAGCGTTTAAAAAGAGTTGAGCTTACTCTCTCTTTCTTCTTTCTTCTTTGTCACGGCAACTACATAGATAACACTTTTGATAAAAACAACCCTAATTACATACTTTCAAATAAAACCCATCTTTAATGATTGCCTTACTTGCCTGCTACTTTTGTCTTCGACTACATGTAAAAAATTACATAAGTAGAACTTAGATCTTATCAGAGCTCGGTCACACGTGACCTTGACCTTTATTTTAAAAGGCTCAGTTTCTTTCACTAGAAAATAATCATTCCGAAATCACACAAAGTAGAATTTACAGTTCCCCAACAAACATCTGACGGGACTAACCCCGTACCTATCTCAAGTCATATTCAAAATCTAAAAACAATCTATCGACACCAGCTTTTTCTTTACTACAACAATTCACAAGTTTTCTTATTTCACAAGACTACGAAATTCCAAAACCACTTCAAGGCATTGCGACGCTGATCATTTTGCATCGAAATTCAACGTTGCTTATGCTACGCGTTATCTTTTTTCACCAAAACAATTTTTACATTAGAATCCCGGCTATAAGCACGTTTAGGATTTAAATGAGTGTCAAATAATGTCAGTTGACTTTCGCAGAAAGGCGGACAAATTCACCACGAAAAAACAATGCCTGCCTTATGAGTTGAACTTCACAACATCTATTTAAAGGCACATACCAGGCTTTCATTATTATTTTTCACAAAATGTTTAATGCGTAACCTACACAGCAAAAAAAAATGACAAGTAGGGTAGTTTTGATTGAGTCGTGTTCCTGACTCTGAACAAAACAATCGCGATAAAATAGCTCGTGTTCGCAATAAAATAACCCCATGTACGATCACTCACCCGTCATAAATGTTTACACAAGGGCCTGAATCATAATTTAAACAAAACCCGATTCGTAAAAAGTCGGTAGTCTAGTACTTAGCACGGTCTATTTTGCCATTGGTAAACATGGGCATAAACGTAAAATGTAAAAGTAATGGATAGCTCTCACCAACATTCTGAAGAAGTGTACTGCATCAACAATGCAATCTGGTACCGTGAACTTGTACCTGACCGTTGTCTGCCACAAACAGTTTACCAGCCTCTCTTGGTGCTTAGTGCCGCTGAGCGCGACGAGGCTTGCTGATGACGGTGATTCCCGATGAGTAGTCGACATCGCAAAGGTGGCAGGTAGCAATGCCCACCGAACAGGTGCGAAGCCTGCTGAGGGCGGCATGCCCACCGGTTAGGCGGTGAGGCCTGCGAGTTGCGGGAACTGACGAACCCTGTGAGCTATCAAGCACTGCTCCAACACTTCACTTCACTATTAACTCGCGCCTAGTTTCGCTCTTAGGCAACTACCTTCATGTAGATTTTGCGCAAACTACTATTTCGATGGCCATTACATTGTCCGACATTTCTTTGCAACATAATGTGGGCAGAGTAGTGAGATAGAACAACGCGTGAAACGTAGATTCTATCCACTTCTGATTTTGGATACTTGAACTGATTTTATTTCAAATAAAACACCGAATTACTTCTGACAATTATAATTCAACAAAAATAATCAAAAGTTAAACAATCGGACAGCGATTCGACACAATTTAACTAAAGAGAAATGAAATATCGGACGATGTTTCCACGACGGTGGCTCGAGGCAAAGTGACGGTGCGGCGTTTGCGCACCGCCTTTTAAATCATTCGCCGGCTGGTTCTCGTCTACCTTCCAACAGTATGGTATATTTATGTATGTATCAGCAAACAGGAATCTTGGGCTCGATTCAGTTAATTATCTACTGAGCTGGTTCGCTTGTGGATCTCTTTCATTCTTCACCTTTTGCAGTTAAGCGTTTGTTTTAAAATTGCCAGCTAATATACTTAAATCTTGAAATGCATAGTTTAGTTATTCAATAAATTTCGTATAAAAATCGTCCGTAAAGTTACTCGTTTAAGTATACGTCCGAGCCAAAAGTCAAAAATAAAGCCCCTGGTTCTTCGTCGAACAAAATTCAACGCTTCAACTCTGTTTTATCGCACGTTTTTACGCCACCAGTTAATTCTTGGACGTTTCCTAACAGCTTTTGAACGGGATAAACAGTTTACATTTGCCTACGTAAGTTTCAGTTCAGTAGCATCACAGGTTTTACGTCCTCAATTGCAACCTAATCATTTTGTGAACGTTAATAAACTTGACAGGTTCACAAGAGCTCATGTTATCAATTATTGTCTGTCTGTCAATGACTACGTCACTAGGTCACTGCGTCTACAATACCTATATTTACATGATTTGAATAATAAATAATAATTAATATTTTGGGACATCTTACACACGGCCTCTGATCCCAAACTAAGCAAAGCTTGTGATATGGCTGCCAGAGACGGATATACTATATATACTTATTATTTTTAAATACATATATAGATAGTAACTAAATAACACCCAGACACAGAGCAAACACTTATGTTCATCACACAAATATTTGCCCTGCGGGGGATCGAACCCACGCCTCTTTGATCCAGAAGTTAGGGTCACTAACCACTGAGCCACCGAGGCAGTCAATTCGTGAATTTGTCAGTGAATGATTCGTTATCTTCTGTACCAGCCTTTTTAATAGTCCACTGCAGGACGTAGGCCTACCCGCGAAGGGTGTTTGGGCCATATCCACCACGCTGGCCCAGTGCGGGTTGGTGGATTCACATACGCCATCGAATTTCTTCTACGGACGTATGCAGGTTGCTTCACGATGTTTTCCTTCAACGAAAAGCCAGTGATGTGAAATTCCGTACATAAATTCCAAAGAACTCATTGGTACGGGACCGGGGATTTGAACCCACGACCTCACAATTGTAAGGCGGGTGTCACTACCTTTATACCACCACGGCTATCTATCTTAATCGGCCCTTATTCGGCTATTCGTTATCTTAATCGGCCCTTATTCGTATTTTCGCCCTAAAATCTCAAATCATAACACGTTTTTTCGTCATCAACCGTAATAGAAACGTTTTTTGACAGATTTTGTTGAGCAAAAATAGGTACTAGGTTCATTAGCGATCCAGGTCAGATACAGAAATATTTCTTTACTAGCTGACCCGGTGAACTTCATATCACCATTTATCACACTAATTTTGATGGCGCATAGCGCCACCAACGACTGGATACGGCAACTTTTACATGTAGGAAAAATTTATGTACAATGGGAAAATTAAATTGACGTTTGTATTATTCTTCTAGCATCTTTTTCATTGTTTTTTCACCGTGTTAACCTTTTCTAAGCTTTTACAAATAATTCAAAACCAAAATGAACTAAATCGGCAATTCTAGCGAGAGTTTTAGCGAGACTAACAACCACGATTCATTTTTATATTTGAGAAAGAAAAGTAAAACCAATTCAACGAACATAATAATAATTATGACTCTCAAAACTACGTTACAAACTCTTCAGTTTATTATTAAATCAGCTATTATCCATAGGTTTATGTCCAGCGTTGCTCTACCTACGGCCGATAATGATTATGATGTGTAAATTTGAAGACAGGTACTTCAAAGTGTTACTTAGAGGTATTAATTTAATAAATTAACCGAAATTGATACATTAGTATCCAATACCAGTTATAACACCTATGTTGATGTTACAAATATTTACTCATCAATATTGTTTCCTAAAACTCATATCTCATAGCTCTTTACAAAATGATGCATAATATGTATGCTGTTAGGCATTTGAACAAACTTGACGTACTATTCAATTCTGAAAAACTGTAAAAAATGATAAGATCAGTCAACTTTACACATTTTAATAATAATGCAATTTCTTATGTGTTTATCTCAGTTTTCAAAATATTTCAGCTTGGTTTCGGTTACGATTTTGGATTTTTTAAATGTAAAACATCAATGATGAATTTTATTTCCCATTTTGTTGTTGTGCGTATGGGGTATTTCGTCCACGTCTTATGTTTACCACTTCACTGTGGCTTGGGACATTGCTTTGTTTAGTCAATATATGATTTATATATTATTTTTCATACTTCAAAAATCAAGTTTCACGTTATGTCAGTTTTGTAGCGATATACAAATTATTGATCTCAAACTGAATGCGCCCAAGGCACGCGTGTACGTCGAAAAGAGGTTGCTAATATTCATGTTATTTTATTATACATATCGTATAACGCTGAGTACATTGTACTGTTTTTACTATAGTGGATGTATAAATCCTATATGGATTAGAGTTATATATTATTTAGTAATGTTGACTTGCGATAACGTTTCAATTATTCTTATTTATATATATTACGCATGTTACTACCGTTTGCGAATCTTTACTCCACTTTTGACGGCTAGTGACAATCGACTTTTAGTGTCGTATCAGTTTCTCTACAAATATATTGCTGATATGATAGAGAAATATAAGAACGCGTATGATTTTGCGGTATAATTTTTTATATTATTTTTTATTAATTGTATATTCTATTACCACCAATTTGTTTTTTATCAAATATTACCATTTGCTTTTCAGTATTTGATAGTTGTTATGTTAAATATACCGCTGATAATGATGAGTACTTACTATGCTGTTTGGGTTTTGTACAATAACAGAATTGCGGTAATGTATTTAAGGATTTTATTGTATATTATAAGTATTTATTTGTCTGGGATCCTGAAAGGGCTCGATTAAGTTATACATTGCTGGGTATGAATTGGTTCGCTTGTGACCCTCTCTTGTTTCTCCGCCGCTCAACAGCTGTCATAAAACGGCTCAGCTACACAGAATTCCCATAGGAATAATGTGGTTGATAGTAATTTTTTTTAAAAAGCATTGTCCTATGGCACGAGTTAGAAACGAGACATGAAAATATCTCGATTCGGTGGCTTTTATCGGATTTTTCGTCTCGTAACGTCAAATTTTCGTCAAGTATCCAAACTTATTTGACAGTTTTGACAACTTGCGGCCAGGTGTATGGAAAATACATTTTTGTGGTTGAGAATTGTTTTAAGTGACAACAGCGTTACCCCTCTGGGATCTCTGTGTACAGCTACGAATGATGACGTAACAACCTATAATACCAAGTTGGAACGTGAGGGTACTCACCGATTAGAAATACTTTATCTGTATATCAAACGATGGTAACTTCCTGTTACTCTACTATTAAAATATTTTTGGAATTAGATTTATTGTTTGCGTTCGTTTTTGTATCTAGGGTATCGTTTTAAGATGTTTACGTAAACGTACGAATTTTCTTCGTCTAACATTGAACATTTTCAGTTTTGGCAGGTAATATTCACGCCGGCAAATGCAACTTCAGTTCTCATGTTTATTCTGACAATAGGACCCGCTGTATGCGCATCTCTACTTGCTTCTGAAGTTCAAAAAATGTGTGTAATATTACATGAAAAACTGCGTCTTGAAAAAGGTGAATACTCGAAGTATTGAATTACTTACTTACGCCCGTTGTAAATAAAAACCGGACAAGTGCGAGTCAGGCTCGCACATCGAGGGTTCCGTACAAACACGTTGTTAAAATAATTAAAAACCTGTTTTAGCATGTGCTAATGCAGTTTTTTATATGATACTTTAATGATACGATTTACTCACTCTGAATTTTGAACGCATATTTTGTGATCTTTGAGGCCCTATTTTTTGTGATTTGAATAAAAATACGGTTTTCAAACTTATTCCTATATGTAGACTCTGAGAAAATGCTTCTCGCCAAATTTCATAGTTCTATGTCAACGGGAAGTACCCTGTAGGTTTTGATTTTTGTGAGTGCGAAATATGCGGTTTTTTACGACATGAATGACTCTAACTTTTTTATACGGGAACTGAAAAGTTTTTCTTTTACACAACTGCAAGAGACCATAGATATACGTATACAATTTAAATTTCAACTCGATATCTTTACGTGTTCTCGAGATAAAGAGTCTTGACATACACACAGATGGACAGACGGACAACAAAGTGATCCTATAAGGGTTCCGTTTTTTCCGTTTGAGGTACGGAACCCTAAAAACAGCTTTTTATTTATATCTAAGGCTACTCCCGACAAAATGTACGGAAAATAGAGTAAGTAATTTACTGTTTTACTTTAGATAGGGTATTTTAGTTTAGATAGGATAATTTAGTTTAAGTATAAAGTTTTTTTAAAAGTTTGGATTAGTTATTTTAGTTTAGCTAGGTTATTTAAGTTAATTTTTTTATGTTATTTAAGTTCTGTAAGTATATTTATTGGTGAATATATAATATGTGAGTTTAGCACGTTACAGACGCAAAACTAACTACGGCGATGTGCGAATATTTCTATTATAATTTTAACAGTGTTTGAACTGTACCTGTATTCATTGTTTTTCACAGATAAATCTACCTGTCGAAATTTGAAGAGATTCATCCGGTACTTGGAGGCTCGCCCGCTCAAGTTTTCGGTGTACAAGGTGATCCCGCTCAACGCCAGCTTGCTCGGGATCATTTTGAACTTTTGTTTCACATATCTCATTGTATCGTTTCAATTTTCACATTTGTACTAGTGATATTATAGGATAAGATAGTATAAAGTTTATTTCACATCATGCAAATTGCAACTACGTAATACTCTTACTAACACTTATATTTAGAACAATTATTATAAGTAATGTCACCTAGTGATAAGTACGTTTACGGATTTGAATTATGAGTGTAAAAGCACCTGAAGTTTGCAACTTTTAAACGTTAAGAAAAGCCGTTCCGTTAATATCTTCTTTTCTATGGTCTTTGACTATTCCTTTCTATATTAATATCTTGGCTTTACTTTCCAAGATTGAATGGTTACATTGTACCTATTGTGACGAACGGTGTTTTGCTTTCAGACACAAATCATGTGTGGTTAGAATATAAATAACTAAATATATTTTAAATTGTTAGTTTTGGTGTGAAATAATGATAAATAAGTTGTTAGTTTTAGTGTGAAATAATCATAAATAATGAATAAAGTTATGCTTCTTTTAAGTATCCCACCAAAAACCTTTTCATCGTCACCATCATCATTTGGTGCCAATAATAGCCAAAATAGTGGTAGGTATATTTTTTTCATACAAAATGTTGTCAAGACGAGACTGAAAAAACTATCAGATCTGATGTAGAGCCGAGCGTCTAACTCTACACTCCCTGACTCTACAAGCCTTAACTTCACAAACTCTACTGTACCAGCCTTTTTATTAGTCCACTGCGCAGCAGGACGTAGGCCTACCCACGAAGGGTGATTGGGCCATATCCACCACGCTGGCCCACTGCGGGTTGGTGGATTCACATACGCCATCGAATTTCTCCTACGGACGTATGCAGGTTGCTTCACGATGTATTCTTTCACCGAAAAGCCAGTGGTGTAAAATTACGTAGGTACATAAATTTCTAGGAATTAATTGGTACGGGATTAGGATTTGAACCCACGACCTTACGGTTGTAAGGCGGGTGTCACTACCTCTGGACTACCACGGCGGCACAAACTCTACACCTCAGTCAAAATGTGTCGCTTGGCCATTTTGTTACTACTAGAACTATCTATTGTATATCAGAGAAGTAATGAATAAATTTAGACCCTACACTCATGTGTATCATCACGGTAGTGATGGTAGCATCTGGGTTGACTCATAGTAAAAATTGATCGTAATGATGGTCTTATTCAACCTCTGTTGACTTAGTACACCCTGTATGTATGGCATAGACCATTTCACATCCAAACTCCCACAGCTATTGTGGTACAGCAATGTGGTGCTTCATTATAGCTTTTATAAGCAACCTTTGTATCTCAACGATATTCTCGGATTCTTTCTGCGAGATCGCAACGGAAATGCGAAAATTCGTAGACAATTATTATTATGTACTACGGGACTAATCGTGCACTAAAATTACGAGATAAGCAGTCTACCCGTGACCACGATCGATGCAACTCGGTTGAAACGTCGCGATGATGAGGTATTTATTTATCTCGTAACTTTAGTGCACGATTAGTCCCCTAGTACTTAATAATAATGTGTTCAAATCGCGAAAGCTTAAAAACAAAATTCGTAGACGAATCAAAGTTACCGACAAATCCTAAGTGTTTTTTGAAACTCAATACATTGTACAATGTACATATTATACGCTTAGATTAATGATTGGCCTCGTGCTCAAGACCAATCATCATTAATCTAAGCTTATATGTCTATATGCACCAAAAAACCTTTCGGTTGTCTCGGTGCTTAAATTCACAACTCGCTATTTAACAAAATTTCTGACATACCTTACTCACACTACGCACAAACGATTGTACAAGTAATAGTAGTATTGTAAGTAATTGTACAAGTATCTAAATACAAATTGAAATGACAGTAGACAGGGTACATAACGCGGAAAAAATGTGGCCGATAGGGCTGCAAAGTTCTCGAAAGAAGAACACTTAACGTACAACGAAGGACGGTGGTGGTGATAGTAATTAACACTGCAGGACGCGACATGCTGGATGCAAGCCACTTTCAACCGAGCTTATTAAAAATATAGGTATCCGACCATCCAGCAACCGTAAAACGTCTTCTACTGGTCACAAGCCTACCTTATGGGTTTCCAAGAAGCCCGATCGAAAGTGGCTTGCATCCAGCGCACTCCTGCGCCGTCATATCGTCAGACATCCTACGTTGCGTTTGATGGTACGTGGTCTCCATGTCCATCGAGAGTTTCTCTACCACCTGTAAAATCCATAGAGCAGGTCTATGTCCAGCAGTGGACGTCCTACGATTGATGAATATGGATATAAAGCGTCGTAAATAAATGTGACGTCACATCATTCTCAAACCACGATGACTGCTAAGATTTAACAGCTTAAACTAAGCAGCAGTATAAAAAGCATTCTGCACGACGCCGACGCTCTACACGTGCAACTTGTAGACTAATTATACCGAAAGGACCTATAGTGCTCTCCGCGTCCAGTACAACAACGCGTTCAGAGCGGTGATGGGGCTGTCCCGGGTATGTTCGCGGAGGCACGAACCAACTGCTTGCGCAAGCGAGCCACTTCCCTGGTGCGCAGGGTACGGGCCAACTCCAATACCGTCCTGGCGATGATCGCTACCAGATGGGACTGTCCTTTCCTTCGGCATTGCTCCAACAGATATATTGCAGTACCAGTGCCAAAAAATGGTAGGAACATGAATGACTACACACATTGACTTTACAAATTTTATTGTTTAGGTTTACTGCCATTGAATTTTATTGATATTTTACAATTGATAATTTTGATTTTTTTTACATTTTAGTTATTACTTATGAAAATTATTTGTAATTACCTATACTGTTGCTAATATGGGCCATGCCATACAAGCGTATAAGAAGTGCTTCACTTAGATTATTTTTTATTTATTATTTACAGTTAAGGTGCAGAACGTGTACCTAAAAGATCTGGACTAAAACACTCAATACATCATCCAATTCATTTATTTTCATGCTTAGGTAAATAAGTACAGGCTGATACAAGTGTCATTATGAAGCACAAAGTTTAATCTTATCATTTTCGTTTACAATGTACTCGTACATTGTTAATTCTTTAGTAAAGTTTCGGTATTATCACTGAAAGTGTAGGAACTTCATAATAAAATCTATTAGATACACTTATAGGTACCTATTGTCTACAAGAGGTGACTGGTTGAAGTATACTGGTTGAGCCTTTTAGGAAAATATCGGAGTCGATAAATCCCTTTATTTACGGATGATGAGTTTAAAAAAGAGGTTACTATAAATACCTATACATATTTTGCTTGCTAGAGCGCATACGATCTTTTTCCACATTAAGTAATAAGCATGATTTTCATTACAACACACGCAAAAACACGTAAGATTCAAAGAAAAAAACGTGTGCAAGATGTCTCTTAGTATTTTTCTTACATGACTATTTTATATTTGGAGAATATATTGTTATTACGATTACAGTTAGGATTAGATTAACTTAAATGACAGAGTTCTTGTTGCTTGTTGTGAACTGCCAAGTGTTCCTTTGAAACCATTACCGCGCCTACCTCCTTTATTTAATTATTTTCTAACTTTGATAGTTAAAAAATAATTAATAATTAAAAATATATTGTTTTGCTAGAGCGTACATAAAGTAATTTACTTCCGTTCTGTGTCACATCAGGAACAAAAATACATTCACATGTTTACTTATTACGTAATAAATTCTCACATTATAAATATTTGTATGAGCCTGCGAGGTCGAAGAATATGTATCTGGTATAATCATTTTTATTGTACTACCAGGATTCATGTACTTGCACTGGTATTATACTTATGTTTTGTTAAAAAATATGGTAAATAGAGACTTATAATAACTAAAAAAGATTAACTTAAAATAAAATTTTATAGGTCAATTGATTAAAATATGAGATTATGATTTCGATTGTTGATAAGTTTAATAGGATGTAACTATTATAAACATATATGGTAGCAACACTGAAACGAAAACCATGGCTTCTTCTCAGGGACGTTTTATATCATACTCATACTCATATTTATCTCCTCCAAGCTTCTTTCGAATTAAACTAAAATTAAAAAATGGTTACAACTCAACTCGGATTAAAAACAGTTATAAATAATGAATAGCTCGCCAGCCACGAGCACATGAGATTCCGCTATAATCTAGAATAAAACACAAAGTAAATAAAACAAATCTTAATATATATAAATCTCGTGTCACAATGTTAGTCCTCAATGGACTCCTAAACCACTTAACCGATTATAATAAAATTTGCACACCATGTGCAGTTCGATCCAACTTGAGAGATAGGATAGTTTAAATCTCAAATTATAGTCCCAATTTTAATTTATTTAGCCACAGCAACGCGTGGCAGGGTCAGCTAGTTATTATATATATCTGTAACTTTCGTAATACAAGCTTTTTAGATCCTGGATATCATGTAGCAGCAGAGTGCTAGTCAAGACAAGTAAAACGAGCCCAAACACGACAGCTCTATCTTGTTTAGTACAGGAGTTCCTATGGCCACCTTCCGACTCCATCATCAGATCATCTCCATGTAACCATATTATTGCATTGTCACGCGGTATACATAATTATGCGTGCAAAATTTCAACTCGATCGGTAACCAGGAAGTTGGTCAAATGAAACTTGCAAGATTGCACCCGGACTTACTCAGGTACATCCATATAAACAAAGGTACATCAATTGCAAGTTAAATAAAAGCTCGTAGTAATAAGTATTTACATTTAGTACATATGCGTAAATTGGGCGATGACAATTAGGTAAGTGACGCAAAAGCCCAAAACCATTCCGAATAAGTTTTCGTCGAGCGGGATCACCTTGTACACCGTGAACTTGAGCGGGCGGGCTTCCACGTAGCGGATGAATCTTTCTATTTCGAGACATCGACGATTATCTAGATAAAAAAACATGAAGGTAAATATTAAGAAGATTGTGAATCGACCACTGTTTTCGCTTTTTCTGTAGAACATTGAGAAAAAATTCGGTACAGTTTTGATAAGATATCCATTCCGGGATATAACTCTTTTTACCCCTTAAATTTTAACATAACGTTATGTTTCTGGTGTTTATCGCTTGAGTAAAAAGTATTTCATGTTTGTACGTCTTATTTTTTCAGAAAAGTTTTTAGTTTACGCATACTTTTCAGCCAAGTGTTTGCGCAAAAATGACTTTTGAGAGGCTCATAACTTTAAGGTCAATTAAAAAGTGTAAAAACTAAGACATGTAGGTAATCATTAATCATAGCGATCGAAGAAGTCAAGTTGGCGCCTTACAATTGCATTAATATACAAAACGCCAACATTAGCCATTAAGCGCCTGCACTTGCCATCTCGTGGTCATACTAGTTTGTCAGACACGTAATTCCAGAACCAGGCACAAACGCCAGACCCAGGCACATAACGCTGGAACTAGCCACAACCGCTAGGACCAGCCACAAAACGCCACTTCTGTACTAAATTGTGTCTAAAACGTCACTGGCGACGTTTTACTGTTGCGTTTTGGGACTGTAATCTAAAAATTCAATTTGTATTTGTGATTCAATAAACGTTAATATAAATGATTAAAATGAGATAACTACTTTTTATGATGTTTGATATATATTAAACTATAATTATTGATAATATAACTATCTACATTTCCTTAAATAAAAGCTCAACCAGAAAATCGCATATTCATGACATGACCAAATGTTTGGAACAGCCGTTTTTTTGGTCGACTTGTATTCTATTTTTCAGTACCTAAGTTTTTTTCTAACAACAATTTTACCTTCAACTATACCTTCATCAAACAAAAGCGAAAGTTATTTTACCTCTTTCCCAAAGTAGTTTATTATGCAGCACCATTATTAGCTTCTGAACTTCATGGGCTAGCTTACCAGCAAACAAAGCAGGTGACAGGGTTACAAAAAGGGTTAAAAAAGGTGTGATTTTCTCAAATAACTTCTGAAAAAAAAATGTAATCCTTCTTTGGTAGTCAGATAAAATACAGGATGGGCCAACTAAACTTGTGCTCTTTACTGGACAGAACTGAATCTTCATAAGCCTATACCCCTTCAAATGCCAAGCGCCATATTCTGCCGGCAACGACGAAATGTCTCGAGGGTTCGCGAATTTTTTGCGAACTTCCGCCCGCGACCAGAAAAAGGCTTCTAGCATTTTGCATCTAACCTATATGCAATGTTTTATCGTGAGAATCTTATTGAATCAGCCTGTTTGCGTTTCTAAATGTAATACGCGATGTTTTTAACGGTTTTTCTTCAAGATAAGCTTAAAGTTGAAGTACATTTACATTAAAATGGGTACTTGAACTTTATATCCTTCTACTTCCGTAAAAAACCAACTATATGCAAATATGACTATTTTATTTCCATTATTAGACCTTAATATACGTAATCTACACAAAACTTAACATCTGTCGAAAATTTTATTTATTATTTTTTGCTTCTCAAGTGGCAGCTACTTGAGAAAAAAATGGCGGTAAAAAAAGGTGTTGGGTTACGGGAGAGATTACAAGACACATAATCTATGAAGTGGCGCATGTCTGATGATTTATTGACAGTATATTTCACGTTTAGAGGCTTAGACAAAGATTTAGCTCTTAAAATAACTTATTCATATATGTTTAATGCATAAATTGAAGTACCGTCGAGCAAAACTATTTTTTTTCTCTCCCTAATTTCGAAACTTCGGGAATAAACTGTGCTATGTTATTTCAAAATGTTTTGGCACAATATTGTAAACAATGAACCGTACTTCAAATAAAAGTACAATAACAGTCCTGTTCCCATACAAAAACCATTGACAAATCCCAAATAAATAACAGTACGCCCGCCATACGTCCACGTAAACAATGGCGCGCTTATTGGTGTCAAATTTTACTTTATTTAGGAATGAAAATTAAGTTGTTATGCCTACTATAATCATCATTGTCTTGAGTTACTTCTGTTCCATTAGCATCCCTTTAGGGGCTTATTTTGGACATCAAAACTAACAACTTTTGTCAAAACTCAAAATAAAAAAATCGGCTGTTCCATACATATTTCGCGGGTGCACGGGTCGCGGGTGAACGATATTTGTCTATGGAACACCAATTTTTTTTGTGTTTTGAGAAAAGTCGTAGAACAAAAGTTGTCCGTTTTAATGTACAGAATAAGCCGCTAAAAGAATGCTAGCTAATTAGAAATAACCCTGTACATTTCGACAGGCTCTCAACTGATTGGGTTCATACTCGCAATTTTTGATATAGAATTAAGATATTCAACAATATTATTATTATAAATATTATAAAAATCGGTTGATACGTAGGTAGTGCTTTAGCAAAACTAAATTTCTCCTTTTTTTGAGGGAAATACCCTTTATAAAATAATACCAATAAAGGTTTCACATTTGAATTCGGCAGAAAATTTTTGCTCTGTACCATTGAAGTGCGAACAGTTCATGTACAGTTTGGAGCCCACTAAAGTTTTGCTATATTTAGCAGTGGACTATCAAAAGTAGGTAATGGTTACTTCATACATAAACTTTACTGTTATTTAGAAGCGTCTTCTGCAATCGTATCTCATTTTATTAATAAGTTAATACTTACATACGGAGTCAAATTCGCTGTTTCCATGTATGGTTGGTTAGTTAGTACTTCCCAAATTATAAAGTAAATTGTTGACATAATTCTTGGTACATTCAAAGCAAGGGACACCAGGTACTGTAGAAAAATATTAGTATTAAGGGGTCTGCCCACTACAACGTACTTTACCATCACCGTGTATACCAGGAACGTAATCAGGAACGATCCACGGAAATCATCACGATACGCTCTACTATGCGGCATAGTACTATGCCCATTATTACATTTACTATCAACGTACCTCAACAATAGTCATCGAGAATATTTTCCGGTGCCCGAATGATGCGCTTTATACATGTCGGTGACGGAACGGTCTAGTGGGCAAAGCCTGTTACTGTCTTACCACTAAGGTTTTACGCACGCTTTAGACAATGTTTAACAGTCCAAAATAATAGCATGGTTAAACAGTGTTTAAAGCGTGTTTAAATCTTTTGTGGTAAGGTGGTGAGAGATTGAATTTTTGCATTGTACGAGTATTGAGTTCGAGTTAAGATGCATTGAAATAATTGTAACGTAAAACTATAATAATACTTGCTTTTGTACGCACCTGTGGTTTTTGACTTTTGTGCTATCTCACAGGAACCTTTTATTTTTTCGGGATAAAAAGTAGTTTATGTCTCTTTCCGTCCATTGAACTATATCCATGCCAAAAATCAAGTCGATCCGTTGCTCCGTTGCAGCGTGAAAGAGGAACAAACCAACAAACCATCAAACTTTTCGGATTTATAATATTAATATGATTTTTCGGCGGATGTCGTACGCTACGCTTGCCTGTACATTATAAACATTTCACTCGAGAACTTTTCTAGATATAGTTGACGGTAATCAGTCCTCCGTATTATGTGCCCTGCCCACTGACATCTTAACTTGCAAATCCGTTAGGCTACAAACATTTTTGTAAAATTACAATCTGACTTACGATAGGATCAAACATAATCTTGTATTTTTCACAAACGTCTGCAATCAACTTGTACAGGTGTCGATAATATGTAATATCAGCAGCGTTGTTAACTAATTGTATACTCAGAACTTTATTCACGATAACGACACGACGATAAATTGCATAAAAAATAAACACATTAACCGCGTTCACGGACTCAAGTACCAAAACTACCGACAAATAAAATAACATTAGCCAAACGGGTTGTAAAAACACTCCCATCTTGAAACAATAACATAAAACTACAGCTGACTTGTAAAACAAAAATAAAAATAAAGTTATGATGAACCTCCCCTTAACAGCACTAGATACTTCACCAGTATTCAACGCTAAATCAATTTTATGAACATCACATAAAAACGCGCTGAGCGATTTATCCCACAGTAAGAAGTTAAAAGTTATAACAAAAAGAAAATTTTTCACAATCAAATTTCCAAACCAAATTCATTAATTACACTCATTGTCTGAGACATGTTGAATAAAAAAAAACGTGGTTAAAACAAGACATTGTGCGACGCCAAAGCATCTTGCAAAAAGTTTTTGTTTTGGTGAATTGTATTCGACAAACCCCAAATCGTAACCGAGGTAGATTTGAAGAAATTTGCACAATGTTGACGTTAACTTTGACGGTTTAAATATTTTGAATTCGGTTTGCATTGCACCGTATTTTTCCCTTCAGTGAACCGAAATTTAAAGTACGAATTTCGATACTTCGTTAAATATAAATAATAGCAGCAAATAAGAGATATCCTAAAATATTGAGATTAAATTAAAAATCAAATCGAAAACTTAAATTAGACTTAAAATATTTTTAAAGAGATTTTGAGTCAACTAGCTGAGTAAAGGATTGTCGTCCAACAAATTTAATATAGGAATGCTAGAAGGGCTAATAGATCATGGAATAATTTCAGAACTAATACCATAACATTAATTTGTTTAAGTACCTACCTAGTCAATCCTTTTAATATTGTCGTTTCATTTGCTAGAAACGTTGACCATGACACATAATATATCTAAACACTGGAACTGGAATTAAATATGTACAATTTATCGATGTCATATAGTAGGTGCCTAAACTCTAATTCTAAACGGGGTTGATGTAACCTGCACTGACATCCTGCTTGGGGTGTATTCTGCATTCCCCTCTTTGCCACCTTACTTATTAACCTTGACTGTGAACTGTGACCTTGACATAACAAAAAAAATCTGTGTGTTTGGTTAGGATTGAATAGTGACAACAGTGCAGCCCGCCACAGTTGCGGAACTCCCCATAAGGCACGCCAGCATGCCAGCCTCTCAGATGCCTTAGTTAAAAAGCCCAGAGAAGCGGCCCATCTCTAGTGCAAACTCCTAAATTGCCTAAGGGAAAAAGAACCAAAAAATCGGGAGACCTCGAGCGCCGCCTTCTCAGCTATCTCAGAAGAAACCTAGAGAAGCGGCTCTACCTTGAATTCTCGCGCCGCCCATAAGCCTCAGCTACTAAGTCCCCCGCCACGACAAGGCGCGAACCCACGGGCGGGTTGTACACTCTAACCTTATTATCTTAATCAACAGAAGTATTTATACGAGTACGAGTATTTTGATGTCGGTCGGTTAGGTTAGGTTTGCACAGTGACAACAAGGTGCAAGGGTACTTGATTTTTTTTATAGGGCAGGTGCCTTTATTAACTACCACTAAACCACATACAAGACTTATAATGTAAAAATTCATAAACTACTACCTACTACATAACAAGCAATTGGATCATCCACATACCCTTAAAGGTTTAAAGATAATTCGAAGCTCAATCATGCTCAGCATGCTGGGCATGCTGCTAACTGGCAGTGGGCAACAACACACACCAGCGTTTTGGTCACACGTCGCGTCCAACAGACGCTCAGATAGACTTTTGAAAACAAGAAGAGCTCCCGGCCCCAGCGGACACAATGTCTCAATTTTTAACGACTCAAATATATTATGTAACCACTGCCGAGGTTAGCATAATTATTTGCGCCATTTGTGCTGCTCCGCCGAATCGGCTACCGCTCCAGCCCTACGTAGGGAAGACAGAAAGATGTGACGGCGCCAAAGTATCGACGCAAGTCGCGACCCATACTAAGGGCCGTCCACACTTCCATGGGACCAGCGTCATACCGTCAGGCCTTTTGCCATCACCACGCGCGAGCCCATTTGTTTCGAGTACGGCTGCGATATTGGCCCTGGCAAAAGCCCTGCGTATGACATCGTTCAGACTGGCGTAGCAATCAATTCGACCAGCGAGCGCTGACAGCGCTCAGCTATGTGCGGCGCGGTAGCAACGTGGGTCGAATATTCGACGATCGAGCCTGTCGAGCCGGTTGAGACTGGTCACGACCGGCAAAGAGCCAAGGCAGATGGCACTGTAAGAGAAAGGCCTATACCCAGCAGTGGGACAAAGGAAGCTGGAGATGATAATGATAATGAAACAAATTGGTTGAGATTGATTGATTTTTAGGTTTAAAATGATTATTTGCTACAAACAAACAGATACGAGTAACTCATTATTGTACACACTAAATAAAACTTACAATAAATACATTAGTGAAATTCAAAAGATAGTGCAACACTAGGCGGCCTTATCGCTGAAAGCGATCTCTTCCAGGCAACCCATATGTTACAATATTTGTGTACTGTTTCACATTGAATTGGGGCTAGTATTTTGTGGCGCACTTACTAGTTTTGTGACCATATTTTTTTGACAACATATTTTACAAAAATTGGTAGGTACCGCTATAAACATAAGTGAAAATTAAATTATAACGCGGGTGAAGCCGCGGATAAAAGCTAGTTCTATTATAGTTTCATTCTACATAAACATAGTTTTATTCTATTTTGTCAAGATTAATAAAGGCACAAATAACGTTATCAGCTAACGTGTCCTGACGCAAGTTTAAACATTTTTTACCCATCCCAAAAATGCACAATGCCGCTGAAGACGTTTGCACTTCAAACTTCACTTCACACTTAGGATATTATGTTGGTAACTTTGGTTCGTCTACGAACTTCCTCATTTTTGATGCGATCTCGCAGAGAGACTCCGAGCATATCGTTGGGCTACAAAGTTTGCTTATAAAACCAATAGTGTTTACTTTTACCACTATTTTTGTTACAGGTTTAATTATTATTTTAACGGATTCATTCCAATTTTGTTACAGGTTCAATATGTTTTTAAACATACCTAAGCCTAACATAACCTTTTTTTTTCCTGACTTACCCTAACCTAACCACAGCCGAACCATGATACAGTTGGATTATTAATTACTAATTTTGTTCGTGATTTAATTTGGTTTGTTGAATGGTACCCTTAACTTATAAACCTACGACAGAGCGAAAATAAATTAAATATTTATTCTAAAAAAGGACAACAAACACCTACCTATCAATCATTTTGGCCATTGCCATGAAATGATAATTAGGATAAAATGAAATGTTAAGATGAAAAGGTTTTTGGTGAGATGTAACTTAAAAGAAGCATTAGTATATACATTTCTTTATTCGTTTTTCATCATTTCACGCTAATATACATAAAATATATTAATATTTAAACTAGATTTACTGTACCTACACATTGATATGACTTGTATCTGAAAGCGAAACACCGCTCGTTACAATACAATGTAACCATTTAACCATGGAAAGTACAGCCAAGTCAAAAACCAAAAGAAAAGAAGATAATGGCGTACCGGTTTTTCATAACGTTTAAAAGTTGCAAACTTTAGATGCTTTTACACTCTTAATTTGAATCTGTAAACGTGCTTATCACTAGGTGACATTAGTTATAATAATTGTTCTAAATATATAAGTGTTAGTAAGCCACGTTCCGTAGTTGCAAATTGCACGATATGAAATAAACTATACCCTATCTTATCCTATAATATTACTAATACAAGCGTGTAAATTGAAACGTTACAATGAGGTACGTGAAACAAACGTGCTTATCACTGGGTAAACATTACTTATAATAATTGTTCTAAATATATAAGTGTTAGTAAGCCACGTTAAGTAGTTGCAAATTGCACGAAATGAAATAAATTTTACCCTATCTTATCCTATAATAAATAAATAAATTAATATTTTGGGACATCTTACACACGGCCTCTGACCCCAAACTAAGCAAAGCTTGTGATATGGCTGCCAGAGACTGATATACTACACAAAATTAATTTTAAATACATATAATGTATATAGATAGTAACTAAATAACACCCAGACACAGAGCAAACACTTATGTTCATCACATAAATATTTGCCCTGGGTGGGGATCGAACCCACGCCTCTTTGATCCAGAAGTTAAGATCACTAACCACTGAGCTACCGAGGCAGTTAAATAATATCACTAATACAAGTGTGTAAATTGAAACGTTACAATGAGGTAAGTGAAACAAAGTTCAAAATAATCTCGAGCAAGCTGGCGTTGAGCGGGATCACCTTGTACATCGAAAACTTGAGTGGACGAGTCTTTAAGTACCGGATGAATTTGTTTAAATTACGACAATTTGATGTATCTGTAAAAAAAATATAGATTCAGTCGAATCATTATGAAAATAGTCTAAGACACCCGTGATCTATAAATCTTGCTGTAACGTAACATGAAAGGAGCATTTCATAAGTCTTCATAAGACGCAACACGCGCACGAACCGAGCATCATTTTTCGTCATGCACGCGGCAATACAATTAATACACACATCATACTTACGTTCATACACCGCTCAACGTTTAGTTTTCTTACCAATTATATTTGCTTTACGTTCAAAACGAAGCTCGTACTTGTATGTTTAAACGAGATTTTTTTGTTTGTGTTAAATGTTAATATCTCGGATATCGGAAGGAATCGATTTTCATGAAATTTAGTAGAATTGTTAGTTGTTTTTTAGCTTTGGTTGTTTGGTGGCGCAAAAACGAGCAACGCCTTGTCGTATAAATATAACAAAATTATAAAAGAGATACTTCTCACCTTAATACAAATGTGTTAACTGAATAATAACAATCAGATATGTCACACAAAAACCTAAAACCATCCCGAGGAGATCAGCATTTAGAGGGATCACTTTATACACATAAAATGTTAAAGGTCGCGCTTCTATGTAGTCAATTAAATGTTCAATTCTTTTAGACTTTATGAAGTCTGGAAAAAAGCATTAAGTATTAAGCTATTACCACACAGTTATGAAATAACACAAAAAAATACTAAAAACTGTTAACTATAATAATAATAGTAGGTTATGTTTGGCTGTTTTTGTTTGATTTTATCAGTTTAAAAATTATTTAGATCAGTGCAAAGTTTAACCCTCTGCAACTGACGTGCGGTCTGACAGACTTTTTAATACCTCATTCCGTAGTTGCTACTTCACTACGTGGCGTATCGTTCAGTCTCTCCCTATACCTCCCTGTGTTGCATGTTGCATGCCTCCCGGAATTGTGGTGTTCGTTGTCATCAAGACCGCAAATCAGCAATAAGCGATGGGTCTGGTTTACGTGTGGTCATTAATATTATTAGAACTCCATAGTGTCTTACATACCTCATGTCAGTAAATTAATTATATTCATAGTATTTAGCAGGCAAGTATGCCTTAGTAAAATATTTCGTTTAAAGTTTTTAAAGTGCAGCTTCATTTATTGTCAGAAATCAATTACTATCAGTTATAAAATTGGTAATGGTAAATATTTAATCAGTAAGACAACAAATAAAAAAGATAATAGTAGATACCTTACGAATTAAAAGAAATGAAACTAAAATTAAAAGTTGTAATTTTAATTGACATTTACTGAACTGACTTACAATGAATCTATATGCAAACGATTTTAATTGTATTGTAATAGTGAATTTACCTATTTTACTGTTGACTGTAAACTAAATGTTATAATGACTGTTTTAAATTAAATATAATGACAATGAAATTCGATTCTGTAATGTACCTAACTAAAAATGTGAAAATTTAAAATATAGGTCTGACGGACCGCCCTTCATAAGAATAATTTTTAACATCTCACCTTTGATGCCGAGGGTTAAAGTTAAACTTTTGTTAATTAATCAAAAATGAATCATAAAAAATTCATTGTGTGAAATTAAAATGATAATGAAAATTTCATTTAAAATTTCTCACGTGGGTTAATGATGATACAAAAATAAATAATGTTGCATTTAAAATTTATGAGTGTCCCTAATTTTTGATGAAATTTGTTCACGTTATTATTAAGAACTATTTTTCTCGGCTAAGGTACATCGTTAAATAGGTAATTACCTAAGGTCGGGAGTAAATTCAAAACAAATTCCTTATGTAAAGTAATGTACCTAACTAAAAATATGAAAATTAAAAATATAGGTCTGACGGACCGCCCTTCATAAGAATAATTTTAAATATCTCACCTTTACAGCAGAGGGTTAAAGTTAAACTTTTGTTAATTAATCAAAAATGAATCAGAAAATTTCATGGTGTGAAATTTAAAATGATAATGAAAATTTCATTTAAAATTTCTCACGTAGGTTAATGATGGTTATAAAAATAAATAATGTTGCATTTAAAATTTATGAGTGTCCCTAATTTTTGATGAAATTTGTTCACGTTATAATTAGGAACTATTTTTCTCGGCTTACATCGTTGAATAGGTGATTACCTAAGGTCGGGAGTGAATTCAAAACAAATTCCACACAATAAGTTGGCCATTATCCGAACCAAAAATAATTATTATTAGAAATACGTATCACCTCTTAGAAATTTACCAATAGACGCTCTTGACTGCTGTTTTATTCGTAGCTTTAGATTAACATCTTGAAATGTAAATATGTTTTTCAAATAATGTGACTTTTTTGTTTCAATGTTTGTAGTAGCTTACCGTTTTCTGATAGTAGTTTGTTGTTCAATATAACTCTTAGTTTATCCGTCTGAGAACTCAGCAAGCCAGCACACAGTGCCGGGAAAATAGTAAGGAGTAGAGTCCCAAACACGGACATTGGTGTAACAGCTATATCGAATAACATCACCTAAAACAATTACGGATTGAATTCATATTACAAACTACTCCCACTATTACATTGGGTTCCTAGGTGTTTGTCAACGATCACCGAAATTAAGCAACGTTCCGCACGGTCAGTATTTGGATGGGTGACCGCGGGTGGCATTTTCCAACTGAGCGCTACCGTGGCTCGGATGACACGTTAAATTGTAGGTCCCGCTTGTTTCAACCGTTTAGCCATGTCAGAGGCCTTCAGGCGGCCTAAAAACTCTGACACCAGGGCTAGCCACCCGGCCTATACGAACTTACTTACTTTATTGGGTTCCTAATGGGGCCGCGTATGAGGACACACGCGTTGGTAAGATGGACTAGCGTTGCTGCGACAAAACTTTTTGTCGCAAACCATACCATATTTACTTATTAGGAAAGTTGAATTTTGATTGTAAGGCCGCCACATTTTTCGAGCAATGTGTCATAATAAAATTATAAGGTCGAAAAACAAATTTTCTATCTTTACCCGGGGCGACACATTGGCTATGTTGGCTACAAATTATAGTCTTGATTCCAATACACCAATTTGTGAATCTGCCTTGGACTGATATTGATCGTCCAATATGAGTCCACAGACCGATCCTCACATCGGTGTGTTGGAACCAATACTGTAATTTGAAGCCAACATAGCTTATGTATGGCACCAATAAACAAATAAAGCTAATATTCTGGTACGGTACAACTAAATTTGACTACATAAAACCACCAGCTTACAAATAGAAAAAAATAATCAAAATTATTTTCTAGATGAAATAATTTTGATTAAATTTTGATTTGATTTTGATAATTTTGAAAGTATTTTTGAGAAATTTTACAAAAGTTATGATACCCATACATGAAAAACAATCAAATTAAAAACTTCAAAATAAAAGCAACTATCTTAAAAATAACATACCAAAATTTCTTGGTCGCGCAGTGTAAAAAATAATGCGTAAATGTATGCCATTATCTCAGGAACGTTGAACATCAAAGCAGCAAAAAACTGCAAAAAAAAACGAAAATTAACAGCAACCTCAAAATAACCGAAATAATACAAAAACAACAAAAATAAAATCATTCATTCAGAAACAGTACATCTATTTAGTTGTTGGTAGCCTTTTTTACCCGAGTCTACGCAAATAAATAAATATTGGGGGACATCTTACACACGGTCTCTAACCCCAAACTAAGTAAAGCTTGTGATATGGCTGCCAGAGACTGATATACCTACTACATAAACATATTTTAAATACATACTTATATAGATAGTAAGCCCGATTACAGAGGCGCCATCGTAATTATAATAGCTAAATAGCATAGTTCTGTTTCTTTTTTACTTTGGGCATTCGATAGAGAGAACGCTTTTTACGTTGCTATTAAATTTACGCTGGCGCCTCTGTAATCGGGCTTAGTACCTAAATAACATCCAGACACAGATCAAACACCTTTTATTCATCCCATAAAATGGTTGCCCTGGGATCGAATCCACGCCTTATTGATCCAGAAGTCAGTTTCACTAACCACTGAGCTACCGAGGCAGAGGCAAAGGAGTGGTAATGTGTTTATCAGCCTATTTATGTATGTATGTTCCTTTAAGGCACTGTACAGACCAAACGCCTGATAAAAACAGTTTATGGTTAACACGTCAATTGATTTCTCTTAGTCCGGCGAGTGTCACTAAAGACATGACGTTATATAGTAAAAATTCAATATGGCGACTACTGGATGCCATATTGAAAAAATGAAAAAAAATGAAAGTCAAAAAACTATCTCATGTGGGATATCGTTAAATATGTAATTAAAAATCATTTTAAGTTTTCTCGGAACATTTTTCGATTTGACTAACCGTTTCGGATCTTTATCGATTTAAAGTTGCGTAACAACCTTATCATCTCTTAAGCCTTACATTACAACTTAAATTCCAGTACAATTGTGATGTAGTACTGATCCTGACAAGTAATCCAGTCTGGTAAATCCAACTAGGTTCTCATAACATAAAAAAAAAACCAACTGCGTAAAAAAAGTGAACCAAACTACGTACCTAACAAAAAAACTGAAAAGAAAATAACAAGCATTTGGACAATGGAACATAACAACAGTTTCCAACAACAGTCGGGATCCATTGAAAAATTAGATTGGTTGTCGAATATTGGATCCCGACTGTTCAGTTGTTATGTTCCATTGTCCATATGCTTGTGTGTCCAAACAATGTGCACCCATGTACTCACCAGCGGATCAAAGGACTTTTTAATTTCTTCCGTCGCATCAGCTATCGATTTGTAAGTATTGTAGTATTTACTGTAGTGTAATGAACTTGTTTCTTCCAATTGGCGAGCAAACGCAGTTAAATTAATATTTACTATATAAAACGCTAGCAAGTCGGTAAGAAGTACCAAATCATGTGAAAACATGAGCAAATAAAAAACAACCAGCACGCCGCCTGGCTTCATGCAGTTTAGTCCAGTTTTAGAAATGCACCAAGACATAGCCAATCCCATTCTAAAGAATACTATCATAGCTATTATTGTTATTGCAATATTCAATGATCTCTTAAAATTTGACGTAATATTTAATTTTGAATGAATAGTTCCCATAATGTGGATAAACTTGCAGAATTTAATATTTGATACCAAAACTATTACTGAAAACGCAATATATTGCAATAAATAAAATAAGTACAACATAAATAACTTCTTTACAGAATAAATATAAGCGTATATTGTGCTCGTTACACATACAGTCATAGTGAACAAAGCCGTGCAACATTTTGATAAAAATCGTATTTTGTTTGTTTTATATTCGAAAAAACCAAAGTCAAAACCTAACACTATGTGGACTATTTTGTAAAGCCGTATGATGGTCTCTGGAACATGGTCCTTAAAAAGGTTTTCTCTTGGGAATAAACTATTTTTTCGTGGCTTGACAACGATCATGTCGGCTTCAAATGTTATGATGTTGTCAAAGAATTTATTATAGTACTACGTAGCCCGTAGCAGCGAACGCTCTATGGCTGACGGATGGATGGAACAATATAATAATATTATTTAGTGTTGTCCTTAAGGGCTTTTCGTTCAATATTCTTAAAAGTTATGAAGATAAAAGTTTTAGATAAGCTTTGAGTAAAACAAATATTCCACAGCATTTCACATCAATTACTTAATGTTTTTAATCAAACTAATACGAGTATGTCGTCAATTGATTCTCAAATAAAAACAATAAATTACCTAACAACTGTGTTAGGTAATTTATTGTTTTACATAAAAACAAATTAAAAACTAGTAGTTCACCGAACAGTAGACCTCGCATCTGTTACACTGAATCTTCATAAGTTAAACATAACTTTAGAGTATTATCTTGCAAACAAAATGCTTGCACATGTAATTAATATAACGTACTTTATTTTTACAATGTTAAACATTTTATTTTGGTTTAGTTTCTTTTAACATTTAAATAGCATACCTGTGTCGTATTTGAAAATTGATTATTCCCAATTTTGGGCTTGTCTCATCCACGAATGAGCCGCAATGGGTGTGATGTCGTCGGCCCATCGGGCTGGTGGTCTACTTACAGAATACTTGTCCGCTCGTAGAAACCACTAAGCTATATATACTAAGCAGAGAGGTGGTGACTATATAAGGCCATCAATGTGTACAACTTTTAGGTATTAAAGAGCCAACATGAAATTCAAGACATCGGTCACACACGGTCCTGACCCCAAACTAAGCAAAGCTTGTGATATGGCTGCCAGAGACTGATATACTACATACACACACCATCTTATTTTTTGAACATTCCTCGTGGGCTCATTTTTTTCCTTCTTCTATGCATGAAAGCCTGCAGCTAATGTCACTTTTCATCCATTAACGTTGCGTTTGTTTATATTAGACATGGAAATGTTGGTAGGCTGATAAACAAGTGTTTTGCCTATCCTACGGGAACCACGATTTTTTTTTCAATATAAAAAGTGGTCTATGTTACTTTCCGACGTTAAACTTATGTCCATGTCAAAATCTGCATGATAGAGGAACAAACCAATAAACCAACAAACACACTTTCAGATTTATAATATTACTAAGTATATGTAAGTATGTATAACCTGTATGCGCCGATTCAATATTTTGTTTCGTATTCTTCGTAAATTGTAACGTTTGGTTGATGAAATATTTCCCTACCTTTTATCCCGCTCCTGCACATACCTACTTGTTTATGTACGAGCGAGACCACTAAACACAAAACGCTGATACTATGGACAGTGCTGCCTCTCGCGCTCGTGTGGAGAACTAGTCAGTCGAAAAATCTTGCATGGTGGCAACCGCCTTCGCTATCTCATCAAGAAAATTCCAATTCAGTGCAATTAGTGAGTGACGTCGCTGTGTATATCTGTGCTACAATCGACCCAGGCCATCTCCAAGGACTATCAAGGTACTGTGCACTCCTTTTCCTTTCGAAATTGCATTTTTACCTTGACTACTCCCGCGCAGTTTCGTTTTGTTTCATCTACCGCAAGCTTCAACCAAAATTTTATACAGTCCACTTAATTTAGTAAATCCGCGTAAACATTTTTTGATCCTTCTGCCGGATATTGAATCGGTGTTACGAGTAGCTATCACCCTGATATTTTTCTAAAATCATAGATTTCGTCGTACAAAATCGCTCGGTTGCCACCTTCATTCCTGAGCCTACCTTCAATATTTCGTTTATTATTTTGCTTAATCTCATTCGTTCGCTTTATTTGCATCTTGTAAAATATTCATACATAATCACAAAAACAAAAGAGATTTGTTTTGTGATATCGCCTAGCGATTGTTTACCTAAATATGCGATTAGTTGTTTCGCTTGACCCGCATCGATTTAGTGTAACTCCATCGCTACTCGGAAATCTTGTAATTCTATCCAGAATATTATAGAACTCGATATCTAGATAGGTACATGCTTCAAAATAAAATATTTGTGTCGTTTCGCTTTCATCTCAACTAGGCACCTGCCTACATAAAATTCGTCTAATCCGCATCGCTAATTTCGCTTTCATAATAGGTAGGTAGGTACGAGACTCACTGCGTAAAATTTGTAGCCATTCTTAATCGATTAATTCGCATAAATAATACACGCACTTAGCTTCTTAATATATCTTAATGTTGTCGCTCATCCCGCTTATAAATAAATCGTTATCATAAACATGTTGATGACTCCACTAACTTAGTACGTAAATATTTCGTTTACATTTTTAAATAAAAAGTAGTTACATTCGGAAGTAAATAACCAGTAACTTGCAGTATTAAAACCTAGCTAAATATTATTTGTTCTATCACGTCGCATCAAATACCTTCACAACTACTCGCTATTGCTAACAGCTATACATAGGTACCTACTCGTCTCTCCGCCGCTTATCTGTTTACCTGATTGCAGGAGCTAGCATTCCTAATATTTATTGATTACTTATTGAAATGGCACCTCCTACAACTGAGTTCGATTCACAGTTAAAGATGCTTTATGCTAAGAGAGACAGGATTTTCGCTCGTATGCAAAGGATTTGTCATCACTCGAGTGATCTTCAATCGGAAGCATCTAGGGAATCATTTTTGATTGAAATGGCAACCGTTAATGATTTGTATAGTGACTTTCAAAGTATGTTGGACAAAATAATGACTTGCGAACTTAACCCGCCAACGGTGACGTCGATTTGACTTACATCTTCGGTGACCCCGGTTCCACGCACCGGGGTTTTCAATGAAAGATTTTTTAAAATCTTTTATTTACTGATATTATTTTTTGCTAATTATAAATTATTTGACATTAAAACCACAATATTTCGTTAATCATAGATTCGTTTAATTACTTTTTCTTATAATAATACAACTTCACATAGAACCCTATAAAAGTAGTTGGTTTTTACACTCCAGTTTTATAAAACTTTGAAAACACAACAATCAACATATTTTCGAAATTCTTTCAGTCTTTTCAATTTTTAAACTATATGAACTTACACAAAATAAACTAAAAATGGCATTCTACCAACAAAAAATTACAAAAAAAAACTTTGAAAATAGCTATTCTAATATAGCATTCAGGTGATTTGATTTTTTTACTCCGGCTAATAAAAGCAAACCAATCAAGCAATATACTTCTATGAAATCAGTCTGTTTGGCATACGTTTCTCTAGCATAATTATTTTTAACGGAAGCAATGTATTGGTTGGTAAACTCAACAATAATCTTGATTATAGTGTCGTCAAAGAAGTGTCTCCAAATTCTAAGAGGGTCCTTTTCACTAGATATAGCGTTTAGATCCTGGTAACTGAGTTACTATATTGAAATTTATAGTACGGACAGATTGGCGGTGGGGTTTCTTGCTCCATTTCGTACTTTTATCTTTTCCTAAATAAAAGGCGCTGTTGTTACTTGAAGCTTCTCGGTCACTGAGCTCCTCTTCGCTGTCTGAATTCTGTATGTCGTCTGGTGAAGGATCCGTTGGTTCGATATCACTTCCAGCTTCACTGTCTGAAGACATTGATTGTCTGTCGTCATCAAGCACTTCGTGAAGAAGCGATTCTAGACGACGCTGTTCCCTTTCGTACGATATGCTGTAACAAAGTTTGTATTTGAAACAAGAAAGAACAAATTTGTGATATCTCGATAAAATTTATAAAATAATTCAATAAACTTACTGATTATAGGATAAAACAATAATAAAAGAAAGTAAAAAATGTACACTAACCAGACAAAAACGAATGATAAATAATTCAACTCTGCATATTTTACTTACATATTCGGTGACCCCGGTGTACCGCACCGGGTTGTTACCAAAACTCGAGAACGTGCGCCCGCACAGACGTAGCACGGTGAAGTGGCGGTGGGGGAAGGGAAATGAGGCAGCTACTCGAAATGGCGACAAAAAATGGCCGCCAGGGAAAAAGTTATTCGAATTGACCAAGTGACCCGGTCCCACAGACATATAGGTCACCGTTTCCGGGTTAAATTAAATCCAGACTATATGGTCGATTACCAGCCGCTTTCCGCGTTCGAGGATCTATTGGGCAGCGTTCGACGCGCCGCCAAAAAATTGCAGACTAATGACGTCAAACCCGTGACGCAATCTCAACACAAATCGCCTAGATTACCACCAATTGAAATTCCTGAATTTAACGGGGATATAAGGAATTGGCCGCTATTTTTCGCTAGTTTTCAAAATGCTGTACACAACAATAGCTCATTAACCGAATCAGAAAAATTGTATTATTTGATAGGCAAGTTAACTGGCAAGGCGCGATCAGTTTGTGCCGGCATAACTCCTTGTAACGAAAATTACTCATTAATTTTCGATTTGCTTAAAAGTAAATATGAAGATAAACGGCTAGTGGCTACTTCGTATTTAGATCAAATGTTCGATCTCAAGGGTATTTCGTCCGCAAATCTTAACAATCTCGAACAATTTCTAGATAAGTTTGCATGCTCAGTCGCCGCATTGAAAAACCTAAAAATTGATGACCTCTCAGATTTCGTGTTTTTATATATTGCACTAAAGAAATTAGACCTAGAAACCGCCCGCTCATTCGAGTCATACAAACGCACTTGTGAAATGCCCACATTCGATGATCTATCATTAGTTGTTCGCGATCACATAAAAATATTGCAGCGCACTTCATCAGTAAAACATGAAGCACCGAAGAAGAATGTCGAGCGTAGAATGGACACGGCATCTAAGTCACATACCGCTTCCACTACGCAAGTCTATGTAAATGCCGCATCCAGTTCTCAGCAGTCATCATGCTCCTTGTGCAATAGTAAACACGATCACCTTTACAAATGTTCTGTGTTTCACAACTATAATCCGAATGAACGCTTTAAATTCGTTAAGGCAAATAATTTGTGCATTAATTGTCTAAGTTCCGGACATCGTGTATCCACTTGCGGGTCGAATTCTTTGTGTAAAAAATGTAATTTGAAACACCATACATTGTTGTGTTTTCGAGATGCATCTGTAGCTAATAATAATTCATTTATTGCGCGCGCGCACATTGGCGCCCGCCCCGCTGCCGTCCCCCCGCCGCAGTCCGCGGGGCAAGACGACACGTCCACCGCATTCTCTAGCTCCGCTCGTACTGGTGACGTCACTCTTTGTGCGTTATCAGATAACAAACCGCGTGGCCCTACCACGATCTTGCTCGCAACTGCGCGTGTCGTTGTCGTTGAGTCGTGGTAATGAACACATTGTCCGTGCTTTGTTAGACAGCGCTTCACAAAGCAATTTTATAACTCGTAGTTGCTGCCAACGTTTAGGTTTGAATATGAATCGCAACTGCGCTGTTCCTACCGTGAGGGGAATAGGTGGTTCGACTAAAAATGTTCAAGGGTCGGTAAATATTCGATTTTTTTCTCGTTTCGATCATAACATTAATTACGACATGGAGTCACTGATAATAGATAAGATAACTGAATGCTTGCCGACTGTCTCTGTCGATGTTTCGCATTTGTCGATTTTTAAAAACTTACCGCTCTCGGACGATACGTACTCCGTCTCAGGTTCGATCGATTTACTGATCGGAGCCGCGATCTTCCCGCATCTTCTCTTGTCGCACAAGGTTCAAGGACAACCTTCTCGTCCCTCCCCGCTTGCATTGGAAACTGTCCTTGGCTATGTGATTATTGGTGGAATACCAACTCATGTTAATCGTTTCGAAACCGCTTCGTATTGTTGTATTGCAGATCCTCTAGACTCTGCTGTTCGTAAATTCTGGGAGCTGGAAGAGCTAATCGCCCCACCCGCTCTCAGTCCAGACGACAAAATCTGTGAAGAAATTTACACTCGCACGACCTCTCGCGCTGATGATGGCCGATATGTGGTAGCGCTGCCCTTTGAAGGAGATGTACATTCTCTTGGTGACTCTCGACAAGCAAGTGAGCGACGGTTTCTTTGTTTAGAGAAAAAATTGCTTACCTCTCCGAAGTTGAAGACGGCCTACGACGGTGTCATCAACGAATACTTAGACAAGGGTTATATTTCGCCTGTACCTGCACACACAGAATCTTCGGATTGCCAATCGTATTTCATACCGCATCATGGAGTTGTAAGAGAAGACAAGGTCACGTCGAAGTTAAGAATCGTATTAGATGGTAGTTGCAAGACAAGCACTCGCGTCTCTCTTAACGACCTCCTCTATAGTGGACAAAATCTTCAAGGGAACTTGTTCAACATAATAGTCAATTTTCGCTTGTTTCCAGTCGCGCTTTCGGCTGACATTCGCCAAATGTTTCTCAGCATTGGTGTTCGCGAATGTGATCGTCGATTTCAACGTATATTGTATCGCTTCTCTCCGCAACAACCTTTACAGGTTTTTGAATTTAATCGTGTCGTATTTGGCCTGAAATCTAGTCCGTTTCATGCGCTACGAACAATCAAACAACTCGCTGTCGATGAAGGCGATTCTTTTCCAAAAGCTAAAGCCATTATTGACCACGGTCTCTACATGGATGACTTCGTGTATTCAGTCCCAGATGAGACGGAAGGCATATCGACCTCATCTGAAATGATAGGTCTGATGAAGGCCGGTCAATTTGAATTAGTAAAATGGACTAGTAATTCGCAAACTGTTCTTGATTCGATTCCGCTATCGCATCGTCTTTCATCCATCAAAGAATTCGATGAATCGGAACAACACAAGATCCTTGGCTTGTGTTGGTCACCCGCATCTGATTGGTTTAGCTTAAAGCTTAGTGTACCCACACAAGCTTGTACGAAACGCACCATATTATCATGTGTCGCGAAAATATGGGACGTAATGGGCTTTGTGGCCCCTGTAGTTCTTTACGCAAAATTGCTTATTAAACAGCTTTGGTTGTGTGAGTGCGATTGGGATGACACCCCACCCGATGAAATTGTTCATGCTTGGATGCAATTTAGAGAAGAACTCCATTTACTCTCGAACATAAAAATTCCTCGACATGTCGGAATCATTGCTGATAGTGTCGTTACACTTCTGGGCTTCGCTGATGCCAGTGAAAAAGCCTACGGGGGAGTAGTATTATTTTCACGTCCACAATCGGGACGGAAATACCGTAAGCCTCATAAGCGCGAAGTCAAGGGTTTCTCCTCAGAAGGTCGTATCTCTTGCTCGTCTTGAGCTTTGCGCTATGCTCGTTCTTGCTCAGCTCTTGAATAACATAATTGTCGCTTGCCAATCCCGCTTTCATATTAATAAAGTTTTTGCTTTTTCGGATTCGACTGTCGCACTCTGTTGGGCGCATTCATCGCCTCATCGATGGGATACGTTTGTGGCCAATAGAGTGACAAAAATACAAAATTACTTGTCACCGAATGATTTGTATCACGTGTCCGGTAGAGAAAATCCAGCAGATTGCCTCTCTCGCGGACTGAAACCGTCGCAATTAATTGAACACCCGCTTTGGTTTGATGGCCCTCCGTGGGCATGCTTAGATGTTTATCAGTGGCCCATCGATCTATTCAACCCTTCCATGGTGACAGAGGTATTTGAAGAGAAAAAACTTACGTTACTTACTGCGTCGCCGCTTGAAGAATCTCTTATAATTTCTTTAGCAAATCGCTTCTCGTCTTGGTCAAAATTGTTGCGTTGTGTAGTTTATGTTTGTAGATTTGCAAAACTTTTGCCCCAACGCGATCGTATTTCAGCTTCAGATCTTGACTTCGCAGAGTTATTGATACTGCGCGAATTGCAACGCTTGCACTTTGACGCTGAATTTTCCAATCTAAAGGCAGACAAACCATGCACGCGCTCTTTCCAACATCTCAAACCTTTTGTTGAGAATGGAATCATTAGAGTCGGTGGTCGCTTAACCAATTCAAACTTGGATTATTATCAAAAACACCCTATCGTACTTCCTCGAAAGCATCACATTCTCGATTTACTGGTTGACTACCATCACAAGGTGAATTGTCACGCCGGTCCTGACTTATTAATGTCACTCTTACGCCAGAAGTATTGGATACTTTCTGCTCGTAATTTAATTAGAAATAGAGTACATAAATGTCTGCCTTGTTTTCGACTTCGACCCAAGCCGTCTTTTCCGGAAATGGCAGATCACCGCTCGTGCCGTGTTGTTGAATCTGTGAAACCGTTTATTTTCACAGGTACGGATTACGGGGGACCTTTTAAGGTCACAATGAGTCGCGGTCGTGGTATTCGAGCGACTAAGGCATACGTGTGTTTGTTCGTTTGTATGACAACTCGCGCAGTTTGCATCGAATTAGCGGGAGATCTAAGCACTTCATGCTTTTTGGGAGCTTTTAAACGGTTCCTAGCCCGCCGTGGTCCTGTAAGTAGAATTTATTCTGACAATGGAAGTAACTATATAGGCGCAAAGCGCAGGCTCTCAGAACTACACGAATTCTTGTGTTTAAAATATCACAAAACTGATTTCGGTGATATGTTAGCAAAAAATCGCATAGAATGGTCATTAAACGTCCCTGCGGCAAGTCATTTCGGAGGAAACTGGGAGGCGAACATTAAGAGCTTAAAATATCATTTGTATCGCGTTATCGGTGATCAAATACTGTCGTTCGAAGAGCTTAGTACCGTACTCGCTCAAATAGAATCGGTCATGAATACGCGACCTCTATGTAGAACTCTATCTAACGATCCTTCGGAACCTCTCGCTTTAACTCCAGCGCACTTTTTGAATCTCACGCCCTTAAGATACTTACCCGCTAGAGAAATTGATGAAAATCTGCATACACTCTCTCGGCACGAGCTACTTGACAAATTAGTTCAGTCTTTTTGGAAACGCTGGAGAACTGGATACCTCCATTCCTTACAGTCACGATGTAAGTGGAATACACCAGTCGATCCCATCACTGTCGGGACTGTTGTTATTCTTCTAACAGAAAACTGTCCTCCCCTTCATTGGCCTTTGGCTATTGTGGATGAAGTTTTTCCCGGTACCGATGGAGTTACACGGATAGTGCGTGTTAGGACTGCAACTAGCTCATATTTGCGTCCAGTTGTACGTCTCTGCCCCTTACCTAATCAATAATTTGGTAAACTTGCATGTTTAGGTTAGGAAATTATCGTAAGTTACATTCGTTTAGTATTGTAGATCATAATTTAGAAATATAGCTAGCACTAGTCTCAATTGTTTTGAAGGCATCCCTTCAAGCCCGGGGAAATGTATGCGCCGATTCAATATTTTGTTTCGTATTCTTCGTAAATTGTAACGTTTGGTTGATGCAATATTTCCCTACCTTTTATCCCGCTCCTGCACATACCTACTTGTTTATGTACGAGCGAGACCACTAAACACAAAACGCTGATACTATGGACAGTGCTGCCTCTCGCGCTCGTGTGGAGAACTAGTCAGTCGAAAAATCTTGCATGGTGGCAACCGCCTTCGCTATCTCACCAAGAAAATTCCAATTCAGTGCAATTAGTGAGTGACGTCGCTGTGTATATCTGTGCTACAATCGACCCAGGCCATCTCCAAGGACTATCAAGGTACTGTGCACTCCTTTTCCTTTCGAAATTGCATTTTTACCTTGACTACTCCCGCGCAGTTTCGTTTTGTTTCATCTACCGCAAGCTTCAACCAAAATTTTATACAGTCCACTTAATTTAGTAAATCCGCGTAAACATAACCATCCTGACACAGAGCACCTATGTTCGTAACAAAAATGCTTGCCCTCGGTGGGAATCATACTAATATTATAAATCAGACAAGTTTGTTGGTTTTTTCCTCTTTCACGCACCAACAGAGCAACGGATTGCCTTGATTTTTGACATGGATATATTTCCAGGGCCAGGGTTTTTATCCCGAAAAAGTAAACAGGTTCCTGTGGGATAGCACATAAGTCAAAATACCACGCGGGCGGAGCCGCCGGCAAAAGCTAGTAATGAATAATTCAATAAATTCAGAGTCCGTGTATTGTCAATTTGTCAACATCTTTAAACATTTGAAATACTACTAGAACAACTACTCTCAAGTATCTCAGAAGAATTACAAGTAATAGAAGTATGGCTAAATTTTGCTCAAATAATAACTACATTCGTTACAGCTGTCTTTTCATATCTGGTTATACAGCGTACGCGAGAGTGAGTGGAACAAAAAAACGCAATGTCTAGCTAGTTGTGCTAGTCTGCTGGTCATTTTACCTTCCTACTTTTTACCTCTTTGAATTTGGACACCCGAGAAATTTCAATGCTAGTTAGCATGATAGTTAGTAAAACTCTTCGAAATTACGTAAGTTGGGGTGGGGTGTATGAGTATTGTGCATCTTTATCTAACAGCTTTTAAATTTCATAGTTAAAATGTGACAAAGTTATGTATAATTGTTTTTAAACTTTCGCGATTTTACGAAGTATGTGGCGTCAGAATTACAGCCATTGGTAGGTAGGACCTCGTCTTTCGTGAAGGATTCCCGTCATTTTGTCGAAATCATTAAGAGCCTAAATTTGGAACCAGATGACATTATGGTGAGCTATGATCTCGAATCTTTATTCACCAAAGTTCCGGTAAAGGAGTGTCTCGAAGTGATCAGAGAATTGTTAAAGGAGAACCAGGTCTCAGAAAACTTAATGATGCCGCTGAGGAACTGCCTTGTAGCTAGTTTATTTCTTTATCGTGGACAACACTACCTCCAGATTGATGGTGTTGCCATGGGGAGCCCGCTGGCACCGGTGATGGCAAACATCTGGATGGAACATTTTGAAAAGTCCATAAATTTACAATCAGCTGCGATAAAGGTTTGGAAGAGGTATGTGGATGACGTATTCTGCGTAATGAAGGCAGACAAAGAAGGGGTTGACCAGTTTGTGGATTATCTCAACTCTATTCATCCTAACATTAAGTTCACTTATGAGATAGAGGTGGAGAAAACTTTGCCATTCTTAGACGTCAAGGTGATAGTGAGGTCCGATGGCTCCTTGGCACACACAGTTTACAGGAAGCCCACGCACACAGACAGATTCCTACACGCAACTTCACACCATCATCCGTGCTATTTGCAGTCGGAGGCCAAAGCGCTGCTAGACAGAGCGGATGCCCTCTGTGACGCTGAACATGTAGCGACTGAGAAAGCGCATGCGCAGGAAGTTTTAAAGAGAAATGGTTATAATGTGAAAAAGCGAGACCTAGGTAGACGCAGGTATCGGAAACACGGTTTTGACGTTGAGAGGCAGACGGTTTTCATGCCTCATGTTAAAGGAGTGACGGATAAGGTGGGGACTTTGCTAAGGGATTACTCCATCAAGACAGTGTATACTCCCTTATCCAAACTACTGGGCCAAGTCAGAACGCCGAAGGATGTCATTCCGTTTCAGACTCCTGGTGTATATAAAGTGGATTGCAGCTGCAATAGTTCCTACATAGGTCATACGAAGCGTACTATTGCTGAACGGATCAAAGAACATATAGCGGCAGTCAAAAACAGCCAGATACAGAAGTCTGCTATAGCTGAGCATTTGCTTGACGGAGGTACTGGTCATTGGATCGAGCTCCACGACCCAAAAGTCCTCTCCACGGATCGACACTATTTTTCAAGAATAGTTCGTGAAGCGGTGGAAATCAAAGAACATAAGAATTTCAACCGGGAGGATCGATTTAAGTTATCGGCGTCGTGGAATCCTGTTGTCAACAAATGCAAATCGCGTAGTGTAGGTAGAAGGACATTGTTAGATAGGTCCGTCAGTGTTGTGTGTCGTAATGACAATTTTTCAAGTTCAAATTGAATTGGCGGTACCAGCTGCTGCACATTCCAGTTTACCCGTGACCACGGTCGATGCAACTCGGCCGAAACATCGGGATGAGGAGGTATTTATTTATCTCGTAATTTTAGTGCGTGATTAGTCCCGGAGTTATGTATTCTCGTGCTACTTTTAACCGACTTTCAAAAAAGGAGGAGGTGCTATGTTCGTCTGTATCAATGTATTTTTTTTCATCGATAATTTAGCCAGCGATATATTGGAATTTTGTACACGATGGAAGGCAGTTTTTCCATTTTTTACGAAAAATAATTTTAGTAGTAGGAGTTATAGTGGAAATGACTAACTCCGCGACTTGTGATGTTTTGACACTTTGTAAGGCGGAAAACGTTTAATTACATAATTCATTTCAACACGCATTAGAGCATCTCGTCTTAACACTCACAATATGTTTTCAAACGTAAACCTATCCTATCAAAACTAGCTGACAAATCTAATATAGGTTCTAGAAATAATAAATATAAAAAATACGAGTAAATAAAATATTTATTTCCAAATAACTTTTACAAGTATAGTGATCCCTGAACTAGGCGATAAGGCCTGTGTTTCAGGGTTCTGAGCACGAGTTGCTTACAAAATGTGCGTTAACGTAGAGTAGGCACGGCAATATATAAATACATCTAAGTTAAGAAACTTTGTTATTATGACGTAAGTACTAAATATTAACCTGAAAATTACTATTAAATACGCTTATATTAGCCTTACAAATTACTACTAAATACGCTTCTCTTAAAATTGTAATCATATTAATTGTTATTTAATACAAGTGTGAAAACTGAATGGCAACAATAAGGTAAGTGACGCAAAATTTCATAAGCATTCCGAGCAGGCGCGCGTCGAGCGGGACCACCTTGTACACCGAGAACTTGAGCGGACGGGCCACCACGTAGTAGATAAACTTCTCTATAATGACACGCTTAGGTTCCGCTGCAAAAAAAAATATTTTACATCTTTTGTCACATTTATTTCTTCATCATCATTATTTCTAGTTGTTCTCCGAATGTTCGTGAGCCTATACCTCGATTCGCTCGTGACTAATTCAGTTCATACTTCGCAAATCTTGCTAGGATTTAGATGCCTAACGATCTCGCAAAATGTAATATTATCTAAATCGGCTGATATAACGCGCGACAGAAATTTTTCCCCCTCTTTGAGGGATAGGTATATCAATTAAAAACCCCAACAACCAAAAAATAATCATTAAGATAAATAGAACCTGTGTACCAAATATCGTCGAGATCTGTTGAAAAATGAGACGTTTAGAGATAAATCCACATCCGTACAGACGAATGTAAAATTGTCGACTTAAAACGGAGACCTCTGTCACTTTCAAAGAATTATTCTTCGTGATGAAAATTTCAAAAATTGGTTGGGAACGCAGGACTTGAACCTGCCTCTTCGGATCACTGGCCCGACGCTCTCCAAACTAAGCTTGGAAAATAAAAACACTCTCTCACTTTTTTTTGTTCATGATCAATTTATAAACTCTGAAGTAGTGAATAATTATCAGCTGTTCTGTACATTAGTAACTCAATTTTATTATGTACGATACCTGACTTTTATTCACGACTTTCGTAGTAAACGTTATTCAAAAAGATAAACAACTATCTCAATATCCTAAGTATGTCGTTTATATGAATACTCTTTTTTAGCATATAATGAATAAAAACATCAGTTTTGGCCCAAAAATATCCTTACATTTTTCCAAAAGTATTTTTTCATGCAATATCACTTTGATTTTTTCTACTTCGGCAGTGAGCAAGCCGGCACATATGGCGGGTGCTACTGTTAAACCGAGGATGAAAACTGTACTCATATTTGCCGGCGTAACTATTATCTGCCAAATCTGTAAACAAAGTTTTAAGTGTCAGCCCACTATAACGTACGTCATAACCGTAATGGAAATGCGTCAGGCAAAAATATATTCTTTGTATTAACTGTTTCGTCATCGACCAGTCCCCGTATTGTGTACGCGTTCTGGCGTTCGGCTTCGCTTTTCCTCCCGCTCGCTCTCGTGGCTCGAGTAACTGGCGCGAGCAGGAGATAAAGTATAGCCGAACTTCAGAACGCTTACACAATACGGCCGCAGCACTGTCGCGTGCCGTGTTTCGAACGTTTCGGCACTGGCCAAATCATCTATACATCCATCAGCCGTAGGACGTCCACTGCTGGACATAGGCCTCCCCCATGGATTTCTAATAAGGCCGGTTGGAAGCGGCCTGCCTCCAGCGCGTTCCTACTATTTTTATTATACCTATAGTCACTCCACCTAGTCCACGCTTGCTGGTCCGTGGTCTCCATACGAGAACTTTACGGCCCCATCGGCCGTTGTTTGAACTGCTACTGCCACTTCAATTTGTTAATCCGCTGGGCTATGTCAGTAACGTTGGTTCGTCTGCGGATCTCTTTATTTCTGATTCGATCTCGCAGAGAGACACTGAGCATACCCCTCCCCATAGCACGTTGGGCTGTCATTTAGTCATTTATTCATAACACCATTTGTTACAAGTCAATAAGTAAACATTACATTAGGGCACTATACAATATAGCACGAAAATATAAAAGAACTTGACAATTACCAAATTAGTCACAAAATCTTAAAACAATTCAGGTAACGGGTACGGGTATTCGGTTGTATATAGCGGGCCCACCAAAATAGAAGGAGTCACCAGTTGATTTTTTTTAGCATTGCTTCCTGGATGCTGCTGCAATTTAACCTGGATTAGGTACCTTTCCTCTCAAATAATTCTAAATGGTTGTGCGTGAAAAGGGCTACCTGATAGATTAGTTCGCACGTCAGTGGCAGTACGCGCAGTTCCCTAAAGAGCTCCACACAAGACATGTCGTCCGAAACCCCGAAAATGGCTCGCACAGCCCGTTTTTGCATAGAGAAAGCTCTCTTGTACTCCGCCGCGCGGCCCCACAATCCTAATCCGTACATAATATTATTATGGATTGTGGCAAAGTAACAAGAGCGCACAACGTCCCGCGTGGCCGTGCTCGCGAGCCACCTGAGCGTGAAGCACGAGCGGCTCAGCTCCCCACATAGCTCCTGTGTATATGTGACTCCCACGTGAGGGCGCTGTTCTTGAGCTTATTCGTACCGGCCATAATTATATTCTCGGGCAAAGTCGTGTTTTTGTAGCAGGGTAAGATACGTTACAGTGGAGGGACTTTAAAAAAACATAATTTCGTATATAGGTTCTTTACGATAAGAAACAACCATTTAGAAACATAAGAATTGACATTAAATAACTGTAATTTATCTACATTCTGGTAGAAATGTGTTCACATTTCAGCCATAGAACGTCCACTGCTATAGAAGTCCAGTAAGCCTGGTGGGAATCGGCTCACATACAGCGGGATCGTCATTCCACCTTGCGGGTATAGTCCGTTCCATAACCGCTGAAATTGAACCAGTCATAAAATAATACTTAATTATTAACAATTTTAAGCACACACAGTAATAATATTCTTCAAAGAGACCGACCGAATAAAAAAAAACAAAGATCGTCGCGATCCTAGTTCTCAGCGGTTATGGGACGGACTATAAACATGTTAAGCTGCGCTGCTTGTTAATAGTAAAAGTTATAATGTATATTATTTTACATGTATACAATTACCGGAAATTTGTAACGTTGCAAATACCATATGATATGGTATATTGTAGTCATCGTCAGTGGTGTATTAAACATAACAGTGGCGAAAAACTGTAATAGAACAGAAATTTGCGTTTATATTGATTTAATTCACATAACTATATAATATTTTTAATATAATCATAGCTTATTTTACCATAAAATCATATGCTCTTTTATATTTTTCCACACTATCAGCAATCAATTTGTACAAACGTAAGTAATATAACGGTTGATTTTTATTAGTCATTAAAAGTGTAACGAAAATTCTCAGTCGATAGTAAAATGAGTAATATATAAAAAATATTATAATTAAAACAGTATCGCTTGTCATGAGAACGAAGTAAATTATAGTTGAAGCCCATAAAGGCTTTATACAACCACCGAAAAAAACGCAAAAGTAAACAATCAGTGAAATGCGGTATATGTAACAAAAAAGTAACATAAATGCTAATTTTCTTTGGACGCTTTTACGAACGCTACATGCTTGTAATTTAAAATCAATCAATTGCGTGTCACAGTTGAACTGATAAAAAGATACATCAGTTTTATGAAATAGTAAAATTGAAATATAAACCATAAATTGTCCAGATACAGCGCAAACCCAAAATAAAATGTGAGGATTATTAAAATAATACTGCGAATAAAACCCCCACGAGCATAACAATAATATGAAAACACTTTGAAGCAAACATAGAATCTTTGCTAATAATTTTGTAATTGAAGTTTCATATCTGATGTACCCTAAATTCAAGCCGAAACAAACTTGTAATATTTTGAAAAATATGCTGAAGTAATAATCAATCGATTGCTTGTCGTGTTGTTTCAAGTATACGTTCATATTGAGCGAGGAAATGTTCTGATATATCAACGAATTAATTAATAAAATGAGTGTACGTGTAGTCACTACCTAGTGGCTCTAACACTAGTAACTCCATAGTGTTGTTTTAAGCCAACTGTAACAAATTGTCTAATTTGATTGGCCAACATAATGAATACTATCACCACAGCAACTATCCAATACATGTGTTTTTATGTACCTACATGTAATAATGTAAGTAATGTCAGTACCTAAGCCTACAGATCTATTGGTTTGGCTTGCTACACATATATCCGGGTCGGTATGGATCGGTACCGCCGGGCGGTAAAATCGAATGTGCAGATGAATGTTGGGGAAAAAATCATTCGGCTCGACAACTGCCAAATTTTGCCGATCAGCCTGCGACAACAACCGAATGAAACCGAATGTTTTGATGAATGCCGAATGATGCCGAACAAGTGTAGTAATTGCTTCGCGTCAGCTTTATTGTTTAACAAATTCTGCCGAGCTGACCGTGCTGGCCCGTTTATGTGTGTAACATACGCATACCCGCCTAAAGGTCAGTTTTGACATATTATGGTATGAACAACTTTTACTACGGGACGAAGCCTTAAATCGCCAATAAATTAATACATAGTTTAAAAAACACTAGAAAACACGCTTAGTCCATTACGTGGCCTTTCTCACAAGTGCAACCACGACTATGAGACGATATTCCATCATGGAATGCCAGTGCCTATCTTCCGGCTTCATCATCAGACCTTGAAACCGAATCGTGGTCAAAGTAAATAATAAATAAATATTTGGGGACATCTTACACACGGCCTCTGGTCCCAAACTAAGCAAAGCTTGTGATATGGCTGCCACAGACTGATATACTACATATTACATACTTATATAGATAATACCTAAATAACACCCAGATACAGAGCAAACACCTATGTTCATCACATAAATGCTTGCCCTGGGTGGGAATCGAACCCACGCCTCGTTGATTTAGAAGTCAGGGTCACTAACCACTGAGCCACCGAGGCAGTCAAAGTTTTTACAAGACTTTAATAAGAAATCCAAAACATCTATGATACGATTTTCCATCATGAAGTTCCAGTTAATTTCTTCCGGCTCCATCAGCTGATCAGGTCGACAGTACCATATTATTGTATTGTCATCAGAACTACATACAGCTGCCAATTTTCATTACGCCTACGACCCTCGGAAGATGGTTAAATTAGTTACCTTTGATTATATTACATGCTAGTTACATACACGTCGACCTAATATACTCGTAAGCATGTTAAAAAGAGCTAGGTATGTTATAAAATATTTATATTCTTTAGCGGTTTCAAGGTTGCTCCCATGGTAAAAGTCAGTGTTTTGAAATTCCCCTTTAATAGTAATAACAGGTGAATGTTACCAGTAGTGTATACTTGTTTGTTAGTTGATTGAGTCAGGCGTTACTTACTTTGCGGAAGTTCATCTTCAAATCTTTGTTTACGATAAATATTTAGTGTACGAGTAAATCCGCTCTGTTGTGTTCAAAAAATTAATTTGAAGTTTGAAACAAAATTAGTAATCATCTTGTAACTGAATAGGTATTTTTTTTTAATTAGTAAACCTCAAATGAACTTATACTTAATCGATAAAAATTAAACAATAAATAATCATTAATCCCGTAACTGAAATACACTATTGAATGACGCATTTAACTTATATGCCCACACCACGACAGAGCAGAAATACACTAAAAATTTATTCAAATACAGGGTTCAAATACAGGGTTATTTCTAATCAATTAGCATCCTTCTAGGGGTTTATTCAGTACATCAAAACTAACAACTTTTATTCTATGACTTTCGTCAAAAACCCAAAAAAAAATCAGCTGTCCCATGCCTTTCTTTCGCGGGTGAACTAATTTTTTCTATGGAACAACAATTTTTTTTATTGAGTTTTGACGAAAGTCGTAGAACAAAAGTTGTTAGTTTTGATGTATAGAGTAAGCTCCTAGAAGGATGCTAATTGATTAGAAATAACCCTGTATATAAGATTTACTTATTTTGAATAAAATATGATAGGTAGTAGTACCACCTAAGTGTAGCCTTGTCAGAGGCCTTGTGGCAGAATTTTAATAACCGTTTGTCTATCAATGGCTTATACTGATTTACTAGCTAATCTGTAATTTTCATGTCAAAATTACCTCGTCCTTTTTTCTGTTAGTGAATATTAAATTTGCACAGGACCAGGCCGAAACTATTGGTAGTCTAGTGGTAGTGACACTCGATCTTATAATCGTGAGGGCGTGAGTTCAAATCCCGGTCCCGTACCAATGAGTTCTTCGGAATTTATGTACGGAATTTAGCACCACGGGCTTTTCGGTGAAGGAAAACATCGTGAGGCAACCTGCATACGTCCGCGGAAAAAATGTGAAATGTGATGTGAAAAATCGATGGCGTTTGTGAATCCACCAACCCGCGCTGGGCCAGCGTGGTGAATATGACCCAATCACCCTTTGTGGGTAGGCCTATGTCCTGCAGAGTACTATTAAAAGGCTGATACAGTACAGAACAGGACCAGAACGAACGGAGACAAAAAGAAATACCCCGCAGTCATGGGTGACGACAGGCTGATTAGATAGATATTTTTAGGGTACTTACAAATCAAATTGATGTACACTACGAAAAAATAAAATTATGTAAATAAGTATAACTAGTAAAGTAATTAATGTTTATTATTCCAAATTTGCTTTAGAATACTAATTAAAGAGCATAGAGCACACAAACTTTTACGTAGGTAGGTAATAATATCCTTATAGATAATGCCTTGAACATTTACAATAAAAACAATGGTGATAAGCAATTCCAAAATCGACATTTATTTTTCAGTGAAATAATATTAATTAATGTTTGCAAATTTTTTAGAGCGTCATATTTTTTTAATAAAGCGAGTGCCTATAATATTATTATCTACATATTTTCTATCATATACAATACATAATATCATATCTAAAATAAACGGTTGCTTTACGCAATCACACGCAATAACAACACATACAGTTGATTTTATTGTTGTGTTAACAACTCAAACGACAATATAATAAAACAACGTACTTAATATTACATTTTGTCGTACAGTGCGTAATAACTTTTAATATAACTTATTTTACGTTTGCATTTATTAATCATACATTTTGACTCGTTATCTTATAATACAACATCTTATTACACTTAAAAGCTGCTATTTCAAACCAAACTGCTAACTGCAACTGCCGCTAACAGGCGCCGCAGCTACATGATGTCGGCCGCAACTGCACTACTTGTTTATGTATTTATATGAAATGGCTTCCAAGCATCGCTGTGCACTGTGCAGTCGCTGCACGTGCTGTCGGCAGTTGCAGTGGTCAACTCGATTTAGAATATTACCTTCACATATACCCATTAAACATCAAAATGCATCCCAGAATGGGTTTCTGGCGGCCATTTTGATGCACGCACTACGGCCATTGAAAATGTGAAATGTGATGTGAATGAAACGGTTAAATCCGAAAGTGTGATTTTACTTTTAAGGCAAGTGCCTTTATTAAGTAACTACAACAAAATACAATACTATAATACTTATCTATCTACTACAGTTAAGATAGTAAGTAAGTAATTTTAGTATGTAGTAGTTAAAACTACATACTAAAACTACGACTACATACAAAGCAATTGGAAAATCCGCAGACCCTGAAGGTCTAAAGATAATCCAAATGCTTAAGCCAACTGCCAGTTTGATAGATATCTAAACTATTTATTGATTCACATTCACACACACATAATGTTATATGTGTGTTTATGAGTATTTTCTGTTGAAAATAGATGCTAAAACATGAAGCAACCGCCGGCCTTATCACTGAAAGTGATTTCTTCCAGGCAACCTTAGGATGGAGAGAGATAGGTACAAAAGAAAATACGAGGTGTGCTAATTTAGAGGACACTTTAAAAGTAAAACAAAATAATATAAATAAAAAAAAAGAATTATACAGTAGACATAATACATACAAATGTTATAAATACGAATATATGTATAAATAATATAGTAAAACAAACTAATAAATACTTTTAACATACACATCTAAACAATGTATAAGTAAATAAAAACAATAATACGCATAAAATTAATGAACCACCCAAAAACGAAAACGAAAAAACGATTTAAAGATTGCTACAGATATAATTTTTTAACTTTATCTTTGAAAATAGTTATAGACGGGGCCCGCTTAATGGAAATGGGTAGATAATTCCATAATTGGACTGCTTGGAATGAAAAGGACTTGCTATATAAAAAGTAGTTCGAGCGGAAGGAGTCATCAGGGTAAAGTTGTCTTTGGACCGAAGGGGGATGGAGTGGGATGTATGCCAATAGGTAAAACGCTCTTTAAGATAGGTAGGAGTAGAAGGGTTAAATAGAATATTATTAAGAAGGAGAGGATGTGAGCATTCTGACGAAGGCGAATAGGAAGCCACTTGAGATTTGTGCGAAATTCAAATACACGATCATATTTACGTAACCCAAAGATAAATCTAATACAGTAATTTTAGAGGCGCTCTAGTTTATCAAGTTGGTCTTCCGTAAGATCAATATAGCAGGCGTCAGCGTAATCAAGAATAGGAAGTAGTAGAAACTGCGCAAGCGCTACTTTGGTGGAAGTGGGTAGGAAAGTCCTAAGACGTCTTAGGGTTCCCCCAGAAGCAAAAAACTTGCAGTTAATTGACCTGAGGTGAGAGATTCCCAACTTAAGGTGCGGTCTAGAATCACGCCAAGATTTTTTACCGTTTCACAGTAGGGTACTGTGGTTCCTCCAAAAACGACCTTCGGAATTCTATGCCAGTCAATTTTAGATATCATATATTAGCTACCGATTATTATGGCCTGAGATTTTGTAGGGTTAACTTTAAGACCATAGGAGTTACTCCATTCCAGAATGCGACACAGGTCAGTGTTCACAACGGCTATGGCAGAGTCTAGCTCACTGAGTCGGGCTTGTGAATAAATTTTGAGGTCGTCTGCATAAAGATGGTAGGAAGATGAATGGTGTTGAGAAATAGCGTTTATGAAAATAGCAAACAGTAAGGGAGATAGCACGCCATTTTGAGGAACGCCGGCATCAGCATTACACCAGGAAGAAAAAGATTATCTGAGGCGAATGCGCTGCCGACGTCCAAACAGATAACTGTGAAACCAATCGAACATGGGTGGAGATATGTTAATAGAACGTAGTATGGCCAATAGAATGTCGAAATCGACGGTATTGAACGCATTACTGAAATCTAACAAAGCTAGAACAGTAAGTATACCGCTATCCATACCCAACCGTATATCGTCAGTGATTTTGATAAGAGCAGACACAGTGCTTTGCCCAGGACGAAATCCGGATTGTAGAGAATTTAGGAGATTTTCTCGGTTAAGGAACTCAGATAATTGTTTGTGGACAAGACGTTCGAGAACTTTGGAAAGGAAAGAAAGGATAGAAATAGGTCGATACTCGGAAAAAAATTTAGAACTGGGTTTTTTTGGCAGAGGAAAAATTTGCGCATCTTTCCAGATGGTAGGGAAAACCCCAGATGAAATGGAGTAGTTAAATATGTGGCAAAGGATAGGAAGAATAGCGTCCAGATTGGGCATGAGCATGTTCCAACTTATGCTGTCACCGCCAACTGCATTGGAGGAAACCGATATGACACTCTTTTTAACATCACATTCAGTGAAACGATTAAAATTAAACGGAGAGAAGTCAGTAGTTAAAATGGCAGAAAGAAAATTTATAGTTTTGTTTTTATCAGCATCATCTATAGTAAAAACACTTGACGAGATGATTTGCTGACTTCCAATGACCTAAGAAGCTTCCAGACTTTGCCTGGATTTTCATCATCAACAGAGGCATGAACGTGGTGTCTGAAAGCATCCCTACACATCCTATTGCAGCGATTACGGACATGGACATACTCAGCATGATTGGGGTCGTTTGTATGCAACTTGTATTTAGATTTAGCAACTGCTTTCTTATACATCAAAGACTTTATTTCATCCGTGAGCCACGGTGCAGGTTGATGCTTAATTTTAATAGTACGTAACGGAGCGTGCATATCATAAAGTTTCCAGTAGCTCAGCTTCTAAAACAGGCTTCCAGTCGATATGTTGTGCGTCTGCAAGAAGAGCCCCCCGGTCCATACCACCAAAATTGCGCTGCCGAAGAATTGGAGCTTTTTGTTTGGGAGCATGAATTTTATAGGATAGAAAGACCAAGTTGTGGTAGGAAAAGTTGTCAGCAGGGTATTGATCGTGCTTAGTTATATTATTAGGGGAAGACAATAACATTAATTCAAGCAAAGAAGGAGTACAAATTGGGAAATGATGTGTAGCGTTGAGGGGCAGAATTTGCAAGTTGAAAGATTTGGCGACAGATTCCAAAGAAAAAGAGCGACGATCTTGTTTAAGAAGGCAATTATTGAAATCTCCCATTATTATGGAATGATTATAAGAAGGAATAAGTTTGTTTAAAAGAGATTCAAAAGAGGAAAAGTAGCTAATATTTTTGGAAGAGCAGTAATAGACTCCGAGAAGAACTTTAGTATGTGAGAAAAGAATCTCAATAAAAAGATGCTCGTCGCCGTTAACAGGCGGTGGTTGTGACGAGTTATCTTCTACAGTGTATGGAATATTAGCTCTTAAGTAAATAGCCACACACCACACCACCACCACTACGAGAGCTGCGATCATTTCTTATGAGGATAAAGGCAGGAAGAGAGTAAGACGTTGAAGGAAGACAAGAGCGAAGCCAAGTCTCGGAGACTAATATAGAATGTTATTTTGGTCTAGAGACGCCAGCATATCAGGATAGCAATACGGAATGCTCTGAGCGTTTATGTGAACAAGGTTAAAATTTTTAGGGACATCGGAAAAACAGGAATCTAATAAGTCTGACAATGGCAATAGACTATTAAAACTTTCATCACTACTGTTTGTAGACTCAGAGAAAGTTGCAGATAGAAATTCATCATCGCTGTTGATGTCATTGTCGCTAAATATATTATTCATATATTTAATTGATGGTACGAGTATGCTAGATTATAATAAATATATAAGTTACAGTTAAAGTTTGCTTGAGTGTTGGTCGTTTTTTGAGTTATAAGTTTGTTTGAAGCGCTTACCTTCCGAGCTGTAAAGATATTATGACAACCTAATACAGATGTGTAAATTGGATCGCAACAATAAGGTAAGTAAGACTGAAACTCAACACCTTCCCGAGCAGGCTCGCGTCGAGCGGGATCACTTTGTACACCGAGAACTTGAGTGGACGGGCTTCTATGTAGCGGATGAACTTCTTTATTATAAGACAGGTCGGTTCCGCTGCAAAAAAAAATTAACAATCTGGTCATCGACTGCCTCGGTGGTCCAGTGGTTAGTGACCCTAACTTCTGGGCTAAAGAATCGTGGGTTCGATTCTCACCTAGGGTAAATATTTGTGTATAATCATCATATTGTGTAGTGTTTGCTCTGTGTCTGGATGTTATCCTACTATGCTACTGTAATATTATAAATCTGAAAAGTTTGTTGGTTTGTTTGTTTGTTGGTTTGTTCCTCTTTCACGCAGCAATGGATCAACGTCAATCGACTTGATTTTTGGCATACATATAGTTCAAAGGCTGGAAAGTGACATAGGCTACTTTTTATCCGGAAAAAATAAAAGGTTCCTTTGGGAAAACACAAAAGTGAGAAAACCACGCGGGCGAAGCCGCGGGCAAAAGCTAGTTATCTATATAACGAAATCCCGAGTAAATAGTTATCTTCTAGGATAGCGTGCTACACCCTAGACCGCACATCTGCTCTACATCAGGCAGTGTGTAGTCAAACGCGAACCTATTCGAAATTATAAAAATATATATATAAGTATATATTTCAAAATACATATATGTAGTTTATGTAGTATATCAGCCTCTGGCAGCCATATCACAAGCTTTGCTTAGTTTGGGGTCAGCGATCCTGTGTAAAATGTTCCTTAATATTTTCTTATTTATATTACCTACACTTCATTTTTAACACATGGGACGGCCTTTAGTATGGGTCACCACGTGTTTGATACTCTCGCTTCGTCCCATCTTCCAAGAACTCAGAATAGGGCTGGCGCTGTGGCTGAATATGCAGAAGGCCTCAAAAGGAACAAATATGCGACCATTGACAGTGGATACATATTGAACGCGTGGGAACCGGAAGCAAAAAACATTTACAAAGATCTTTCATTACGACTGGTCGACGCAACACGTGACCAAAATGCTGGCCTCTATTTTGCCCATAGGATCAGTATTGCTATCCAACGTGGCAATGGGGCCAGCATGTTGGGAACAGTGCCCGCTGGTAGTGGGCTTTTAGATTAGGGTTTTCATCGTCATCAATACATACTATTTTGTTTTTAGTTCAAGTGGTTTTTTTTTTAATTTGTTTAGGTGTGTACAATTAGCGTAGTAGTTGAAATATATAGTTAATTTAAAAATATAGCCGGCGCGCTACTCTTTTTACAATACTAGGTAGCCGTGGTGGTCTAGTGGCAGTAACACCCGCGCTTTGATCGTGAGGTGGCGGGTTCTTTTCCCGTTCCCGTACCAAATGAGTTTCATTGAAATTTTTGTACGGAATTGCACATGCACCACTGGCTTTTCGAAAAAGGAAAACATCGTGAGGCAACTTACATATGTCCGTAGAAGGAATTCGATGGTGTATGTGAATCTACCGACCGGCACTGGGCTAGTGGTGGATATAGCCCAATCATCCTTCGTAGTCAGCCTACGTCCTGCGTTAGTCTATTAATTAAAAATATAAAAATAAGCTACACTTTTTATCGCAATGTGGTTTCATATTCCTATTGATAGAGATTTATATTTATAAAAAAAATACGTATTTTATAACTTATGTACGAATATATGCACGAAAAAACCTCACCTTTCTCATCAATCAGTTTCTCATGTAACACTTCATTTATTTTTTCGACTTCAAAAGCAAGTAGAGAAGCACACACAGCCGGTCCTACCGTAAGAGCAAAAATAAGAAGAATTGTGATTTGTACCGGCGTCACTATCATCTGCCAAACCTAAAAACCAATGTAAAATAACATCTCCAGCTAATAAAATGATATAATAGAGCTAGTTAATTTACAACAACGTAAAGCAATTAGGTCGTTGACAGTCCACATGAATTTCTGGCTTACTAAACATTCTGGCAGCATTACAGCGCAGGGAGAACCGTTGCAGTCCTCCAATTTATTACATAAATTCCATATTTTCTTAGCGAGTAACAAAACGCAGGCGTAAGCATATCGGTTGTATTCAGTTTTAAATAGAGTTACATTTTAATAGTTTCATACCAGCACGTAACAGTCTGAATGGGATCTACATTTTACTACAGGATATAGAAAAATAAGTATATACATTGCATAATCAAAACATTTTCATTATATTACCATAAGATATTACTTTAATTGTGCCTAACGTAACTAAGTGAAAGAGCCTGCAGCCAACGACACAGGTCACCTTACTGTGCATTGTAGTGCACATAATATGTATTTTAATGGCGACAAAGATGTACATAGTTGTACATCTTGTACATCATTCGTTGTCATCAATATGTACATAGCTGTTAAAAAGTTTGGGAAATTAACATTATTAGAAGTAATACCGCTATATCGTAGGTTTGTAAGTACCATACAGAATGGTATATTGAAGTCATTATCACAGGAGTGTTGTATAAAACAGTCACCAAAAACTGCAACAAAATCCATATAATATATATATCACGATTTTAAAATAACTTTACTGAAATTTGATTAGCAAAATTACTTGCCACAAGATCGTAAGCTTTTTTATGTTTTTCCACAAGATCAGCAATAGTTTTATACAGGCGAAGGTGAGATAATAAGAGTTGATTGTTATTAATCATCAAACTACTGGCAAAAATGCGCAGCCGACAATAAAAAGCATAATATATATAACTGGTAATCATCATAACGGTGTCACAAGATAGAATAATAAAAAAATATATAACTGATACCCATGCAGGTTTTATGCATTGGCCAGAAACACCGCAATAACCACCGCATAGCAATATACGATATATGTAAACAAATAATATCACGAATATAAATTTTGTCTCCACACATTTTTTTAATTCATACGCTTTCAATTTAAGATCAATATACTGCATATCACAATGAAATTGAAATACTGTAGCATTTGATTTTTGAAATATAAAAATTAAAGTATACCTAAACTACATATTGAGTACAGAAAGTAAAAATCCAAATAAAATAAAATAAGCCAAAATTATATTTCGAATAACTACCCCATAAGACTAGCAAAGACAGAAACAAACTGATAAGTAAACATATACATTTTGAAAAGATTTTTATGTTTGAGTTTTTGTATTTTATAAAACCATAATCGTAACCGAAACAGATGTGAAAAATTTTGAAAACTATGGTCAAATATGAAGAAACTTGCTTATCATATTGTTTGAAATACAAATTCATTTTTAATTTTTGAAAACCACGGTAACTTTAGATACTGGTGTATCAAATGAGCAGGAATCTACTAAAGTAATAAATTCTAAGTTGTTTTCTATAGGTTTTTATTAATTTAGTTCGTTACTTATCATTTTAATTCAATTAATGTACCAGTACCAATGCGATAACATACTAATATTAGTATAATCAATTATTTAACTTTAGTTTTATTCATGATTAACTTTAGGTTATCATTACTGCGGCTAGCAAAAGAAATTTTGATGGACGAACGTGCAAATGTGGGCCGAGGCAAAACCGAGACACACATACATTTATCTACATCAATGTACTCATCCAACGAGACGAACGAATGGGGAAATCAAGCGCTGAACGTCATTGGTTGGAGATAAGGAACTTAGGGCGTTTACACGTTGCAACCAAATATCAGTCCGATTCCATCTCTTGAGCAGTGCGGACGTATTGTTCGGTGCTTATTTCAATGTATTCACAGTGTTTGGTTTTACGTTGACCCGGCTTGTTTACTGGACTGATTCCTACTTACTTGTTGACTTGTCGTGTTTTTTAGACTTATTCTTGCATACTTGTTGGCTTGGCGTGTTCTTGGACTGATTATTTCCTATAATGGCCTCTACACAAACCTGTCCAGATGTTGTTAAAAGGCAGCGACGCCCTTTTTCATCTAGCGAAAAAACGATGATATTAAACATGTATAATACTTTTTTTGAGGCTAGACCCAACGCATCAAATAACGATATTTTAAAAACTGTTGCATCAAGCATGGGGGTTCATTGGGCATCAGTGTACAAAATTGTGTAAGAAAAGAACACCATAGGTGTTCTGCGGTCTCCTAGAAAAGAAAAGCCTCGACCGACAGTTATAGAAAATATCAATAGCTTTACGAAAAGTGCACTGCGGAATGCAGTCCACGATTTTTTTAGAAGGAATGAAATTCCTACTTTGGATAAAATATACAATTTGTATACGATTTGTACACAACAACTCAATATTTGTTACAGATTATGTTAAAGTAGACTTTTGTAATTTGTAAATAAAACCTATTATTTTTAGATGATAGAATTAGTAAACGATTTAGATCGGCGATGAAACGCAGCCTAACATTTTCAATAATTAGCCATGCCCATTGACCAATCCTGGCCATTTAAGTCGGAGCTGCGTCCTTATCACTTTCATACGATTGTGCAAGGGAGAGAGTGCCATATTAGTTTGTCTCGTTGGACGGAGTTATAGTTGTAGCCAAGGCTTGGCAAAAAGTACTGACTTTTCATAAATAATGCACCAAAATTAAAACAGGCAGAACTTTTCATTTGAAAATACAATTACTTTTGATATTTAATTTTACACGTGTCAACTCTGGACCAATTACACCATGAGGTCGCACAACGCAATTAGAGTAGCATACAATAACTTCTTCAGGCACCTGATGGGCCTGAAGTGGTATTGTAGTGCCTCCGAAATGTACGCAGAATCGCGAGTAGACTCATTCAACGCCATTCAGCGAAAACGTATCGCATCATTTATGTCCAGAGTTGACACGTGTAAAAACAAGATCATTAGAAGCTTAGCGGACGGCAGCTGCTGTCTGCAACTTATAAACGATGGTAAGCTATTGCTACCTGATTTTTTGTTTATTTTTTCTGTATTTTTCTTTTAATATTATTTGTTTTGTGATATGGATCGTTGTGTCTGAAATAAAGATTTATTTATTTATTTATTTAATGATGTTTAATTTACTTTTGAAATACCTTACGTTAACTTTGAAATTACAAGTTTGTTACTCTAACATTTGAGATCCATAGTTAGAATATTTATTCTATTCAATATTTATTCTAACAGTGGGCGCAACCACCGTACGCTGGAATTCTAAATAAAATTACATATAACCTATTTTATAATTTAACCTTAACCAATCCTAGATCTAAACACCTTTTAGCCGACACGCACGCCCTGAATAGCCGAGAACAGAAAAAGTGCGTCACTCACACGGTAAGCAACCAAGTCAAATATGGATTTCAATATAAATATGTAACTTTGCCGTCCACTACTTGCATAATTATGTATTTGGCCAGTACCTCAAATAAATAAGGTTATCAATATAATGCTCTAATTTCCAAGCTTAATTCAAGTACTTTTAACCGATCTTGTTTGAAATCCATAGCCTATGTCCAACAGTGGATTTTAAAAAGGTTATCAATATAATGCTCTAATTTCCAAGCATTTTTTTAATGCAAGTGCTTTTATCCGATCTTGTTTGAAATCCATAGCCACTTCTGACATATCCAGCTGTGGCTGTCCTACTGCTGATATGATGATTATAATTGCTTGTGTATATAATAAGACATTTAATTAATAGCACTATAGGTTTAGGTCAAAGCAATGATTACACGATTTCAATTGACGTAATGTTATTTATTTACCATTTGTACTATAGTGTAAAATGGTACTATTTGTACTATAGTGTAATATGGTACTAAGCAAAAAAAAAATCCTTACACAATACATTATTCAAATTTCACTTCATATACTTAATACAGATGAGTTAGCTGAATTATAACAACCAGATACGTAACACAATAATTAAGAACAAACTGAAGTAAATCCGCATTTAACGGAATAACTTTATAAACCTTAAATTTTAAAGGTCGAGCTTCTGCGTAATTAATAAAATTCCCAATAACGTTTGCTTTGATGACATCTGAAAAAATAAAACTGATGTGAAACTTCACTATCACTATCACTACATACCTAGTATAAAACAAAGTCACTTCCCGCTGTCTGTCTGTCCCTATATTATGCTTATAACTTTAAAACTACGCAACGGTTTTAGATGCGGATTTAGATACGGAGTTTTAATAGATAGAGTGATTTAAGAGGAAGTGTAATACAATAATAGTTTGAAATGTGTAATACACCTGTGCGGGTCGCTTGTATTAAATAAAATCATTCATACATTCATAGCCTTCCAGCAAAACTAAATAAAAAATATGTCAACCTCATTTTTATGTACCGAGCAAACGAAGTCAGGGAGTCTCAGTTTTTACTCGACGATTATTTGTCTTTTGTCTGTCCGGATGTGGATTCCTCGCTACAGGTCACATTTTTCAACGAATCTTAACAAAACTTGATACACTAAATACATTGAAGAAGTCAATCATGAATCTCCAAAAATTAAATAATAATGCACAGAATGTCTACAGAAATAAAATTCAATACAAGTAAAGAATAATACAACTAAATACATAAAAATAGAGCGAGCAGTTGTGTTTAAAAAAGCTGGTCTCACGCAATTATACTAAGCTTAACTCACCTTTTTCTGATAAAAGTTTGTTGTTTAATATGACCTTTATTTTGTGCGTCTGAGATCCCAACATGCCAGCGAGTAATGCCGGCAACATAGTCAGAAGTAGAGTTCCAAATATCATAAGAGGAGCGACAATAATATCCAGCGAGTCTACCTACAACATAACTTTAAACAAAATAATATGACCAAGAAATACTTCAGACTAAAGTACTACGGCGATGTGAATACACTAACCGATACTGGGATAATATCAATAATAATCAGCCAAATACGAGTCGGACTCGTGCACAAAGGGTTCCGTACCGTATGGAAGCCCCCCGTAATATATTTTATTTTAATATTTTTTTATTTTTTGAATACAACTTAATATTCTGTGAATATTCAAGCATTTTCCTGTTACCGTTATTAATATCGAGCCAAAAAAATTACGTTTATTGTATGGGACATCCCAAAAATATTTTTATTTTATTTTAATTTAATACAATTTCAACATTCTAGCTATCACGGTTCATGAAATTATTTTTTGCAAAAATTAGCATGACCAACTTCATCCGTGTACAGAATTCGCGAATATTTCTCACAGTTCGATGTAACATTTTTCACATTATTGTTGATTTATCAAAAATGGCTCAGCTGATTCAGATAAAATTTAAAAGGGACCAATTTCAAAGTATACTCTTTCCAATAAAAAAGAATTATTGAAATCAGAATACTATGAAAAAAGTTATACATAAAAGAAAAAAAAATTATACGCGTCGAATTGTACACCTCCTCCGGTGGTTCGTCGGTCAAAAGGGCTGGTACAGAACAAGGTATAAACTAAAGGCTAATTTACATTAACTTGTTACAACACTAGTAGGTACTACTAACGTACCGAAATTTGATGATAGCGCAGTTGAAATACTAACGAGTAAATGTATATCATGATCTCGGGGATATTGAATATCAGAGCTGCGAAAAACTGCAACATAAGATAAAAATGATAAAGTTATTCTTATATTTATGTACATTCGTATTATTTTTGTTTTTGAAAATAGCTCACCAAAGGATCAAAAGATCTTTTCATGTCTTCAGTTGCATCAACAATCGATTTGTAAATGTTGCGGATTTTATTGTAAGAACTCAATAAGTTACTTCCTTGCAATTGGTGGAGAAGTGCGGATAAGTTAACTCTTACTATATAGAAAACTATTAAGTAGGTTAGTAGTACAAAATCATGAGAGAACAAAAACAAGTAAAATATGAATAGTACCCAACTAGGGCTTATACAAGCGTTGTTTATTACACACCAAGACACGCCAAGTGACGTTCTTATAAGAACCACCACAGATATTACAGCGATTGCAGTGTTCAACGAATCAGTGAGTTTGTTAGTATTTATCTGAGAATTAATAGCTCCCATAATTTGAATGAAATGACAAAACTGATTGCCACACATTAAAATAATGAAAAACATAGTTAAGTACTCCATCACGTAATAGATGAACACGATAAAAGCACCAATATCTGAATAAATGAAAGCGCATGTTAAAGTTGCCAAGCAAATCGCTAAAACCAAAACAACCCGAATGCACTTCAATAAAATTTTGTTTTTGTTTGTCGTATAGGAGACAAAGCCAAAATCGAAACCCAACACGACAAATATCATTTTGTAAAGAAACACGTAGGTTCGAGGAACGTATTTACTCGTATTGCTTATATTTTTATCAAAAATCATGTTTATTTTCGGTGACTGTACAACGATCATGATACGAGTAAGCTTAAATGTAATGCTTTCTGTGTCGCCGTTTTATATGGCATAGGTACTATTGGAGTATGTAAACATATTAGTAAAACAAATATGCCACGCGCGTTTTACCCAAATTAATTAAAATTTTCACTTAAAACTTGAGAGTACTTTGTATATAAACTATTAGTAAATTGTCGACTATATATATATACAGGTATATATATAATTATTTGTCGGGGTCTGGGAGTGATCATCTCAATCACCCGCCATGGTTATTTGTGGGTCATCCATTGGTACGGCTCGCCAGCGGTCTCCAGTTGTTCATCTCACCAAAATCAACACTCTGATTAACACTACGGGTAACACTACGGGTGGTTTTATTGACCTACTCGTAGTATCCCTTGGTAATCAATTTAACAAGAATTTTCGAGTATGAAAGCAGATTTTAAAGTCAATGGATTTGCACGGGTGCAATCCGTCTTGCGCTCGGAATGACATGAAGATTCTCGCCTATCTGTCAAAATTATTTCATTCCGACCACGGATATCTGGAACTCGATTCCGGCACAAGCATGCAGTGTTGCCACGTGTGACCCCATTCGGGTGACACCCACTTTAAAATCATCATGTTGCTTTTAACTAAAACCAACTATGCTGTCTCGCTCCGTCATATATTATTGGTAGATTACTTATGTGATAGATTATTTTTATGTGGAACGTTACATCATTTAAGATTTATAGTTATCGGAATCTCTATAGGAACCATCATTGTGATGTAAGTAGCACGTGAAATATTTTAGGCGTAGTAAAAATAAGATCAGTAGTAGTACATACTTATAAAAGTCGCCTCTTATGAGTGTCTCTCGGTGTATCCGCTTACATCTTCTAAATTACCCATCAGATTTCAATGCGCTTTTGAGTAGGTTTTAGAATGTTTTCTCCAGAAAGCTTGTAATTATAATGCTAGATGACAAAGTAAATAGTCAGTTAGATTATCAAAATATATTAGACACGTTATTTTTTTTCTCATTACACAAAAAATGAGAAAGAATTATTTAGCCCATCAAAGCTCCGTGTAACGTCACGCTATGGAAACACTTTACTTAAAGGTGACGGCACAAATCCCCACTACCGAACTTTGACTTGCTTTATCGTAGCTTCTTTTTATATGAGTGATAAAATAAAAACAATAGTGTCAAAATTTTTTTGTTATCTAAATGACGGAATAGTTAATATTTTTTACTACCCAGACGTCATACCTATTCTATCGAATCTAATCAAAACTGCGACGGGCAGCTAGTGCTACACTAAACGCCACACAAATCGGCGGATGAGATGACACTTCGCCGTGATTGGCTATAATTATTGCGCATGTGTGCACAATGCCGATGCCGCGTGTCGTAGTGCGTATGCGTAAGGAGCGCGCGGGAGGCATGAGGTTTGCGGGCGGGTGTGTGTGTCCCGGCGTCTCGTCTCTCTGGCTCCCGCGTGTACCTATATTTCGACTTTTGCGCAGCGTTTTGCGCGTAACTTCCTATCTGCCGATTTGTATGGCGCTTATTATACATATTTCTTAAGTATGTATATAATTTTTTTTTATTCTTAGTTTTGATAGGTACATTTATGGATTTGGATTTTTGTTTGTAGGGGTTTTTTAATTCTTGTATAATCGAGGTACGTACCAAATTACATTCTTGGACATAACATTCATTAAATACTTTTGGATTGTTATTATTCATTATGATTAGGCCTAATTAGAAATTTAGTGACTGACCTAAAGCATAACGCTGAGGGCATAACGCCGGAAGCATGGAACAGAAGCGTGGTGGTGCTATTCTTTAAAAAAGGTGTCATCACCTTACTGAAGCATTACAGACCCATCTCGCTTCTGAGCCATGTTTATAAGTTGTTTTCACGGGTCACTAGCTTAACCCGCGGCTTCGACTTGTTTTAGTAAGTAGTAGGTCGGCGTTCTCTAGTACTTGCTTATTTATAACAATAATAGGCTCGTGGTTTCCCGCGCGATGTCTTAGTACTGGTTTAAAATGATTATAGCCTGCGGTTTGGCCAGGGTTGTTATATTACTTGCTGAAAATGATAATACCTCCGGTTTGGCCCACGTTGACTTAATATTTAGATACTTAATATAAAAATAGCCTGCAGTTTGGCTCGCGTTGACTGAGTACTTAAATTGATTATAGCCCGCGGCTTGGCCCGCATTGTCTTAATACTTGCTTAAAATGATAAAAGCGGGAAACACACATGTCAATAGCTGGCACACTTGCATGCCAGCTTCTTGTACGTACCAGCTACTCGCATGTGTATACGCTATAGTACGTTACGTAAATAGGAGCTGGCACGAAAAAAAGCTGGCATGCAAATGTGCCAGCCACTGGCATGTGTATTCTCGGCTTAATACTTACTTAAAATGATAAAATCCCATGTTTGGCCCGGGTTGGCTTAGTACTTGAGTAATATTATAAAAGCCGGCTGCGTTGACTTAGTAGGTACATACTTAATATGATTATATGCAGCGGTTTAGCCCGTGTTGATCTAGTACCTACTTACTTTTAACAGGTATTATAATAGGCCGCAAAATGGCCCGCGCTGTTTTAGTACATGAAAATAGCTTGACAACTAAGAAGTAAGAACTGAACCTATACATTAAAGATTGTATTTGTGTGAATTATTACGGATATTTATTATTTTCATTTGAACCCGAGGGACTATCCCGTACTCGTATCTACTGGGTTATTTGCTTACCCTGTACTAAGTCGAAAAGGGGTGATTCAGACAATCGTTCTGAACAACTACTATGAGGACAACCTATTTTTTTAAAAAAAAATAACAGGTGTTTCATACATTTTGTCAATTCCAAGTTGCAGTTTTGTATGGAACAGCTGATTTTTATCTCGAGTTTTGGATTGGCCTCATAGTAAAAGTTGTTCATGATGATGGTCTAAATAACACCCTTTCGGCTTAGTACGTGCGAGTTGTGCAAGCTTTTTTTGGAGCATCTGATGACGTTGGGATGATGTACCAACTGGCCTTATTTACTCACACTCACTTGTCTTCCTTTAGAAAGGGAGGAGTTAACACGACCCGTGACTTAAGGAGCAACAAAAGACGCAACCAACTTGTGACGCCTTCTCATAAGCTCGCGAGGTCGGAGGGGTCGGTCTATACATCGGGCCCTGCGACGTACAACCGAATACCCGGACACGTGCGTGATGCAACTTGTGCCGCGTCTTTTAAAAATTAAATTAAAAAAATGGCTACAAAACGAGCTATTCTACGATTTTAATGACTTTTTAAAATTGCCAGAAATTGTAATTGATTGATATTGTATCTTTAAATTAATATCAGTTTTTAATTTTTATCACCCCGAAGTCACGAATCACGTTATTTAGCGTTGATTTATTATTTGTATTGAATTCTAGGTACCAATTGTATCCTATTTTATGAAGAATAACAATGTTGATGAAATGTATAATTGATAATTAATATAATTGTATACCTAAATGATTTGACTTGTAACAATGGTGTTATTAATGAAAATATTGCATTGTATTTTGTATTTGTATTGTATTGTACATGGTCAACAGATAACTTTGTATATATTTTCCGGAATGACAGCTTCGTAAATGTTAAATTGTTAATAACACTTAACAATTTAACTACTGCGAATGTGTATTTCTTTCTAGAGCAATGACGCACCCCGGGGGGTGTTAATAGCGTATTTTCTAGTTTATATTGTAGTATATTATTATCATACAAAATGTCGATGTTATCTACTTAAAGTTTTCGACAATGTTTTAGATTTAAGTAAGATTTTTTTTAGTTTTCCTGTGGGAATCATTGATATTTTACGGCATTATAGAAAGCTGATTCATGTCATTACCCACTCCCCTATCCATATTCAAGCCAATTTAATGTCATGCCATGTGTCTAATTTACAAGCTTCCGAGTCGCTAATATACCAAGGATAGGGTTCGGATTTTAAATCAAACTCCGTATCAGGTGTTAGAAGTATCTATTTAAATAAGTGCGCCACCCAAATGTACCGTAATTCTAAAGGCAAAGTCGAATGTGCGTTTTAATTTTTCCTGTGGCGCCATCTATTGACAATCTTTGCACAACTTATTATAAACTTTAACATACCGCCCACCAAGAACGTTATTTTCGTTCTTACAACTTATTACCGCCCACCGTGAAGTTATGGGGGTATGCCAAATACAGAAAAGTAGTGGACTACTTACTACATTGTATAACTTAAAATAAACCATTCTTCAACAGCCTTACAACTAAGTGAGAAAGGATAATATGTGTTAACATTTAAAAGCGATGAACTTACTGACTAAAATTATGTACTAAAACACGATTTGAATAAATTGTGCTACGCAATCTAATGAAAAGTAGTATAATAAATGACCTAAACCTAACGTCAAGGTTTATTATTAGTCGGTTACAGGCAATATGCAGAGCTTCGATGTGGGTCGTTTAATGAGAGAATTGTTGCATTTCAAAGTTACGACCCTAGTGATTCCGTCCAAACCAGGGTGTTGCATTACAACTTTGCCCAGTAACCATCTTGCTGGGGGGAGATTGTCTTCCTTTACAAGAACGACATCTCCGACCTTTGGTTCAGGAATTTCTTTTGACCACTTGTATCGCTGTAAACAATGGACCAAATAGTCATTTGACCATTTCCGCCAAAAATCTTGAGTCATTCTCTGAACAAGTTGCCATCGTCTCAAATTACTGATATTGGAATGTTCATAATTGTCGTCAGGAACTACTATTAATGGCTCTCCAATGAGAAAGTGTCCTGGTGTGAGCGGAACATCCTCAGTTTGATCAGGTAGAATTGACAATGGTCTCGAATTGAGACAGGCTTCAATTTGAGATAATACTGTTGTCATTTCTTCGAATGTAAGCGTTGAGTTCCCTATGACGCGTTTGAGATGAAACTTGGTGGACTTAACCCCAGATTCCCACAGACCACCAAAATTTGGAGAGTAGGGTGGTATGAAGTGCCATGAGACCTTGTGGTTGCTTAACCACTCGCGAATTTCTATGGCTACGGAAGATTGCTCTATATCCACCATGGCACGAAGTTCTTTAGAAGCTCCCACGAAGTTAGTGCCGTTGTCGCTCCAAATATCGCTTACATATCCTCTTCGGGCAACAAATCGTTTGAAACCTGCAATAAAACCTTGCGCAGTAAGGTCACTGATCACTTCTAAGTGAATAGCCTTCGAAACCATACAAATGAAAAGACATATGTAGCCTTTGTAACTGCGATTGCCGCGTCCCTTCGAAATCCTAATATTTATCGGTCCTGCAAAATCTACACCGCTGCTACTAAATACTCTGGCTGGTCGAACTCTCGCTGCTGGCAACTGGCCCATAAATTGATTTTGAGTGGACGCTGCATGTCGAACGCAAGTAACACATTTATGGACGTATTTTTTTACCAAACTTTTGGCTGACACTATCCAATATTTTGTACGCAAATATGTCAACATTAACTTGGGACCACCATGCAATGTTATCTTGTGAGCTTCGTCGATGATCAAATAGGTGAAATGACTGTTGCGCGGAAGGATGATAGGATGTTTGGCATCGAGTGAGAGATTAGCGTTTTGTATTCTTCCCCGAACTCTCAGAATTCCTTTGTCATCTTTGTACGGATTTAGGGATTTTAATTTTCGTATGTCTTCCTCCAATTCAAATGTTTGGCATTGACGGATGCAACAACTCAACGCTTCTTTAATTTCTGAGCTCTCTATGTATGGTTGGAACTTATGCATCTTACTTTTAACTTCCTTTATTTTTAAAAATCTACGACAACGAGCAACTATGCGAAGAAGTTTCAGCAGCGATGAAAATTTTGTCCATATTGGTGGGTTATTTTGTGAATCATTGACTGATACAAAGGCCTTAATCTTTCGTTTTTCCAACTCGGTAGGTATCGATTTTGGTCTTTTATATTCAATGTTAGACTCTCTTAACCACAAAGGACCTTGTTGCCACACACTATTTTGAATTAATTGCTCGGGCGTGCATCCTCTCGATGCTATATCTGCAGGGTTTTCGTAGGATTTTACGTGTGACCATTGAGTGTTATCCATTTTGGTTAAGATTTCTGAAGTTCTGTTGGCGATAAATGTTGTCCATTTACTGGGATGGCTGCTAAGCCAAGACAACACTACGGTTGAATCCGTCCAACCATGAATGTGTGCACTGTCAACATTCAACACTCGTGCTACTTCAGTGATCAACTTCGTAACTAGCACTGCTCCCATCAGCTCAAGCCGTGGTATTGAAACCTGCATAGTTGGAGCTACCTTTGTTTTGGCTGCTATTAGATTAACGTGTACCAAACCGGCTGCATCTACTGTTCTAAGATATACTACTGCAGCGTATGCGGTACTGCTTGCATCGCAAAAGCCATGGATCTCTCTACATACATCTTTATCTGTGGTTTTCATCCATCGAGGTATTGCAATTTCATGTACCCGGAGCAGCTCCGACCGGTAAGTCATCCACTCACCAAGAAGTTCTTCGGGCAGTTCTTCGTCCCAATCTATGCCAGCCAACCACAATTTTTGTATCATAACCTTAGCCACAATCACACAGGGCGCGATCCAAGATAAAGGGTCAAACAGGCGAGATATATCAGATATTACCTTTCTCTTGGTGATGGGATTTTGCAAGACAGGAAATTGCACTGAGTAATGGAATGAATCTGATTCTTTATCCCATGTGAGTCCTAAGACTTTTACTACTTCGTTCATCTTTATTTCAACCTTTTCTTTCTGAGTTTCTAGTTTATCTGTCACCACTTTAGCTAATTCCTTGTTATTTGTGATCCATTTCTGTAAATCAAATCCACCCTTGCCTAACAGCTTCTTCATTTCTGTGAAAATCTTAATACCTTCTTCTACCGTTTGACAGCCTGTTAACAAATCATCCACATAAAAATCTGTTTTAACTCTAATAGCTATTTCAGAATTTTCTGCGCCTTCATCAGTAGCTAGCTGTTGCAGTGTTTTCACAGCCAAGTATGGTGCTGATGCCGTGCCAAAGGTTACTCGCAACAATCTAAAATCTTGTACTTCAGATTCCAGATTATTTCTCCACACTAACCGCTGAAAATCGGCATCTTCAGACGCAACTATGACTTGTCGATACATTTTCACTATGTCTGCGCTGAGACATATAGGATGAGTACGCCATCTCATTATAATATGACGTAAATCTTGTTGCAGCGTGGGGCCAACCATCAAGTTATCGTTGAGAGAGACTCCGTTTGTGCCTCGGCAAGAAGCGTCGAACACTACTCTTAGTTTGGTTGTGGCTTTGTCCTCACGTATAACGGCGTGATGTGGCAGGTACACTCCTTCAAACTGTGCGTTTATATCCGACACAACCTCCATGTGACCAAGGTCCAAATATTCCTGCATTACTTCAACGTATCTCGTTTTAATCTTTGGATTATTTTTGAAACGATGTTCAAGGTGAGAAAATCTTTTAAGGGCAATTTGTTTTGATTGGCCGTACTTACATTGGGGATCTTCTTCATTAAACGGAAGTCGCACGATGTACCTCCCCGCTGAATCCCTCGTAGTGGTCTTACTGTAAAACTCCTCACAAAATTGCTCTTCTTGAGAAAGCATTTTTATGTCATGAGAAGGTTCTGATTCTAGTTGCCAAAATTGTTTAAGTAACTCGTTGTCTTCTGCATGGGCATGCATGCTTATCACAGTATTATGGTGACATTTAGTTTGGCGAGACTCATCACATTCGTCTTGATAAACCGGACCCGATAAGATCCAGCCTAACGCAGTTTGCTGGGCTGTTAACAAACTATTGGGAGCCTTTACCATACCATTTTTCAATATTTGGCCATATACATCTGCTCCAAGTAAAATATCTATTTTATTTGGATTGTTAAAATGTGGATCAGCTAATTTGATTTCGGCCAATTTCGGCCAATTGATGTACTCGATTTTTTCAGATGGAAGCAAACTCGTGATTGCACTTAGTACATGTGCTCGAACTTCAACTTGGAAATCGGGATCATGGCGTGATTGGATGGTCAAAGCGACCATATACTTAGAGGCTAAGTTGCCCCTATCACCGCCTAATCCAGAAATGACACTTCGGTTAGGTATCTTTTTAAGACCTAGCAACTGGACAGTCGATTCTGTGACAAAAGATGCCTGTGAACCTTGATCTAGTAAAGCTCTAAGAAGTTGTGTACTACCATTACTTGCTAGAGCTTTTACGACAGCAGTAGCTAATAGAATTTGGCTAGGCCTGGTCTGCTTCGAGAAATGTGCGCTCACATTCGAAGATGACGCAAAATTGTCTAACTCTACGCTGACATCTGACTCTATTTTTACTTCTAACTCCTCTTCTGGTTTAGCTAAACAAGAGGTATGCGACTCAACAGATGGCGGGGGATGAATTAAAGAATGGTGGTTACGTTTGCAAATGCGGCATCTAGTAGAAGACCGACAAGCATTTGCTGAATGATTTCGGCCCAAACAATTGAAGCAAAGTCCACTGTTTTGTACGAAATTGTACCGGGTGTCGTAGTCAATAGCACAAAACTCTTTACAATTCCATATTTTGTGATCACCTTTCTTACAGTACGGGCACTGGTTAAGCTCAGTATTTGTGTCTGTAGAGATTGCGTGCATTACCTTGGGTTTTTGGTTTAAAGATTTTGGTTTGGATTTAGGATTCAGAAACTCGAGAGATCGAAACCTGGACTCTAAAAATTCTCTCATTTGATTCAACGTGGGCAACTCATCTGAAGTACTAATTTTAGCCTCCCAAAGCTTGCGCGATTCAGAGTCCAATTTGGTACAAATTATATGCACGACTATAACGTCCCATGAATCCACATCGATATTCAAATTCTTTAAACCATTCAAAGTATCATTTGTTGTGTCTAACAAATCTTTAATTGCACTACACGATTCAGTTCCGATAATAGGCTGACCCATAAAACGACTCAACAAACAACTTGCAAAAAATTTCTTATTGTTATACCTGCCATTGAGGATTGACCATGACTCTTGATAGTTAGCGGCTGTGATTGGAACATGCCTTAAGAGCTGTTCTGCTTCGCCTGAAAGATGACCTTTTAAGTAATGCATTTTCTGCACATCGTCTATTGCGTCGTTGTTATGTATCAGTGATAAGTAAAGATCACGAAAGGTGGGCCACTCTGCATATTGACCGGAAAATGTTGGGATAGTAATTTTCGGAAGACGTACACTGCATTCTGCTTTATTCACATTGGGAGAATTTGAAAATGTTTTATTCTGACAAATTGAATTTAATGCATCTTTTATATCTAGTTTGTAACTGATATAGGTCTCTTCAATGCTTTCATAAACTTCATTTTCAAAATAATCATGCTTCAGAATGTCATCAGTAGCTTGAGCTGATAATTTGGAGTGATTATCTTTAACAATACTCCATTCCTGTTCCAAATTATCAAGCCTGATTTGTAAGTAAGCTTCTTTGACTAAACGTTCCTTTGGCGATTTCTTGAAATTGTTATGCCCTCTTTCTATAATTTTCTTAGAAGCCATCAAACAATTGATTATGGATGACATTTTGAATGCAATTTAGTAATCTTGTTTGCCCAATTTATAGTGTTTAGTAATGTTACAACTCTTTCGCAAAAATATTCTAAGTGTTTTACAGCAATCAAATCTAGGTGAAAACCGGCATAGGTTCCCCGTAGTATCAACTTTAAAGAAATTATACTAAGTTAATGGTTAACATGCAAGAAATATTACAAGTTTGAAATTGATCGAAATATTCTTCTATGTTTTATGAATCTTGAATTATTGCAAGTCCAAATAATATTCTTCACCACGCTTAGTCGATGATATTTTGTCACTTCACAAATTACACAAAGTTGAAAGTATTGTACTCACGATTTTCACTGGCAAACCAATTTGATCACTAAGGTTCTTCTGTACTCCTTGGTTGTAGTATAATGTCGTCCGAAGCTCCGTTTTCTTTAAAAGTAGGTGCCCTCTTGTGCACCTTCCACCACTCGCACCGATCCACTTCACGGATCGTATGCGATGAGCACCGTGTTCAATGGCAGTCTACCATCGGTTTCTAGTGCTTGCTCCAAACTCACGCACTTGAATAAGTAATACTCGACAGATCGCTGTCTATCCGGCTCGAAGGACCATGTCTAATTTACAAGCTTCCGAGTCGCTAATATACCAAGGATAGGGTTCAGATTTTAAATCAAACTCCGTATCAGGTGTTAGAAGTATCTATTTAAATAAGTGCGCCACCCAAATGTACCGTAATTCTAAAGGCAAAGTCGAATGTGCGTTTTAATTTTTCCTGTGGCGCCATCTATTGACAATCTTTGCACAACTTATTATAAACTTTAACACCATGAATCCGTAACAAAGTTATAAATATCTTTTCCCGAGGAAATCATTGGCGTTTTCTTGGACGCCTATACCTATTTATATCTTAATGAGTCTTGTAAGGTATTTTCAAACAAAATTTAATCCCATTCTTTTTAGTATTTTTCGCAAATTATTTTCAATTCTCAATTCCCTTAAAACAGCTTACAGTTTTCGGAATAACAGTAGTACCCGTGCTAATATGTGTTGTTGTCTACTCCTTTACTAATTTTCTTCATTTGAATCCGTCCGTTAGTTTCATAAAAACCTATTTTTTTTATACAAATTTGACTATCCCGAAGGAATACAATATATTTTTCAGGGTAACTTCGACTCCAGTATTAATACATATTATAAGCTTCTCTAAAACCAAATATTATCTCTATTAATTCAGTCAATCGGATGTAATTAGTGTTTTAATTTACAAACTTTGGGATTTTATCTGGCCCCCAGGATGATAAAACCGCAAATCTTGAACACAACGTATTTTTATTTTGTTTGAAGGGTACGTAAGCCAAGTTTCAAGTCAATCGGTCCAAGCAGTAAAAAGTTTAATACAATCAAAAAGGGGCCCGTTTTACCCCTTTAGAAATCGAATTTCTAAATATCCTTCCTTAGTGGATGCCTACGTCATAAGATAAATACGTGTGCGAAATTTTAAGTTTCTAGTCCTAATGGTTTGGCCTGTGCGTTGATACCTGAATCAGTCACCTTTACCTTTTTTATATATATAGATAAATTACAAATCGTCTCGAGCGTAAGCTTGACGACTTCCAGCCTTCCGAACAAGCCGGGTTCCGAAAGGGCTTTATCACCATGGACCACATCAATACGCTGCGGCTAGTTATACAGAAGACCGAAGAGTACAACTTGCCACTTTGTTTAGCGTTTGTAGACTATGAAAAAGCCATTGATTCGGTCGAGACATGGGCTGTGTTTGAGTGTCTTCAGAGAGATGTGATATCTCCGAATCTGTGTATTGCCACTTTGGAGAAAGCATTTAAGCTCCTAGAATGGAAAGGATTTAGCATCAACATCAATGGCGAATACGTCACTCACCTTTGGTTTGCCAACGATATCGTGGTCATGGCGAAATCGATGGCAGAGCTCATCACGATTCTCGAAGGCCTCAATTAAGTTTCTCAACAGGTGGGTCTCAAAATGAACATAGATAAAACGAAGCTCATGTGTCATCATTTGTGGTCCTTACAGCACCTTCTTTGGCGTGGTGAGTATTGTCCTCGGGGTCTCTCCCCTTTGCCAAGGCTGGGCGCCAGAGGCTACGACCTCTGGGGAATATGGTTTGCCGCCGATACCGTATCGTTAGAAGGCCTCTCAGCGGCTTTTAGGAGTGAGACTTGTCTTTGCGTTACCGTCCATTTGATTAATCATGACTTTTTTTCTGGTCTGTCTATTCTTTTGTTAATTTGCTATCGTCATCAGTTTCGCGCAAGATCTCGCGCTCATGTGTAATGCCCATGTTGTATTCACCTCAATATTTGTTGAGAGCTCGGTTCTTGAAGTTGTTGACAACTCGTACGTGTACCTAGGACAAGTAGTCCAGCTAGGTAAGTCCAACTTCAAGAAAGAGGTCTATCGAGTAATCCAACTCAGTTGGGCAGCGTTCGGAAAATTGCGTGACGTCTTTTCATCCGATATACCTCAGTTGTGCCTCAAGACGAGAGTTTTAGATAGTTGTGTGTTGCCAGTGATGACATATGGAACTGAAACGTGGTCTTTTATTGTAGGCGGCATTGTAGGCATTGTAGGTCTTATAAATAAGCTCGGGATAGCCCAACGTGCAACGGGCTATGCTCGGCGTCTCTTTGCGAGATCGAATCAGAAATGAGGAGATCCGCAGACGAACCAAAGTTACCGACATAGCCCAGCGGATTAGCAAATTAAAGTGGCATTATGGGCAGGGCACAAAGTTCTAAGAACAGATGGCCGATGGGGCAGTAAAGTTCTCGAATGAAGACCACGGACCAGCAAGCGCAGCGTAGGACGTCCACCGACTAGGTGGACTGACGATATAAAAAGTCGCAGGAACGCGCTGGATGCAGGCCGCTTCCAACGGGCGTTATTGGAAATCCATGGGGAGGCCTATGTCCAGCAGTGGACGTCTTACGGCTGATGATGATGATGACTGATGATGCTATTGCTTTAGATAGCAAATAATTAGATATTATTTACCTTTCATAAATCGATGCTCTACTAATATTTTTCATTAATTACTTAACAAATTACATGCTAGAAACTTCATTAAGGAAAACGGTTAATGTCGTATTGTCATTGTTGACATAGTTTAGTTGATTAGAGTAGGTACCATATAATAATATTCTCTAGAATATTTTTACAAGTCATTCGGTCCTTGTATTTTACTATATATTGTTGCTTTTACCACGTAACCAATAAAACTTATCTTCCAATTAAAAACTTTCACTAAATTTATCAACTATAAATTAACAGCGACCATGAATCGTCCGCCAAAAATAAATTCGTTTTTAATCGAAACTCCAATCGATACCAAACCGAAACCAACAAATTTTGTTTTATTTTATAAATTTCTTCACACATCTTTCTGTTTGGATTTCGGATTTTTTAATTCGTCCGGCGGAAAAGAACGAAAAACTGTCAAGTATCTTACTTTATTTATAGGATCATCGATATCTGTATCAAATTTTTTGATCAGTTATTATTTAGCAAATATACGAGTAGCTTTTTTTAACGTATATTATTCGTTGCAACATGTCTTATTTGTGATTCTTCTTTTTAAGACGAAATATACTTTGTGCAAATATTATTATGCGATGAGAGATATTAACGCAAAATTAAATGCTAGAAGCGAGACTCGATTTGAGAATACATATTTGAGTTTTGCACTTATTGTTATTATTATCAAAACTATTATAAGCATCGCTTGGAGTATAGCCAACGAAAAGTTTATAGGTGTGATAGTGTCAGCAATATTGTACTACTATATATGGATTATTCATAATTTAATGTCAATGACAAATGCGTTTATATTTCTTTCCGCATACCGTCATTTAAAATCTCTTTCTTATCGGCTAGAGTCAGCTAGATCAGAATTTGGTTCCTTTAATAACATCTACAAATTGACAGTCGACGCTGTCGAATCAATCAAAAGCTCATTTGATGCATTGGTAAGTTTTTTTATTGCTGCATACTCGTACTTTGTGATCACTTCTTATACTCTGTCTATTGTGCTATGAAGAGAGCTTTGCTCGGAGTCTCTCTACGAAATCGAATCAGAAATGAGAAGATCCGGAGACGAACCAAAGTTACCGACAGCGGATTAGCAAATAGTGATATTGGGCAGGGCACATAGATCAAAAGAACGGATGGCCGATAGGGCCGTGGTGCCCATACTGGGCCGCCTCTCCGGGTCTTGATCCGACAAGCCTATGTGGTGGCTGGCGGCCGAGCCCATCGAGGCGGGGGTGGCGACGAGATGGACGGGCGGTGAGGAAGCCTATCCTACCTGCCAGCGGCCCTAACGGGTGCCGCCAACGTGTTGGCGGAGGCAGTGGAGCTGCAGGGGAAGAGGAGTGTCGGTATCTCGTCGGCCGCTCCCCCTATTCTCTGCAGTCGTAGTGGCAAGTGCGGGGCCACTTTGATAGACCCGTTGCATCGGTACCAGGCCTGTCGGATGCGGGTGCTGTCCGACGCCCAGTGCTGGTTGGTCCCAGATAGTGAATGACGATGTGTCTGGTGTTTGACACATCGTCATTCTGGCGGGAGCGCAAGCTCCGTGATAGAGCCCGAGTTAGGCCAGCGCTGTCGGATGCCGCGGAGGAGTGCGGAAGCGTGCCCCTACACCAATTTAATTTTCATTTGGGATCTACTCCTCCTGTTCAACATAGAAGTCAGGTACGAGCTTCGAGGCGAATTTCCTTACTGGGCCTAGACGCTACACCATGCTGGGTGTAAAGAAATGTAAAGGGAGGGCGCGAGTACCAAATTCCGTCCGCGAGGTCGGGCGGCATCTCTCAGCACCCTCTACCCCGCTATTTTGGCAACGTTGGCCGTCATGGCGTTGAGGATGTCCTGGAATCGGAATCTTCACGACCTGCAACCGCCGGGTGCAGGCGGCATCTCTTCCAGGACGATTGATCGACGTGACGCACGTCGTTCCGTTGGCGTACTCGGTCAGGCGAACGCAGCTTTAAATGATCGGTCTCGGGAGTGTACACTCGACTAAGGCCGACTGAAGCGCGGAGCGGAGCTCTCTCATCTTGCCAGTCTTGTAGCAATGCGGAGAGGGGCAGTAGGATCGCTGGCCTCGGCTCAAGCGCGCCGCCGTGCGAGCCAGGCACCACGTCTCTAACTGTCCTAAAAGTAGACGGTCGTCGAGCGCAGTGTTGACGACGATAGTCGAGCGGCGCCATGCTCACGCATAGGACGGAGCGACGCCTGCTCAGGTTGGTTCTGTAGTGTGCCTATAGGCACCGGGTGGCAGTAATACGGCTGGCACCGGGGGAGAGACTCGCAAAGGCTTCGCCAATACGCAGCCCTGTCTCGGCAGCCCGAGACAGGGCCGCGTATTGGCGAAGCCTATGGAGGCCGTGCGTCGCATAAGCGACGGCGACGGCTCCGAACATGGATGTCGCGTCGCGACGCTGGGCATCGCGAGATGAGGGTCAGGTGGTGTGGCGCAATGTGCAGGAAGGTCCAGTGTTGAAAGTCCGGTGAGTTACGCCCCGATCAAAGTCAAGGGGCGCGTGGTCTTGCTGGGGGTAAGCGACTCGCTTTGAGCCCACTCGGTGAAGGGCACACGAGTTGACGGAGCGAGTCAAAACGCAATCGTGTCGAGTCGTCGGCCTCCTCGGGTTGCCGCGCGCGGCGTTGCCGGACACCCAACGGGAGGCGGCGTGATAGCGAGCATGGTGCCAGCACTACCCTGGTCACGTCTGCAGGGTTGTGGCCTGGACAAGTCAACAGGCCGCCGGTGGTGTGCGTCGCTCGTATACGAGCGGTGCGGTTTGCTCGGGGCGCATTGCGCGTACTCGCCAAAGCCTCGGAGACCAAGTTGGCAGGGCGGCGCCGGGTGCACTTGGGCCGAAGAGGGTGGTTTGCTAGGCCGCCCTCTGGTCATCTTCTAGTGAAATATTGGGGGAGGTGAACCTCGACCCCGATGATGGCTTTAGATGCGGCGCGTCTCGCTGTCGTTGCCTCGTCCGCGGACCGGTAGGTTTCCCGCCCGATGGCGTGCACTCCGTCGGGACATGGAGTCATGCGGCCCTCAGTTGAGGCAGGGACTAGCGATGGCGCGCCGGTGCGCCCGGCGAGCGACCGATAGTGTTATTGTCTAGAAACAAACACGACGACATTTACGAGAACAAGAAGACATTTACGAGGCAATGCCAGTTCAGCAGGCGACCGCAAGCTGGCGCACGAATGCGCTCGACACCAAGCGCAGTGGTGTAACACCCAGGGGTTTTGGTGGGGATACCGTCCAGTCGGCGAGACTCCCACATAACCAACCGCCTGCCTTTGAGGTGTGGTGGTATCCATAAATGATTTACCCTGGAAAAAAAAGGACCGAGATAGATGACACAGTGAGAGAGAGAGGCCTATGCAGTGGGACAAAGAAGGCTGAGGATGATGATGACCAATTTATTAAGAAAATCTTTTTCTTTCAGTTTTTGACCGTGCTCGTATTCAACATCCCGGAGACTATGGTATACCTCTACTTTCTTGTGGTTACTTTGAAACTGCAGCTTGTGTCGGTAATTTGTTTTTTTTTTCTGTACTGTACCTGCCTCATTTTAAATAGTGAGTCCACTGCTGAACATACGCTAGCTCACTAAGAGCCATATTCACCACTATAGCTCAGTGCGGGACGATGAATTCTCATACTCCATCGAACTTCTTCTACAGGCTTACGCAGGTTGATTCACTACTTTTTCCTTTACCATAAACACAGTGGTATGAAATCCCGTACATAAGACCCAAAGAGCTCAACTACAGGACCGGGATTTGACGCCACAACCTAACGATTGTAAAGAGGGTATTACTACCACTAGACCACCGTGGACTTTTAGTTCAATTTGCTGAATATTTTGTTTTTTATCAATCAAAATAGTATACAAAAAATTAACAGGAGTTTAATTATTTTATCTTTTTCAGACTTTAGCGGTATTTTTCACAATATCGACATTTACAGTGACTATCACAATGCTGGAGACCGTAATGCCCGCGTTGTTTGCTGGTTTGCTTTCTTCTGAAGCAGAGAAGATAAGAATTATTCTACACAACAAGCTGTTACATAATAAAGGTTCAAACTTTTTATCTAATAAGAATGTACAATTGTACACTTATAATATAAATAAATAAATATAAATATTTTTGGGACATCTTACACACGGCCTCTGACCGCAAACTAAGCAAAGCTTGTGCTGCCAGAGACTGATATACTACATATACTTATTTTTAAATATACTTATATAGATAGTTACTAAATAACACCCAGACACAGAGCAAACACTTATGTTCATCACATAAATATTTGTGCTTGGTAGGGATCTAACCCACGCCTGACCAAGAAGTTAGGGTCACTAACCACTGAGCCACGACGACGACGAGGCAGTCTATCTACTAGATTACTAGAGCCCAACTTTTGAAACTTTACAATTATTTCTAACATTAGAAAAAGGTCGCATGCTCTGCTCTCCCGTTCGCACAAGCATAGTTTTAAGGGTTCCGTACTGTCCGTTCCATAAAAAATATTAGAAAGGAACCATGAAGTTCCAGTTCATATCTTCCGGCTCCATCATCAGATCAGTTCGACAATACTATTTTATTGTATTGTCATCAGAACTACATACAGCTGCCAATTTTCATTACGCTACGACCCTTGGAAGATGGTTAAATTACTTACCTTAGATTCCATTACATGTTAGTTATATACACGTTGACCTAATATAAGCGTGTTAAAAATGGCTTCACGGCATATGGCTTGTGAGGATATAGATGATGGAAATGAGTAAACATGGCAAACAAATACTTAGTAAACGTTATGAATACTTGAATACATTACCTACTTTTAATTTTTCAGATGAATCAAATGTTACGGAAATAACGAAGTTTATTCAATATATCGAAACGCGGCCGATGAACTTCTACGTGTACAAAGTCATCCCCCTAAACGCGGATCTGCTCGGGATGATTTTTAACTTCTGTGTTACCTACCTGATTGTCGTGATACAGTTCACACACTTGTATTAATGGCCGTTCAACCGGCCGCAGCTGTCTCACTGGCACATTTTCAAGTTTGAGTACCTACATGATTTTCAAAAACCCTATGTGGCTTCTATCAAACGTAATACTTAAGTAAGTTTGCATGTATTGTATATCGCATGGCTAGCCCGTGTTTGAGTTTTTGAGCCGGCTGGTGGCCTCTGAAATGGCTTCATAACACGTTAAATGTACGTACATGTATCATCACTTTATAGTATAAAACAAAGTCGCTTCCCTGTCTGTCTGTCCCTATGTATGCTTATATCTTGAAACCCGCAACGGATTTTTAAATAGATAGTGACTCAAGAGGGAAGTTTATATGTATAATACACCTGTGCGAAGCCGGGACGGGTCGCTAGTTATAAATAAATTGGTGTTCATATATTTTGATGACAAAGAAGAGAACGAACACTGTTATTTTCGTCTTTTTTATCTACTCCTATTGTCAAATTAAGATATTTAAAAACAGTAAATACTACAAAACCAGCACAGTTTTATGATGATATATAGATGTGGTTTAATATCTTTAATAAGTATCTACTTAATGTTAAATAGTGCGAGCAAAATGTCATTTCTCGTATAATATAATCCCCTCAGAACTTTGTATTCTTAACACTGATGGGTTATTTATACTTTTATTACATCGCCTCATGCCGGTGCGTAGGGCACCGGTTATATATAGTCTTGCCTAACCGGGGAAACTCTTGGGGAAATCAACTCCAAACTCCGTAATACCATTTTACTATTTAATATCCATACATTTACGAGTACAAGGGCCGGCGGCGAGCGGATGACTGAGGATGACGCTATCGCAACTCGGGCGCACGTTTCGCTGACGCTCGCATTCCTCGCCCCTATATACATCCCCCCCCTTACAAAAAAATAACGCTGAAATATTAAACACAAATACCAAAAAAAATAAAATCACACAATACAATACACCTTGGTATTTTATCAACACCAAGAAGAAAAAAAATATGTACCACAAAATAAAAACATTGGTAGTTTTTAAACACAAAATAAAATTTTAAAATTCTATCAAACTTGTTTTATTTATCTCTAAATATCTACCTTTAAACTATAAGCACTACTTCGTTATATCATTCCAAGCACTAATCCAATTTATCACTATACGTAAGCACTAATTCAATTTGAGAAAAAAATCTTGTCACACACATTTTGCTGGTTCAGCCCGGTCACAGGCCCGAGACGAGAACGTATTCAGACTACGCAAGCGTAAATGACTGTATGGAAGGTGTTTGCAAGATTTACGAGGAGCATTTGAAGTATTACATAATATTACTATCCCTACATTCTCCGCGTTATAATTTCATCACTATCACCTTATGTTATAATAACACCTGGGCCTGCTGATGGTGGTGATCCGGATTTGTCCCCGGATATCACCACTCCACTCAATTCTCTCCTCGCCCACTTTTTCACGCTTTTATTGCACTTCTTATACATGATGCACAAACCAATTACTAAAATTATTACTGTTAGTGAAACTACAGTAATTCCATATATCTCCAATTTCTGCTCCGTGTGGGATTGACTGGCGTTGTTAGCTCCGTTCTGAGCGATGATAATTTCCTCCTTTTTCTCTTCCTTGGTATAAGGATTCCCCATGACTGATTGCGTATCTTTTAAAAATTATTTCCTCGATGAAATTATAACAAGTTTTCTTATTCTACATCTCTTAAATTCAGCAAATACTCTTACATAAACACAAATTGTTAAAGGCTATGTCATACTGTGTGCTACGTCGCGCGATGCTATACTTGCCTTACTTATTTCCCTTGCCTTGTTCTATAATCGCATTACAATGCGCGCTTCACTTCGTGCAGTATGACACATCCTAACAGTCCTACTTAATACATACTTAGATTGCTTACTGTTCTAAAAATCGCACGGGTGGCTTAATTGTTCGCTCTGACCGTGTTTTTCTTACATTGGAACTTATTACAATATCATCATCATCATCATTATCTTCCCGACTGTTTTTGGTGAAATCGTTGCTTGGCTGCTTTTTATCGGCTATATGACCACTATCCTCGCTTTCCAACTCTTGTAAGAAATAGGCTGGTTTGATCCTATCTATTGTTACATAAGTTTTTCTATTTGGAAGCTGTACTTCGAATACCTTCTTATTTCTACTTAATACCTGATATGGACCGTGGTAATTCGGAGTCAGAGATTTCTTAAGCATATCGTTTCTTATAAACACGTGTGTACATGTCTCTAAATCTTTATGGACAAAAACTTTTTGTCATTATTGTCAGTCCTAGTCTGTGGTTTCAAATTCTTTATAATATCCCTTACCTTGTTGACATAAGTGTATGTATCTAACTGCTTGTTACTTACGCTGTTGTAGAAATCTCCCGGTAGCCGTAGTGTATGTCCCAAGGTAATCTCTGCGGGACTGATACCACTATCGTTCCTGCCTGCGGTTCTCAAACCTAATAATACGGTAGGTAACTCGTCGGTCCAAGATCTATTTTGCGTTAAACGACATGTTATTGCACTTTTCATTGAACGATGCCATCTCTCTATTTTTCCGTTACTCGCCGGGTGGTACGCTGTTGTTCTTAATTTACTAATTCCTAATATTTTCATTAAACTATTAAATAACTCTGATTCGAAACATTTTCCTCGGTCGCTGGTTAAATAAGTTGGGCATCCGAACCTACATATCCAGTGCTCGTAAAAAGTTTTAGCTACCGTGTCTGCTGACATATCCATAATAGGCACTGCTTCCGGCCAGCGTGTGTACCTGTCTATCATCGTTAAACAGTAACTATAACCTTCTCTACTTGGTTCTAATTTTCCTACAATATCAATATGTACGTGGGCTAGTTTTTCTGAACGTGGGAAACTCTGCGTCCTTGAAACTGTATGTCGGTTTATTTTTACTTTTTGGCAAGACATACATGATTTAGCCCAATTACTAACGTCCTTATTCATTCCTGGCAAAAAAAATCTTTGAGTCACCATTTTTCTAGATGTTCGTATACCCGGGTGACTTATATTATGTACCGATTCGTACGCTATCTTTCTAAACTTTTCGGTTAAATAGGGTCTGGCATTGTTCGTAGAAATTTCGCAATATACCGTCCTGTTGCTGTGTGGCAATAACATTCGCTTAAACTGCAACTTACCGTTGTTATCGTTTCGCGACTCGGTCAACGTCGTATCGGATTCTTGCGCTTCTGCTAATTCATCGTAATCGACCACCGTTGGGCATTCTACGAACTCTACCCGTGATAATGCGTCAGCAACTCGGTTATCGTCACCTTTTACGTATTGTATGTCGTTCGTAAACTCGCTGATGTACAACAATTGCCTTGTTCTCCGTGGTGTTTCTTTATCTGAACCTACTTTCGTAAATGCAAAACACAATGGTTTATGGTCCGTGTACACTGTTAAGCTTTTTCCTTCTATCATATTACGAAAATGTACTATCGCCAAGTAGATAGGTAACAAGTCTCTATCGTATGTGCTGTACTTCTTTTGCGCTTCCGAAAATCTTTTTGAAAAATAACCTAAAGGTGTCCATTTTCCACCTACCTTTTGCTGCAGTACCCCACCAGCTGATGTGCCACTGGCGTCCGTCATCAGACCTAAATGTGCTTCTGCAACTGGATGCGACAGTGTAACTGCGCCTTTAAGGCTAAGTTTACACTGTTCAAACGCTTCTTCCGCCTTTGTCGTCCATTGAATTATAGTTTTGTCTCGTTTTTTCGAGTTATGGAAATACTTATTCAACTCTGCCTGTTGTTCTGCTGCTCCTTCTAAGTGAGATCTATAGAAATTACACATACCCATAAATCTTCGTAACTGCTCTACGGTCTTCGGTTTAGGGTAGTCTGTAATCGCCTTTACCTTATCTTCGAACGGTCGAATTCCTTCCGCTGTTACCCTGTAACCCAAAAAATCGATCTCAGCTTGACCAAACACACTTTTGCTGGTATTTATTGTTATGCCTACTTCTTCAAATTTTTCGAACATTTTAGTAACATGTTTTTTGTTAAGTTCCTCCGAATCTGATGCTATGATTACGTCATCGATATAACAGAATATGTACGACTCTTTATCGTCCTCTTTCATGCATTCTAAACCTTTTAACACCGTATGACTCATAAATCGCTGAAAAGTTTGCGCTGCATTTCTCAGTCCAAAATTTAATCGTTCAAATTCGAATAATCCAAAAGGGCATATTATTGCAATTTTGGGTACGTCATCAGGATGTACGCTAATTAAATGGTAAGCTCGATTAATGTCAACCCTACTAAAATGCTTCTTACCTGCTAATCCGTACGTGAAGTCTTGAATCCGCGGTACTGGGTATCGGTCCGGTTTGGTTACCGCGTTTAGCCTCCTGTAGTCTCCACAAGGTCGTAACGATCCATCCTTTTTCGGCACGACGTGCAATGGACTCGCCCACGGGCTCTTCGATGGACGGCATATTCCGAGTTCCTGCATCAAACTAAATTCGGCCTTGACCTTTTTATACCTTTCCGGGGGCAAAGGCCTAGCCTTTGCGTAGGTGGGTGGTCCCGTCGTCTCGATGTGATGGTATACAGAATGAGTAGGCTTCTCCTTGTAGCTGAAAGGTTTAGTTATTTCTGGAAATATACATAAGATGTCATGATATGGGTTGTCCGCCTGTATGCTCGAAATCGATGCCTCATCGCAATTACGCACGGTTCCACATGTTTTCAAGTTTGTTACATTATCTCATCATCATCATCATCATTTCAGCCATAGGACGTCCACTGCTGGACATAGGCCTCCCCTAATGATTTCCAATAAGACCGGTTGATAGCGGCTTGCATCCAGCGCGATCCTGCGGTCCTAATAAGGTCATCCGTCCACCTCGTGGGTGGACGACCTACACTGCGCTTGCCGGTACGTGGTCTCCACTCGAGAACTTTTCGACCCCATCGGTCATCAGTTCTCCGCGCTATGTGCCCTGCCCATTGCCACTTCAACTTGCCAATCCGCTGGGCTATGTCGGTAACCTTGGTTCTTCTACGGATCTCCTCATTCCTGATTCGATCTCGCAGAGAAACTCCGAGCATAGCCCTCTCCATGGCTCGTTGGGCTACTTGGAGCTTACTAATAAGGCCCATAGTGAGAGACCACGTTTCTGTGCCATAAGTCATCACTGGCAACACACACTGGTCGAAAACTTTCGACTTGAGGCACTGAGGTATGTCGGACGAGAAGACGTTACGCAATTTTCCAAACGCTGCCCAACCGAGTTGGATTCGGCGATTGGCCTCTTTCTTGAAGTCGGACCTACCTAACTGGACTACTTGTCCTAGGTAGACGTACGAGTCAACGACTTCAAGAACCGAGTTCCCAACTGAAATAGGGGTGGGTACAACATGAGAATTACACATGACCTTTGTCTTGTCCATGTTCATTTTAAGACCCACCTGTTGAGAGACTCGATTAAGGCCTTCGAGCATCGTGCTTAGTTCTTCCATCGACTTTGCCATGACCACGATATCGTCGGCAAATCGAAGGTGAGTGATGTATTCGCCATTGATGTTGATGCCGAGTCCTTTCCATTCCAAGAGCTTAAAGGCGTTCTCCAGAGTAGTAGTAAACAGTTTCGGAGATATTACGTCTCCCTGTCTTACGCCTCTCTTCAAAGGGATCGCTTTGGAGCTCTCTTCCTGAACTCGAACTGACATAGTGGCATTATTATACAAACACTTCAGCACTTCAATGTACCTATAGTCAATACGGCATCGTTGGAGAGACTCAAGCACAGCCCATGTCTCGACCGAATCAAAGGCTTTCTCATAGTCCACAAAAGCCAAGCAAAGTGGCAGGTTGTACTCCTCGGTTTTCTGTATAACCTGCCGCAGCGTATGTATGTGGTCCATGGTGCCAAAGCCCTTCCGGAAACCAGCTTGTTCGGGAGGCTGGAAGTCATCAAGCCTGCGTTCGAGACGATTCGTAATGACCCTTGAAAACAACTTATAAACATGGCTCAGAAGCGAGATGGGTCTGTAGTTTTTCAATAAGGTGTTGTCACCTTTTTTGAAGAACAACACCACCACGCTTCTGTTCCACGCTTCTGGCGTTATGCCCTCGAGGACGACGGTGTTAAATAACCTCTGAAGGACTTTTAGTACCGGCGTTCCACCCGCTTTCAGAAGCTCTGAAGTGATTCCGTCGTCACTCGGCGCCTTATTGTTCTTAAGTTGGTTCAAGGCCATCCTAATCTCGTACAGGCTAATGTCCGGGATGTCTTCGGTGAAGTGTCGGGTCAGCTTGGCTCTTGGGTCTTTGGCCGCGCTGTTTACAGGCTTAGCTACCGAGGCGTATAACTGTCCGTAAAACCTTTCGATCTCCTGCAATACCTCTGCCTTGGTTGACGCTATACTGCCATCTTCTCTCTTCAGCTTTGTCAACTGGCTTTGCCCAATAGAAAAATGCCTCGCGAACACTTTGGAGCCTTTGTTCCGCTCTATTGTCTCTTTAACATGTTTAGTATTAAAGAGACGAATGTCGCACCGCACCGATTTTGAAATCTGTCTATTGAGCCGCCTGTATGACTTTGCATCATCGGAAGACTGCAGTCTTAGCGAGCGTCGTTCGGCCATGAGATTTAGAGTATGATCGGAGAATTTCTGAGGTCTATCTGAACGGCGGGGTCTAAAGAATTTAGAACCCACCGTTTGGACAGTTTCTACGAGCCCGTTATTGATCTCGTCCACTGACGCAAAGTTCTCCAGGCAAGCAAAGCGATTTGAGAGCTCGAGCTGAAAGTTCTCGGGGTTTTGTATGTGGGCACGAGAAGGTCGGAGCGTAGACTTTATCAGACGGGACCTTTCGAGTTTAACGTTGATATTCAGTTTGCCTCGGACGATTCTGTGATCACTGCCGGTTTTTACCCTGTGGATCACGGAGACGTCGTTGAATATCCGTTTCTCACTAGTCATGATGAAGTCTATCTCATTTCTCGTGGTACCGTCGGGACTCATCCAGGTCCATTTCCTGCGAGGTGGCTTCTGGAAGAAAGAGTTCATCATGAAGAGTTCCTCTTTCTCCAGAAAGTCTGCCAGCATGTGGCCCCTGGGGTTCCGTTGCCCAAATCCAAATTGCCCCACTCTCAACTCATCATCGCTTTTCTTGCCCAACTTTGCGTTGAAGTCTCCCATAACAACCGTGAAGCGGGTCTTAGACGTATGTATGGCCCGACTTACGTCCTCATACATAGTCTCCACTTCATCATCTGGGTGTGACGAGGTCGGTGCGTATACCTGGATGACCTTCAACGAATATCGTTTGGATATTCTGAGTATCAGGTATACAACCCTGCTCGACACACTTTCGATGGTAATGATGTTGTTAACGAGAGACTTGTGAACGAGAAAGCCGACACCACCTTGGGACCGTTGGTCACCTTCCCGGTAGTACAGTAGGTTGCCGGATTTCAGGGTTATCGTGTCCTCGCCCTCTCTACGGACTTCAGATAACCCCATAATATCCCATCGCAACCTACCCAACTCTTCTTCCAGTTCCGCAATCTTCTCATCAGTCCTCATAGTGCGCACGTTACATTATCTACTAATTTTCTATTTGTTAGATCTACTTTTTTTTTTATTTATTTATTTATCAATACAAATAACAACTAAAACTTATATTAAACTTACCAATAAACCAAATACGTTTGTGCTGGTAGGCATTCACTCACCCCGCACTATAACAAAGGGAATCTTAGTACAATAAAAAAAAAACTAGTTCTGTAACTGATTACCTACACACTAACTAAACTAACACCTTACAATAGTAGCTAACCTACTAATAAAATACTTCATAGTACTAATTCACAGCAGTTAGTCAGTAAGAAAGAAAAAAATACGATAGTTGGTAGATATTTAAAAGTATAACATTCCATTTTGTTTTGGAACAGAAGACAATGGATAAGCTGGTCTCGCATTCCCATATTGTTTACATATAATATTTTTGCAATGCATGCATTACATTTGCCTAGAAATTAGATGAATACATATAGATAAGTACAGATATATGATAAAAAAACATTGTTCAAGTATCATTAGATAAAATACCTATAAGACGACCATCTTTTAGACATTTTTTATTATGCGCATTTTTTATGCACCGTGTCTCCTATCTACCCTATTTTATACAAAGCTGTACCTACTGAGTAGATACTTTTAATGACTAGTTATTTAGGTAATTAGAAAACTGGTACAATAACAATGTGGCGTTTAGACAAAAATTAGGAGTTATATCAACAATTATATTATTTATGCACTCAAATCTTTCAAATAGGATATCACCTCAGTATTTTGTCATTTAGGTATCAATATTATCTTCTCGTCGCAAGGTTAGATAAAGGATGTCCTCTTCGGATTTTACGACAATAGGTTTGGTATTATTCTCCTTTCTCACCAAAACTTTCCCATCTTGGTACCACGCATATTTGTATGTTGGTCTTAGTTTTTGTTGCACATACCACAGAAGGGATTTGTAAGCTGCAGTTAGCGCGTGGCGGAATATCACTTTAGACTTTGCTACGTCCGGCGGGAGCCCGCTGACAATGTTTTCTGCCAAAACTGAAGTTTTTCTTGCAGCCCTTACCACCGATTGAGCGTGTTCAACTTGTTTTAATCCGATTTGCATGACACAGTCTTCTTGATTACGACGATCAATTTGCTTAATGTACGCAATATCTTGAGCAAGCGTACGCTTATTTCGGCACCAGTTCGTAAGCCTCGGTGGCGCAGCGGGAAGTAAGGCGGTCTCTCAAGCAGAAGGAACAGAGTTCGATCCTAACTACAGCGATTGCCTTTTTGTACAATTTTTTGAATTTTTGTGTTCCTATGTTGTATTTTGGACGCAGAATGGATAAGAGAACTTGTTTTAAATGCCAAAAAGATTTCAAAACTAGAGAAATACTATGCTGCTCATCATGCAAAAATTACTTTGACTTGCAATGTGCACAAGTATCAAGTACTAGATTTAATATAATGGAAAATCATAAAAAGGAAAGCTGGAAGTGTCACAGTTGCTATGATATTAATCGTAGGAGAATTGCTGAAGTTGTAAACACTAGTACAACGACGAATGCTGACACAAGTGCTGACTTAACTGTTACCACGAACACTGGTGCTGACATATGTGTTGACATGAACTCACCTTTGTCACACGTGACACATAGAAGAGTAAGGCATAAAATAGTACAAGTGACACCTGCACAGAAATCTGAATCTGAAGAAGACCATCAAACTAGCTCTGAGGACGAACTCTATAGTTTACCCGACATGACTATGTTTCAAAACGAAGGTCAACAAGAATTTTTGGAAGAAATAACCCATTTAAAATCAGAATTAGAAACAGCACACAATAAAATAGAAAACTTGAAGTTAGAAAATTTAGAATTGAAGAAACAAGTGATAGAAAAGTATAGACGTAGATCATTTTCAGAAAGGGAAACCTCAGATAAACAAATTGGATCAGGTAGATCTTTTGAATTTAATACATCAGAATGCACGGAAGTACCTCAAAATTGTAAGGAAATTACTCCACTATTAAAAAATAAAACTCATGAAGAAATATCACAACGTAAATTAGCTTGTAAAAAGATGCAGAAGATAAATAATAATCCAAAAAAAACTACCACAAAAAAAGAAGCACAGGCTGGAAAAGAAAAAAGGTTTCTAGTTTTCTCAGACAGCATTGGCCAAGGACTAGCAGGAAATATAGCAGACAAGACCGAAACTAATTTTTTAAACTTTTGCAAGCCAAACGCTGAATTCGATAAAATTCTTGAAAATTATAGTACAAACATAGATAAACTCACCGAAGAAGATATAGTAGCAATTCTGATCGCGAAATATGACAATGTGTTTAATGGAAATAAGAACTATATAAAGCTTTTGAGCAAAATTCTCCAAGACTCTCAAAGAAAGTTCAAGATAATAATAACTGGTTTGCTATACAATGGAAGACATGACAATGACATCCACTATATTAACGAGCAAATAGCGAACATGGCGCGCACTAACGAAAATGTAAAATTCTTAGATCCAAATATAAGATACAGATCACGCATCTTCAACAACTACAAGTCCCTGAAAAGTCTTATCATAGAAAATGTAGTAGCATGCGTAAAGAAATTTCAGGCGTCATCATCACTGCGATTTATTGCATGTAAACAGCAAGATCCAGTAACTCCATTCAATGCAAATATGGATGCAAATTTTCACGAAGAACACAAGCTGAGGCAGGAACGATAATATTACATGCGAACGTTCGAAGCATTCATAATAAATATTTTGAAATAGAAAACTTACTATCTGAACAAAATTGTGATATACTATGTTTAACGGAAACATGGGGAAAAAATCATCTGGTACAAGCTATGAATATTGATAATTATACGTTAGCAACATGTTTTAATAGGGTATTCTTCGAACATGGCGGTTCAGCTATTTATGTAAAAAATGACATTGATTATAAAGTTAGAAAAGATATAAACAAAATGGCATTTGAGATGAACTGTGAATTATCAGCAATAGAATTAAAATCTTGTAAATTAGTGATTATAGCATTGTATGGACCCGATTATGACATTGATTTATTTTTTAGTATAATGAAAAAACTTTTATGTAAATTATGCAGAGAAAATAAGAAAATTTTGATAGCAGGAGATTTTAATCTAAATGTTTTGAAAAAAGACAAAAATGTCAAAAAATTTGAAGGAATACTAAACAATTTTAATTTTAAATGGGTACTAAACGAGCCCACCAGAACACAAACCACGAAAAAGAATATGACTAGTTCCACTTGCATTGATAATTTTATTGTTAATTTCTTTGATTATGAGAGCTCAGTTTTGAGCTATAAACTTTCTGATCATAATGTAATTAAATTAGAACTAAATAAGCTTAAAAAATCAAATATTACAAAAGAATGTAAAAGCAATATAAGGAGATCGTTTTCAAAGAATAATTTAAATTATTTTAACTATTTATTTAACAAAGATTTTGATAGATTAAAATCTGAAATATTAACAGCCTCTGACGCGAATACTAAAATGAGGATCTTCCAAGAGGCGTTAAATCATTATTATAATATTGCCTTTCCAAAAGTTAAAAAACAAGTACAAAAAAAGACGAAAAAATGGACTACTTTAGGCATAGAAACATCAAAACAAAACTTAATAAAATTGGAATTTTTGCAAGATCACGACCCAAATGAACAAAAATTGCTTACTATTAAAAAATATAAGAAAATATTGAAAAAAACAATTATTTCAGCAAAGAGACTACAGTATCGACAGAGAATAAATAAAGCTAATAATAAAATTAAAGAGTCGTGGCGTATTATCAATGAACAAGTAAGTACAAAAAATAAGCAAAATACCAAGGCTAGAATCGAATCAATAAAAAATGAGAGGCAAGAGGTTGCAACAGAAGCCAGAGAAATTGCAAATATATTTAACAAGTTTTTTCGTAGTATTGCCCATAACTTGACAAACAATTTAGACATTGTCCCAAAAAATTGCTTGAAATATTTAGGTGGTGCCAAAAAACCGCAGACTTCTATAAATTTTAGTCCATTAGATTACATAGAATTAAGAAAAATTGTGAAAAATTTAAAACAAAAAAACACCCTTGACATATATGATATGAGTACTAGAACTTTGAGAAATATTATATTAGGCAATGACAATGTATTTGAATTAATATTTATTACTATAAATTCGTGTTTAGCTGATGGCATATTCCCTGATGTACTTAAACCAGGAAGAGTAATACCGCTGTTCAAAAAAGGTGACGCGTCTGACATGAATAATAACAGACCAATTTGCATTCTGCCAGCGTTATCAAAGATATTAGAAAGTGTAATTAAAGTAAAAATACTTAACTATTTCGAAAAAAATAAATTGTTTAACGTTGCTCAATTTGGATTTAGAAAAGGTCGTTCAACGGAAATGGCGATAAGAAAAGTAATTTACTTTATTTTAGATTCATTAGACAGCTCGAATAGATGTGCAAGCATATTTTGTGATCTATCTAAGGCTTTCGACTGTTTAAGGCACGATATATTAACGTTAAAGCTAGATTATTATGGCTTTTGTGGCACCGAATTGAACATGATTAAATCTTTTCTTGGTAATCGTAATCAAACAGTGTTTATAAATGATTCTTCTTCGCTATCAGGTAAAATAACAATTGGCGTTCCCCAGGGATCTATTTTGGGTCCTCTATTATTTTTAATTTATATAAACGACCTTGCAAGTGCTATGCCGGACTGGATGTATATAAGTCTTTTTGCCGATGATACACAAGTAGGTCTTCGAGACAAAAATATTGACAGCCTTCAAGAAAAAATAGATAACGCTAAAGACTTATTAAAAGAATGGTTTGATTGTAATGGTATTATTCTGAACTCTAATAAAAGTATAGTCTTGCAATATCAATCGAAGTTAGGTATTTTTGGAAACTCTCTCAGAAAAGAAAATGTATTCTTAGGCTACACTATTGATAATACAATTAGTCACTCGGCGCATATCGACAAAATATGTAAAAAAAATGCTAGTGGGAACTATGCTCTCTTTAAACTCAAACCTTTGCTAGATAAGAATTCTCTTAAATCTGTTTATTATGCGCACATACATTCGATTATACGATATGCTATTACAGTTTGGGGCAATGCTACAAATATTGTTAAAGTATTAAGATGTCAAAAAAGATCAATTAGAATAATTAATGGTTTGAAAAAACGCGAATCCGCAAAAAAACATTTCAAAAGTAATCAGATAATGACAGTGATATCTCTTTACATTTACAATTGCTTACTGGAAATACACGAGTTGGATTTACCTACAAACCAAAATAGGCATCAATACAACCTACGAAATAAGGAAAAGCTTGATAAGCCTTACACTAGGCTAGTTACATTAGAAAAACAAGGACTGAGCAATAAAATTTCTATGTATAATAAATTACCAAATTATGTAACCAAGTTAGATATTGAGCGATTTAAAAATACAATAAAATTTTTTTTTGAAATTAATCCATTTTACAAATTAAGTGAATTTATGTCAATGTCATTTTCAGAATCCTCATTTTCATGTACCAGATTATAATTATGTTAGTAAGTAAGACATCAATAAATGTAAACCATGACTTGCCTGTAACGTTTGATGTTATTTTATGGCCAATAAACATTTCTTATTCTTATTTGTGGTATTCAAATTAAATATTTGTGATAGCTTGCAGGGTATATCTTTCAAATCTTCCTGAGGCAAATTAGCCAATCCCGTCAATTCTATGACCTTATCCAGTCGTTGCTGATCCATCGTTCGTACATGCTGTTTTAGAGAATTAAATTCGAGGTCTAAACAAAAGTGTTGTTTTTCAAGCTGAGTATATTTTGTATCGAGCTCTGCAATTTTTTTACCGTGTCGTTCCACTGTTTTCACCAGTTCATCAATTTTATTACAACACACGCTTATAGAATTTTCTATAGGCTGTAACTGTTTTTGCAAAAGCCTTGTCATTTCAGCAGTGATGTCCTTCATAAATTTAGCAGCGTCTATAGTACGATTCCCGGAATTCTCGGCAGGCAACACTTCATCTTCTTCCTCATCTTCAACAGGTATGATGAAAGATGACCTGTGCGGCGAGTTGTGTTGACATTCGTCACAGGTCCAGTCGATGGAGTCGGTGTTTCGCAATGCAGCTAGTTGTTTAGTAGACAAAAGCGAACAGGTTGGGTACGCATGTACCACTTTTCCAAAGCTTCTGCACTCCAGACCAGGCAGCTTCTTCGTAAGATTTTTATCACATTTATCACATTTTGTTATATTAGACATTTTTAACAGTTAAAAAATGATGAAACAGGAAAACTTGAAGGTATTTGCCGAAAATACAATTGAAATGTAGGTAATTTGCGCACACTTTCTAATATTGACTGTTTAGCTCGGCAGCGCGGAGGTGAGTGCTAACTTATGAGTCCTGAGAAAATCCGCACCTATTATAGCTTGCTTTACGTCACTTATTATGAATGTCCACGTATACGAGCGTCGTAAGCCTAAATTTAACTTTAACACTTTAGTACCGTAAGTTTTAATTTCCGTGTTGTTTGCTGCGTACAGCTTATAATGACACTCGCGACGTTGCTTTCTTTCTACACTCGACACGGGGATCACTGAAACGTTCGCACCGGTATCTATCAGAAAATTTAACGCTAGTTCCCTATCATAAACGCACAGGCGATGGTTCACTCCTGGTATGAAGTCTGCCTGCTGGGACTCCATCGCCGCTAGTTTTCCGGATGTGGCGGTGACCTGTTTTTCCGCGTAGGTGATCTCTTCCATGCGCACGGCTCCTCACAACTCCATGCGCGACTTCCATACCTAAAGTGTTGTCTACAGAGCCAATCTGGGTCCTTCTCCGTCCTTCTGGGTCGTGACGCCGATCTCGACGCACTCCTGCCGCGTCCCCATCCTCGACCGCGTCCGTTACCGCGACCTCTGTACGCGCTGCGTCTGTACTGATGGTTCTGTTTGACCTCTTCTTTCAGGGCTGCCACTTCCATGTGCAACATTCTCATCTGCGCTGCCAGCTCTCCCGACACCATGGTGCTGCTTCCTTGCGACTGTACCTCTGCAATATCGCTCCTCATATTCTCTGTAATTTTGTCGGCCATCTTTGCCAAGTTTTCACATTCCTGATCCTGACTCACAGTAAGGACCGCTCGAACCGTAGATGGTAGACGTCCCATCCACAGTGTTTTCAGCACTTGCTCGCTTATCTGGGTGTTTCGCCCCAGTTCCCTCATTCTGCGTAGCAGCTGCGATGGTCTCTGACTGCCTAGCTCCATCTCTCCCACTAGTTTTTGAAATTGCCTTTCGGCGCTTTCTTCGTATACTTGCAGCAGCCTATCCTTAATGGCTTTGTACTTATCTTTCTCCGGTGGAGAAAACACCAGATCGCATACCTGTTGTAGGGCTTCCCTGTTCAGTTTTGATATAACTAGGTTGAACTTCACCTCTTCCCCCTGTTTTTGCGCACTCATTATACTTTCCATTTGCGCGAACCACAGCCTTGGCATTTCTGCCCAAAACTCTGGTATCCTGGAGCTGATGGTTATCGTGGCAAGTTCCGTTGCACTGCCTTCTGGCTTAACTTCCGCCATAGTCGAGGTATTTTTGTCACTGCTCATCGCCATTTTTCTAAATACAACACACAATGTTCACTTATACTGGCATTAATGTTCTTCTCGAAATCGCCGTTTTCCGAGAAGGAGTCATCCGTTTTAACACTTTTCCAACACCGCCGACACGTGTTTTTCACGGGGTCACCACTTGCCGGTGCGTAGGGCACCGGTTATATATAGTCTTGCCTAACCGGGGAAACTCTTGGGGAAATCAACTCCAAACTCCGTAATACCATTTCACTATTTAATATCCATACATTTACGAGTACAAGGGCCGGCGGCGAGCGGATGACTGAGGAGGCGAGGAAGCGGCGGAGGGCGCTATCGCAACTCGGGCGCACGTTTCGCTGACGCTCGCATTCCTCGCCCCTACACCTCAAACTTTTTCGTCCATCTATTGCATGTCGCTTGACGGTCGGCCGCGGAGTAGGGGTAGAGTGAAAGGCGCTCTACAGAGCAGCCGAGGCCAATATGGCAGCGCCTATGGTTCGCGTCAGGTGACCTTGTAGTGTATAGACTATTACTCATTTGTGCCGCTAAAAGTTTCACTTTTAACGTGGTTTCATCAAACCACACAATCATTTTTTTGTGTATTAGACGTAAGACGTTTCAGTAAGTATCTGTATTAATTATCGATAATGTTTAATTATGCACGAAAATTCCACAGTACCTAACTTAAGAGGTACCTGTAATTTTTGACATTATATTATTATTGTACTCGTAGGTACCTACGCGGATTTGCTTTATGAACGTGTTAAAGCTTGATAGTGATAGAGTAATAGGCTTGATGGCTAAATAAATTTAATTAGTCCGTCAGATATATTATATAAAAAAATATTGGACACGTATTTTTTCTTTTGTCAATTAAACAAAAAATTACGAAGATATAGCCCGTTAACGTTCCGTGTGACGTCACGGCTAGACTACAAAAAGTACTTTTCACGGAAAAAATGACGTCACAAGTACAAGTCACAAGGATTTCGCTCAAATAAGTCTACTGAAGATGCAGTAGTGGCTCTAGTTGATCACGTAACCGAATGTCTTGACCGAAACCTAAATTGTGTAGCCATATTCCTCGATATGGCCAAGGCATTCGACACGGTTTCCTGGAAAATACTGCTCCGGAAGTTAGAACTTCTTGGTATCCGTGGCTCAACGCTAAATTGGTTCCAGTCATATCTTTGTAATAGAAAACAAAGGGTTCGGTTATCGAATAGTTACAGCGACTATACCTCCATCTCTTTCGGTGTCCCCCAGGGCAGTGTCCTCGGACCTACCCTTTTTCTCATTTATATTAATGAACTCTGTCAGCTCAAGGTCAACCAGGCCAAACTATTCACCTTCGCTGATGACACAGCACTAGTTTTCCATGGCAAAGGTTGGACGGAGACTATGGAAGCAGCGCAGCAAGGACTATCAATTGTAGCCCAATGTTCGCAAAAGAACCTATTAACCCTTAATGCGACCAAAACAAAGTATATGACCTTTTGTATTACTCAGCGAACATATCCAAGCTCTAGTTCACTTCGAATTCACTCTTGTTTCCCCCATGCCAACGAGCCGTGCACTTGTCCTGACCTCGAGAGAGTTACAGCAACAAAATATCTTGGTGTTACCATCGACCATAGACTCAACTGGGAAAGCCAAATAAACAATTTGTGTGCTCGATTACGAAAAATGTCACATATATTTAAGAAAATAGGTGGAGTGTGTGATCCCAGTACTCTTAGAATTTTGTACCAAGCTCTATGTCAATCCATTCTAAACTATTGCATAGTGTGTTGGGGGTCCGCGAACAAAACATTGTTTATAAAAATTGAGCGTGCCCAGAGGCTGATACTTAAAGTCGCATACAAGAAGCCATTCCTTTACCCAACAGTCGAACTATACAAGGAGACTAAATACTTAACGGTTCGGCAGCTTTACATTCTTGCAGTGGCTTTGCGGTTTCATAAGACAGCCTTAAACACGATCTCCCAAACAAGAACAGTGCGACGAAATGTATGGTCAACCCCTCGAACAAGAACCACTTTTGCGCAGCGTTCATTTTATTTTAGAGGACCATTCTTATACCAACGTATCGACAGCTCCCTCAAAATATTGCATACAACGCGTTTTGTTTGCAAAACTAAAATCAAGACATGGTGTCTTGTTTAGATCGCAACGCAACTGAAAACATACTAATGATCAATAGATAAATATGTAACCGAAAACATTCTAAAAATGACTCCATAGGAATATCTGCCACGTTAAACACTCTTAAAAACACTAAAATCTCGTCCCACCTTATCCATATCTATCAAACTAAAAAAATAATAAACACGCCAGTTGCTTCAAAGTATTAATTAAGCAAAGCCCTCACTGTACAGACACACTCGCAACATACACCCACTCACACACCAACATGCACGCTACACACAAAAATTACGCAATCGAAAAATGGAAATTACTTGTACTTTTATTTAAGTAAATTACTAAGAACTCATTGTTAAGTCACTTATTTCATTACATTAGGTAATATTATGAGATGTCTTATCTAAAAGCGGAAGAGACTAAATCTCACGACACAGGACCACCCTAGTGTGAGATTTAGGGTTCCACTCTGGAAGTTTGTAAATTTAATCTAAGTAGGTACCTACCTACTAACATTACTTTAAGCATCATCAAGATTTACTAACTCCAAAACCTGTAACTTTTTGAGCAAAATAAACGTTATCTTATCTTAAAAAAAAAAATAAAAAAAAAAAGTCCCTACTCCCGAACATTGATAAGGTTAATCGTTGTCATTTATTGTTTGATTAACAAAAAAAATATGTGCCCCATATTTTTAGATAACTAACTGACTAGTAATACCTAATAATGTTTTACCTAGTCATCATGCCTATTTATAGCAATATGAGGAATTTTATGTAAATAAACTTAATTTTGATTCGACTTGAATGTTTCTATATATTATTATTCTTCAATATATACCTAAATTATTTCTTACCAAAAATGTAGTCTTTTTTGTGGCTATTTTACAAACCATAAACTACCGACAATTTGATTATGGATATTTTCGTGAGTAATTTAGATTAAGTTAAGACAATAAACTTTATTGATCATAAGATCATTATTGCCTTTCATTTTAGACTTTCGCAAAAAACGTTACATATACTATAAATTGCTAATATATATTGCTAACCAATAAGCATCTTTTCAGGGGCTTATTCTGTAGATCTATACTAACAACTTTTGTGAGTACTATGATTTTATTAATTATCAAAAATAAAGTTGTTGCTCCATAGAAAAATATCGTTCACCCTCGACGAAATGTATGGAATTGCTGATTTTTTTAGTTTTGACAAAAATAGCAGAAAAAAAGTTGTAAGTGTTTATGTACAGAATAAGCCCCTAAAAGGATGCCGAATGATTAGAAATAACCTTGTGTAGACAATGTATGATGTCCCAGATGCTTCTCAGGCATTTTTCATAAAAAAATATCATATAATAATTTCCTATATTGCAGCGAATAACAAAGCATTCTGTACCTTTATTTCCGTATTTTTGCTTCGCAAAAGCTATCCAGAAACGTTTCAGTTCGGTTTTTCGTCACTTGCGAATCCAATCAGAAATCAGCCACAATAAAGTCCTTTGTGACTTTTTTTTATTCCAATTTATTTTTTGGGACTTTTATATAAAACACATGGCAGTTCCATGTGACTTTATTGTTGTTTTGTGAGCGTCTCTCGATCACATTTATTTGTTCTTAGTTCTTTCACTGCACTTATTTTGTCCTATATTGGTATCGGACAAGCGCGAGTCGGACTCGCGCACATAGAGTTCCTTACCATATGGAGGCTTTATTTAAATTTTATTCAGTTTCCACATGACAAGCTAGGCCCGTGCTATTTAAGGGCAGCAATGGAGCCGTAGCCAATATTGAGAGACCTTTTTACAAACAAAATATGTAAAAAAATACTGTTTTTGGGTGGTAGGATGAGGAAAACTATTGTAAAGGCGGGAAATTTGTACAGTTCTGGGCTATTGGAATGAAATTTTACGTGATAATAAGCTGGTCTATGGAATGAATGATAATGATTATTTTAACTAATTGATTTATTTATGAAGGATACATACAACTTAATATTCAGTGAATATAAAAAGTATCTTCCTGTGGTCTTTCTTAATACCGAGCAAAAATTCACGTTTGTCGTATGGTATCTCTTATTCAGTTGATTATATATTTATTTTATTATAAATTAGGTAGGTAATTATTATTTTTACAATAAACATTAAAATAAATATTCTGTGAATATTTTTTGCATCTACCTTTCACCGTTATTAATAACTAACGAAACACGGCTAAAAACAGATTTGCTGTATATGGGGCCCCAATTATTAACAGAGTACAAAAAAAAAAAATGCATAAGAGAAAAAAAATAGATGATCATATGTGTACCTACTAGATATAAAAATCAGTTAATAAATAATTATAGTACTTAAAACTAATTTATTAGTATGTTGTTGTACCCTTTTACAATAATTTAATCCTAACTATATTTTATATATATATATATTAATACATTACGATAACATCTCATAATGCCCACTAAACCGTTCGATCATCGATCGTATTCTTGACAATTTTATTATTGACGTCTGTACGACGGTAGATTGATAGACAGAGATAAATGCTTTATTTTAAACACAATCAACAATATTACAAAAGAAAAACAGTACAATATTTGAAATTTGTGCGTCAACCGGCGGTCTTATATCGTTTAGAGCAATTTCTTCCAGGCAACCCGATTAAGAGAGGAAAGGAATTATGAGGAAGGTAAAGGACGGGGTGAACAATAATGGAAAAGTTAGTTGCGAAAACTAAATTGACTAAAGAGACTGAGAACATAGTGAGATTCACACAAAGAGCGATGGAGCGGGCCATGCTAGGCATTAGTCTAAGAGACCGATTCCGTAATACGGAAATCCGACGACGATAAAGGTTGCAGATGTTAGAAGCCGTATTACGCGACTAGGCACTGGGCAGAACACGTGGCCAGGCATGATGATGAAAGGTGGAGTAGATCTCCGACTGAGTGGCTTCCAATTAGTTGACAGGCGTTCCGTATGCAGATCACCAGCCCAATGGGTCGACGACAGATCCATCGCGGGACACGCGTGGATGAGTTGACACGCTGACAAACGTAACCCTTTCACATTTAAACAGTGCTGGGTTCTGGGGGATAAGCACCGCTGAGGGCCGCAAACTAGTGCTTGAGCGTTCCCGCAGCTCCAGTGAATGAATGCCAGGCATAAACTCCTTAGGGTTCTTAGTAGGTTTACTGACAAGTTGGTGGGATTCCCACGTAACTACCATGCTTTTACTGGCAGGGTGGTATCCATAAAGGATTTTCCATGGATAAAAAAGTTATACAGAAGACCGAAGAGTATAACCTAATTCTTTGCTTAGCGTTCGCAGACTATGAGAAAGCTTTCGTTTCAGTAGAGTCATGGCGAATACATTTCGCCATATCTCTATCATGTTTCGATCTGCCGACGATGTCGTGGTCATGGTGATGTCAATGAACGAGCTCAGTATGATGCTCAATGACCTCAATAGAGTTTCTTAACAAGTGGGTCTTTGAATGGATAGAATGGAAATGGATGTCCATGTTGCACGAATCGCAGTATCTGCTGAGAGCTTGGTTCTTGAAGCTGAGAGCGGTAGATCGATATCTGCTACAGCGACGAGCTCATATTGCTCATTTGCGCATGTTGAGCACTCATCTAACGTATGCTGTGCTGCTCCTCATCGCAGCTGCAGTGGTGGCACTTAGTTGTCAGTTCCGTTCCAGGTTTTCGTTACAAAAGCCAAAGCATCCGTGCCTGGAAAGCACCTGTAACAACCGGAAGGTAATCGACCCGTGCGCTCTGTCTATGCTGGACACTTCTTTCTCCACTCCACAATCACGGACCTTCTCGCTCTGGCTTCTTATATCTTGACCTCTCTGGGTGCTTTCTGTATAATCTGCCGCAGGCATCGTTTATACAGCCCATGCTGCTAAAGCCTCTATGGAAACTGGCTTGTTTTGAAAGGTCGGAAGTCAAGCCTACGCTCGAGACGATTCGTAATGACCCTTGAAGATAATAATTTAAAATAAAAGTTGAAATCAATAAGTGACATAATTTTTGATAGTCTACATAACAGACACTGTTATAAATAACATAGTTGTACAACTAGGAATATAAAGTTTTTGTAATAATATTCTTGACTTTTATTGTAAAAGAATTCTGAACTAAATCATGCGTACTGCAACGAAGAAAAAATCGTAAGACATTTTTTATCTTTAAATGGAAAATCAGAAACTAAATTATAAAATTGAATTTCTCGATCTTTTTTACTACAACTTTCATTATTACTTACATCGATACAATTTACGCGAATAGTAAAAATAATTTTTACTTGTTCCTGTAAAATAGATCAAAATGGAGTTGCGCAGTCTGAAAATTAAGCTGACGTAATGTGATGTTGTCAATGTAGTAACCATTTAATGAGGTCACAGTAATATGATTAGAGTACCGTGTATTTTATAATGTCCCAATAATTCATTCGGTCTTTGTATTGTGTCATAAATTGTTGCTTTCACCACGTTACCAGTAAAACTTATCCTATCATTTAAACACTTTCATTAAATATTGATCACTTTTGAGATTACAGCGACCATGAACCGTCCGCCAAAAATAAATTTGTTTTTTATCAAAACTCTAATCAACACTAAACCAACAAACTTTGTTTTATTTTACAAATTTCTTCACAAATCACTCGGCTTGGATTCTTTAACTCATCCGGCGGAAAAAAACTAAATACTGTCAAGTATCTTACTTTATTTATAGGAACGTCGATATCTATATTTAATGTTCTGATCAGTTTCTATTTTGCCAGCATAAAAGTAGCTTTACATAACGTATATTATTCCCTCCAACACATCATATTTGTATTTATCCTTTTTGCAATGAAATATACTTTCTGTAAATATTATCATGCAATGACTCATATAAATAAAATAATAAACGTTAAAAGCCATACCCGTTTTGAAAATACATTTTTGGGTTTTGCAATTTTAGTGATTATTATCAAAGCTGGAATTACCATTGCTTGGATTTTAACTAATAAGTTGTCCATAGGCCTGATAGTGACACATATATTGTATTTCTACATATGGATATGTCATAGTTTGTTATCGATGACAAATTCGTTTGTCTTCTTTTTCGCATACCGTCATTTAAAATCGCTTTCTTATCGGCTAGAGTCAGCGAAATTAGAATTTATTTCCTTTAATAACATCTACAAATCAATAGTCGACGCTGTAGAATTAATCAAAAGCTCGTTTGATGCATTGGTAAGTTTTCTTATTATTATCATTTTATACTTTGATACCACTGTACTAAATGTGTACTCCGTGGAGACTATGTACCGGCAAGCGCAGCAGGGATGGATGACCTCATCAGGACCGCAGGATCGCGGTAGGCAAGCCGCTTACTACCAGCCTTACTAAAGTATAGGAGAGGCCTATGTTCAAATATATTTTTATGTATGCCACGCATAACTTTTTTCGTAGTTGTCCGATTTTAATATTTTTTTACTAGAAAGAAAATACTTTGAAATTGGTCCCATTTAAATTTTATCGAAATCGGCTGAGCCATTTTTGATAAATCAACAAAAATGTGAAAAATGCCACATCGATCCGTGCGAAATATTTGCGAATTCTGTACACGGGTGATGTCGGTCATGCTAACTTTTGCAAAAAATAATCTTGTTCAAATGACTAGTAATCTATTTTTTGGCCGTAAAGAATCGGTAACATAGTTTAATGTATGAAGGCCTGAAGAGATCGTAGTTTTAATAAGATTGAAATACCCAGCCACTGAAGAAGTCAATAATATAAGTACTGAAAGTCACCAAAAATATATTTTTGGATACTTGAACCGATTTTATTTCAAAAATAAAACACCGAATTACTTCTGAGAATTATTATTTAACAAAAATAATCAAAAGTTAAACAATCGGACAGCGATTCGACACAATTTAACGAAATAGAAATGAAATATCGGACGATGTTTCCACGACGGTGGCTCGAGTCAAAGTGACGGCGCGGCGTTTGCGCACCGCCTTTTAAATCATTCGCCGGCTGGTTCTCGTCTACCTTCCAACACGGCCTTTCTTGATAAATGAGACCGTCCTCGGTCTCCCTTAGCTCTGCAGGCCAGTCTCAAGCATTGGCATCGAAGCTTAGATGGTGCTCAGGCTCGGAGGGTTCATATGCCACGCTTGAGTAGAAGTCTCTTGGTAGTTCTATGCAACCCAGACGTGCAGACCCAGACGGAACCTGTTCATTTTCTTTTCACAGCCCTGGTACCGGAAACAGCTAGACTTCAATTTGTGGCTGTAGCTCAGCCGCAGCCGAAGTAGTTTCTTCCTTTTCTAGGTCAGCATCTGTACAGAACGTGAAAACGATTTGCATATGTACGAAATCATAGAAAAGGCTTGAAGGCAAGCCAAAAACTATCCTGACATGGAGTTTTTCTTGCTCAAAAAGATTCAATCATTAAACATGAAACTGAACCGAAAAAAAAATTGAAGTCTACAAGTATCGCCTTGCAAAGTCTGTCAAGAAACATTTCTTGTAATGGTCACGGATAAATCTCAGTTCAGATTCGTCAAATCTTATTAAATTCACTCTTAGAGTATCCGGGTGATCAGGGCAGCAAAGCAAAATTTCATCAAAGGCACTTTGTAACCATGACTATGATTACGACTAAATAACCAAGAAAGAAATACGTTTGAAGTGTATCCTGTGTTATGACTAAAAAAGAAACAAACAATCGTTACTTAGCCAAAAAAACAGCAAAAATGTCAAGAGGCGTATACTTAACTAGTGAGCTACGGCGCGGCGGCGTGAAATCTATCTATCCCGAGCAAGTAAGCAGCACGATTGGATGCTTTACTTGCTCCCAAGGACAGAAGCACGGTGTGAAGCCTGTCTCGACCAAGCAAGAAGCACGACTTGTTGCTTTACTCGCTCTCAGGGGCAGAAACACGGAGTGAAGCAGTATCTGAGTAAGAAGCACGACGTGAGACAATACTCGTTTCCCAGGGACAGAGGCACTACGTGAAACAGTAAGAGGCACAACGTGAGGCATTACTCGTTTCCCAGGGACAGAGGCACTACGTGAAACAGTAACAGGCACAACGTGAGGCATTACTCGTTTCCCAGGGACAGAGGCACTACGTGAAACAGTAAGAGGCACAACGTGAGGCATTACTCGTGTCCCAGGGACAGAGGCACTACGTGAAACAGTAAGAGGCACAACGTGAGGCATTACTCGTTTCCCAGGGACAGAGGCACTACGTGAAACAGTAAGAGGCACAACGTGAGGCATTACTCGTTTCCCAGGGACAGAGGCACTACGTGAAACAGTAAGAGGCACAACGTGAGGCATTACTCGTTTCCCAGGGACAGAGGCACTACGTGAAACAGTAAGAGGCACAACGTGAGGCATTACTCGTTTCCCAGGGACAGAGGCACTACGTGAAGCGATATCCCGCACTGAGTAAGAGGCACGACGTGAGGCAATACTCGTTTCCCAGGGACAGAGGCACTGCGTGAAGCCGTATCCCGATCGATCTGAGACAAACCAGAGAAAACACAATTAGAACTATGAAACGTAAAACATCACCACTGAGCCGCTGCTAGGGTCATAAAACGTGTCAATAACAAGGTCTCTCAATAATCATCTAACTCAGAAACAATTGCGAAGCTTTTACGTTAATCGTTCGGGGGCACATTTCCCTTCAAATAGATGAACATCACCCTTAAATCAACCTTCGTGGGTATGCCCGTCATCCTGCAGTGGACCGTCAAAAGGCTAACACAGTGCAGATGAAAATAATAAGGATCAGATGTATCTTTTTACAAAAAGTAAACATTTCACATAGCAACACATTGTTAAACGTAGGTACTTCTATAGACAGACAGACGTAACAAAACACTTGGCAGGTTACGTTCATACTCTTCAATTGATCGGGCACAAACTTGATCATTATTTGATCATTACAAGTTTATCAGTGTACAGTACTCCCTACAAATTGTACCAGTAAATAAATATTGCACGAACAGTAGATCATATTAAAATTAGAAATCTTTATTTGCATCTGTAAGTTATCGCTTATCGGGTGTTAGCAGTGGGCGACTGGGCGTTACGTATCGTAGCAACTTTATAAAACTGTTTCTAGCTACATAGCCGAAAAATTGCTCTTTGCAATGTCGAAAAACTGCTACACATAATAACCTAGCTACGCCGTGTCGCGCTCGTGTCGTGGCTTTTCTGGTTACTAAAAACAAACTGTTTTGTTGCAACCCACGCGACACCGACGGCTACGCGGCGACGGTCCAGAACTAATCACGGCTACATACACAGTTAGTGAAGAATCAACTTTAGTTTTCTTTAGAGAAGGTTAAATTTAGCTTGCTCTAAGAAAACCAGTTTTTTCTCTGGTTATGGCGCCATAATAACTAAATTTCACCGTTATTTCGACACAGTTAAGATTTATTTTTGCCTGGCAAGAAGAATGTAACCGGTTATTTTGAAAAACTAGTGTTGCGATCGGGTTTTCAAAACTCAGAAATCTAGCTACTACCCATGTCTATCGGGTGTAGTCCTGACAAGTTATCAACAACACCACTTATCACCAAAACTTTCACGACTGCCGGGCGATGGTGTAAAACGTTCAAGGCTACGACTTATTATAGTCGACAGGTCACCAAACATTTTACCTTTTCCAGCGCAAAATCAAACATTTAAGCACTCACAACTGGGCCACCACATTCCATCACATTCAGTGACCTCGATGAGACGTACTCCCGCGTTTTATCGGAAACGCTGCAGCATCACAACTACAAACAGAGAAAAAGCGTTTAAAAAGAGTTGAGCTTACTCTCTTTCTTCTTTGTCACGGCAACTACATAGATAACACTTTTGATAAAAACAGCCCTAAGTACATACTTTCAAATAAAACCCATCAGAACGCACAAACTGCAGCTGCAAAGCTGCCGGCTTTAATGATTGCCTTACTTGCCTGCTACTTTCGTCTTCGACTACATGTGAAAAATTACATAAGTAGAACTTAGATCTTATCAGAGCTCGGTCACACCTGACCTTGACTTTTATTTTAAAAGGCTCAGTTTCTTTCACTAGAAAATAATCATTCCGAAATCACACAAAGTAGAATTTACAGTTCCCCAACAAACATCTGACGGGACTAACCCCGTACCCATCTCAAGTCATATTCAAAATCTAAAAACAATCTATCGAAACCAGCTTTTTCTTTAAGTACTAAAACAATTCACAAGTTTTCTTATTTCACAAGACTACGAAATTCCAATACCACTTCAAGGCATTGCGACGCTGATCATTTTGCATCGAAGTTCAACGTTGCTTATGCTACGCGTTATCTTTTTTCACCAAAACAATTTTTCACATTAGAATCCCGGCTATAAGCACGTTTAGGATTTAAATGAGTGTCAAATAATGTCAGTTGACTTTCGCAGAAAGGCGGACAAATTCACCACGAAAAAACAATGCCTGTCTTATGAGTTGAACTTCACAGCATCTATTTAAAGGCACATACTTGGCTACATTATTATTTTTCACAAAATGTTTAATGCGTAACCTACACAGCAAAAAAAATTACAAGTAGGGTAGTTTTGTTCGAGTCGTGTTCCTGACTCTGAACAAAACAATCGCGATGTCTAGCTACAGATAAAATAGTTCGTGTTCGCAATAAAATAACCCCATGTACGATCACTCACCCGTCATAAATGTTTACACAAGGGCCTGAATCATAATTTAAACAAAACCCGATTCGTAAAAAGTCGGTAGTCTAGTACTTAGCACGGTCTATTTTGCCATTGGTAAACATGGGCATAAACGTAAAATGTAAAAGTAATAGATAGCTCTCACCAACATTCTGAAGAAGTGTACTGCATCAACAATGCAATCTGGTACCGTGAACTTGTACCTGACCGTTGTCTGCCACAAACAGTTTACCAGCCTCTCTTGGTGCTTAGTGCTGCTGAGCGCGATGAGGCTTGCTGATGACAGTGATTCCCGCTGAGTAGCCGACATCGCAAAGGTGGCAGGTAGCAATGCCCACCGAACAGGTGCGAAGCCTGCTGAGGGCGGCATGCCCACCGGTCAGGCGGCGAGGCCTGCGAGTTGCGGGAACTGACGAACCCTGTGAGCTATCAAGCACTGCTCCAACACTTCACTTCACTATTAACTCGCGCCTAGTTTCGCTCTTAGGCAACTACCTTCATGAAGATTTGGCGCAAACTACTATTTCGATGGCCATTACATTGTCCGACATTTCTTTGCAACATAATGTGGGCAGAGTAGTGAGATAGAACAACGCGTGAAACGTAGATTCTATCCCACTTCTGATTTTGGATACTTGAACCGATTTTATTTCAAAAATAAAACACCGAATTACTTCTGAGAATTATTATTTAACAAAAATAATCAAAAGTTAAACAATCGGACAGCGATTCGACACAATTTAACGAAATAGAAATGAAATATCGGACGATGTTTCCACGACGGTGGCTCGAGTCAAAGTGACGGCGCGGCGTTTGCGCACCGCCTTTTAAATCATTCGCCGGCTGGTTCTCGTCTACCTTCCAACAATATATACATGTTATCTGCTTGCCCTGTACTAAGGGGGTGATCAACCCTAGAATCAACGCTATTCATATTATTTTATATACTTACTAGATGACAACCCGGCTTCGCTCGGGTGAAATATGACTTATAATACAGACACACTCATCATAATTTTACTTGATCACCATCTTTACGAAGAGCTCTTCGCTGCATCAATTTTTTACAATCATGACAATGATTACCAAATGCAAGGAGCATAGATGAAGGAAGGATTGCTTTGCTCTGAGCGAAAACTTATCCTTCATCTATGGCAAGGAAATTAGGCTGATAACAAAATGATGAAGGTCAAGCAAAACAATTATGAAAGACATATATTAAAAAATAGGTAGGTAATTTCGGAATGATGGGTGTAAACAATATCCCAAAGTAATTGCTCAAAACTAAATGAATAAGTACTGAAAATGTATCTATACATTCTGATAAAACGAAAAGAAAGGCAACGTCAACTTTAAAGATTAGGTATGGCAAGTATTATATTTTCTATGATTATCTATCTATCTATCAGCCGTAGGACGTCCACAGCTGGACATAAGGCTCATAGATTTCCAAAAAGGCCGGTTGGTGATATATTATGATGTACTTTATGTAGCCTGTATCCTTTGCTTCTCCAGTGGAGTCTGATTACTACATACACAAAATTAATAGCCTACACTCCTGTCCTATTTTATGTTTCGGATCTTTGAAAACATTAAGTAGGTATATTAGATATCTGTGGTACTAACCAAAGGTTGGACCTTAACGTGACTATGACAGTGACTATTTTGATACAATATTATCAAAAATTATTAAAACTTAATACTTAACACTGGCAAATGCACCAAAATGCGACGCCAAAACATAAAAAACTTGACTGCTCAAGATCAGTGATGCCAATTTAGCATTTTTATGCTAAATTTAGCATATTTTCATCTTGTTTAGCATATTTATTTACAATTTAGCATACGTCATATTTTTAGCATGTAAAATAATTGTACAATAAGTTTTTTACCATTAAAATTACATGCAGAATTGCAGATTTATGTCAGCAATATCGTTTTTAACGCTACCACTTTCAAATGACGAAATTGAACGGGTTTCTTTTAGTTTTAATACATTCAGTATTCAAAATTATGCTACGCAATTGTTTGTCGGTAAAAACTTTAAATGCTATTTTATACTTATAAGATTCGACTTAAAAAGGGCAAGGAAATGCTGCTAGTCTTACGCAGTTCCAGAGAACGCACTACGCTCTGTAGGCAAGATCCAAGACCAAGATATGTACTTACATTTTATTTGATAACATAATAATAGGTCATAGTCGATTAAAACAGATATTTTTTAATTAATAATAATTTTATAATTATGTTACGTTTCATTTCATATTGAAAAATGTTATCACAATTTTTAGCATGTTTATATAGCATTATTTTGTCACAATTTTAACACCATTTTAGCAGATTCTTTATTTGTGGTGTTGGCAACACTTCTCAATTTATGTCATCCGTCATCCGGTGTCAATATGGACACCGTGTTTTTGTTTGTCAGCACTGTTATAATTTATTAAAATCCTCGATAATCCGAATTTTCCGGATATATGTTGTCGACTCGAAATCATTATTTTTTTATGTTTTATCATTCAGATAAAGTTTCAATCGAGTCTACCGTACCCCTTGACGAAATTATTAATATAGATTATCTATTTTCAAACAAATTTAATGTTAGATAACATTAAAAGTTAATAATTTAAATTGATACTGTAACGTGGTATAAAAAAAAATATTGAAATTTAAACGGGGTAGTGGTGTATAAGGTTACCAGTTAGAGCAAAGGGACAAATGGTACAAAAAAGGACTTTTTTTTTTTTTTTTTTATTTCGAATAGGTTTGCGTTTGACTACACACTGCCTGATGTTAAGCAGATGTGCGGTCTAGGATGTAGCACGCTTACCTAGAAGATACCTATTTACTCGGGATTTGAAGACACTCACGTTGTACTTTAACGGAAAGACAGACCCAGGCAAAGCATTCCACATTCCGGCTGTTCGTATGAGGAATGAGGATTCGAAACGCTTGGTTCTAACGCGCGGAATGTCCACCATAAAAGGGTGACGCTTTGGTCGCGTCCGTCTAGCCGTACGATAGAAGAAAGGGGAAGGGGGGACCAGATTGTACAACTCCTGGGCGCACTCTCCGAAGTGTATCCGGTAAAAGACCGACAAACACGCTACCTTGCGACGATGCTCAAGACTTTGCAGCTGCGTCTTAGTCAAGGTGTCGTTGTCAATCAGCCTCCTGGCTCGCCTCTCAATCGACTCCAGAGCCTCCAGTTGATATTTGGCAGAGCCATCCCAAAGGTGAGAGCAGTATTCCATGCAAGACCTGACTTGTGCTTTATAAAGACTGAGCAGTTGCTCAGGTGTGAAATACCGTCTCACCTTAGAGAGAACACCAAGTTTTTTGGAGGCTAATTGGGCTTTGGACTCTATGTAAGAGCCAAAGTTAAGAGAAGATGAGAGTGAAACGCCTAATAGTTCCAAGCTGTCAGTTACCAGAACGGAGATACCACGGAAAGCGGGAGACAATTGAAAGGGTCTCTTTTTGGCCGAAAACAGACAGCCCTGAGTCTTTGTGGCATTAAACTTGACCAGGTTAGCATCACCCCAGTCGGATACCGCCTGCAGACTCAAGTTGAGCCGTTCAACCATAGCCTCTCTGTATAACTCGATCTGTGGCCCGCTGGTTCTTGCATCGGACGTGTAGCTCTCCACGACTGTACTGTCATCTGCTTACCCAAAGATCCCGGGCTTAAGCAGATCGTTGATATGCAGTAGGAAGAGTGTCGCAGAGAGCACAGACCCCTGAGGAACACCGGCATTGATAGCCATTTGGTCTGACGAGCAGCCATCAACGACAACTCGTATCGACCGATTCCTCAAGAAATCTGATATCCATGTGCAGAAATCAGCAGGCAGGCCGTAGGATGGAAGCTTGCCAATAAGGCTCTCGTGCCAGACCCTATCAAAAGCTTTGGAAATGTCCAAGGAGACAGCCAACGCCTCCCCGTGCTTCTCCATGACCTCACTCCAGATGTGTGTGGCGTACGCTAGAAGGTCCCCAGTAGACCGGTTTCGGCGAAAACCGTACTGGCGGTCACTGAGTAAGTCATTTGCTTCCAGGTAGGCCAGGAGCCTGTTATTTAGAACACGTTCCATACTCTTACAGAGTATAGACGTGATCGAAATTGGCCTGTAGTTGGCAGGGTCGGCACGGCTGCCCTTCTTGGGTACAGGTTGCACGTTAGCAAGCTTCCAAGATTTGGGCACTTGACCTGTCTTCAGAGATAGGCGAAAGAGGCGAGTCAGCACAGGCGACAGCTCAGGCGCACAAGTCCTCAATACAATGGCCGGAATACCATCAGGGCCACTGGCTTTGTTCACATCTAGACTGCGGAGAACTTTGAGGACCTCCTTTTGCCGGATGTGTATTTCACTCATTACAGTGTCACAGTTTGGCAAAGTTGGAGGTCTCGCACTACCGGGGTCTAGACGCGAAGACTCAGCAAATTGAGATGCAAATAAATTTGCTTTCTCCACCACGGTATGGGCCAGTGAACCATTAGGTTTCAGCAACGGAGGCAGTGAGGGGCGGCAGAAGTTCGCTTCAACCGATTTAGCTAGGGACCAGAATGCCTTACTACCCGCAGGGTAAGAAGCAAGCTTGTTTCCTATTCGACTAATGTGGTCAAAGCGAGCCCTCCGCATAACCTTTTTGCAGGACTTAGCAGCCCTATTGTATGCCTTCTTCCTCAGACGAACGTCCCTCAACTTACGGTTTCGAGCATCGACCCAAGCCAGGTATGCCTGATGCTTTTGCGCTTTTGCGCTTCGGCGCGTCCACATTCAGGCCCAAACCAGGGCCGAGCCTTGCTAGACAGAGGCACGTCCGAAAATGGGATGAAGTATTCCATGGCGGTACGAAGCACATCTGTCACGGCATCCGCGCACGCAGAAGGATCATCGGAAGAAAAACAAACAGGCTGCCAAGGATAAGAAGCAAAGAAACACCGCATCTCATCCCAATCTGCTGACTTGTACCGCCACACGCGCCGTGACCCTTTGGGACTGGGGTCTGATGGGGAGTAGACGGATACAGATTTCACCAGACAGTGGTCAGATGTACCTAACGGTGAGGAGATCGCCACTGAATAACGGTCTGGATCGGTAGTCAGCAGAAGGTCCAAGCAGTAGGCCGTGTGCGAGTCAACATCAGGTACCCGTGTGGCGCCTTGAACCAGCTGGGTGAGATCAAGTGTCAAGGCGAGCTTGCGCGTCTCAAGCCCAGCGTGGTTTGTGTCCAGGTATGGGTGAAGCCACTCTTTATGGTGGCCATTAAAATCCCCCAGGATCACTAATTGGGCCGAAGGGTAGCTGAGCTGAGCAGCATCCGCCGCCTCACTAAGGTATTCGGTGAGTCTGGTCGTCTCCTGGTCTCCGCTATGTGATCGGTATACACAGGCGTAGATAATTTTCTCTACGCCAGTGTCCGCTAAAGCCCAGAGCACAGAAAATGAAGGGTCTTCAAACCTACGAAGGCGCAGAAGGCAAATGTCATCCCGGGCGTACATGCATACACCCGCACGTGGTTTAAAACGGTGCTCCAGGGAGTAACCTGGGTAGGAGAGGTACGACACGTCGGATGGACCAGCAATCTGCGTCTCCGTGAGAAACAATAGGTGGGGTCGATCTGTCTCAAGATGATGATGGACAGGCGTGAGATTTGAGTGCAGGCCCCGAATATTGCACAGGTGCACTTTGAGTGAGAGGGAGTGCTGTCGCTGTGTACACGTTTTTTTTCTTCTACTGTTTCTCATGTTTATGTTAAGGAGTAAAGTAGGTAGAAAGTCGGTAGTGGAACGAGACGACACTCTACAGATTCAGTGGTACAACACACAAACCACACACATCCATGGTAGACTAGCCTGGAGACCGCGGGGACGCCCGAGCCCCCCCAAGGATGTCCATCGGGCCCTCTCGTCCGGTCGCCAACCGGCACGATGGCGCATCCCTGGGATTTTTCGACAGATGGCGGGGCAGCCTTTCATGAGTGGCTAGCTCACTACTTGGGCCCCCTACTATCTGCGGTCGGCCAGCGACAAACCGTGCCTCGGATCCCGCTGCCCTCCACGAATAGTCTGCCGATGCGGTAATCAATGTGTGCACCGTATTCAATCCACCAGAGGACGCTACTGTTCCGACCCGACTCCCAGAATGGCGTCACTAGACTACGCGCCGGAACACGAGCTCGAGAGAGTCGCTTGGCGGCGCGGCTTAGTCTGGTGGGTGGTCTCTCGCCACGGCTATAGCCTACCACCAGTATGGTTGCTGCCTGGTTAGCACCACCCAGGACCACGTGTGGGGGACAAAAAATTAAAAGGGTTCCTACCCACGGACGAAGGCAGCTCGGTCCCAAAAACTAAAGATACTTAAGGGGACAAATGATACAAAAGGGGGGGGGGGGGACAAATGATACAACACCTTCGAAGGTGTGGTGTCGCAGCTACTCGTACCTGACAAGTAAACAAAATATTACTTGGATAAACTAAGTCGATAAGAACAAAAAACCTCTGTTCCCATGGACCGTATTATTATCTACCTGTGAGTTGTTGAGTGAGGATAAAATTAAAAGATTTTGTTTTGTAAGTTAAATCACAACATATTTATTTGTAAAATCTTACTCCTTAAAGTTACATAAAATTGTCTTAAGTCTAAAGCGGGTAGTTTACTCGGTTGACGCCTGTCAAACTGGTTGTCGAGTAAACACTGTGTCTAGTAAAATTCTACTTTTTAATTACCAAATCTAGTGTAATTAACCTTAAATTTATAAAAAAGTGAACTCAAGATCGCCAATTACCTGAGTGAGTGTTATCTTGTAGAAATATCACATAACAGTACACTAAAATGATCATTGAACATCGAATTCATCACAAAACACCCTCAGATTAATATTTTTCTACCTGAAAACTTCATTAATATAAAATAAACATTTTTGCGAAAAACCCGCATTTGAAAAACAACAACAACGAATTTGACAACATTATTACCAACTGACAGAACAGACAGTAACAATCCAGCTGTCATTACTAAATGTTCCAAGTCCACCTCGGAAACATGCAATATTTTTAGCATCGCAATACCACAGACTAAAAAATATCATCCGAGTTTCAAGACCAGTGTTACCAGAAAAATAAAACTTCCGAATTTTAGTGCAGATTATAATAATAAAAATGTACAATAACGAAAAAACGATATCAACCAATTCCATGAGTTTTAACAACATAAATACAGAACGTAGATTAAAACGAGCACAGTCCTTAAATGACGTTACAATAAATACTACAGACTCAAGCATGGAATCAAATAAAACTACAAGAAGTGTACTCAATTTATCTACTGATCTAAGTGTCTCGAAAATAGTAATGCTAGAAGAGAAAATACTTCAACTAAGCACTGAGTTACTTTCTGCGCACGCCGAAATTGAAAACCTAATGCTAGAAAACAGAACTTTAACATTAAATAATGAAAAAATAACAGAAAAATGTGAAAAACTTCAGCAAATTATTGATTCATACAAAAAAATACGATTCGATTCATGCTCAACGCCGAAAAAAAGTACGAAAATAAACAGAAATCTTCAAATAAACAAAAAAACCGCTAAAGAGTTGCAGCATTCTACAATCAACCATTCTATTATAAATGACATTATGCATGATACAGTCAACAATACACAGGACATTAATATACATGACACAAGTAATATTACTCAAGAAATTAACACAAATATAGACAATACAATACAGTTGAATGTTAAAGAAATTTCAAAAAAGAAAAAAATTGTAATAATAGCAGACCAACAAGGCCGACATTTACAAATCTCTTCAAAACCTATTAGGAGCAGAATATGACGTGAGCTGTATATTTAAGCCGAATGCAAAAATAGAACATATAACAACATGCATTAACAAGGAATTAAAAACTCTGACCAAAAATGACTTCGTTATATTAGTTGCAGGGATAAATGATACTAACCCATTTGACTTTAGGATATATGCCAATAATTTACTTCTTAGCTGCAAACACACAAACTGCCTTGTCTCAGAAGTACCATACAATAATAGTCTCAACGAATTAACGTTGAACCAAGAACTAAAACTGTCATGCAATAGATTAAGGCATACTTTTTATGTCAACATGGGGTACAGTCGCCGAATTCCACCTAGAAGCATAATTGCAAAGCACATCTGTGAAAGAATGATAAAATTCATAGTATTTGTGAACTACAAGAATGATTATTTGAAAGCGAAACAAAATAAATTACAACAATCACAACCATCTTATGCACAGATTACAAAAACGAAAATTCCAAAAGACAACCATAAAGCGAGGCCAGGTACTATACCATTTTATTTTCAGAGATGCCAAGAAACGATAATCGAGCCAACCATAAATGAAACAAGCGTAAATGAACAACAAACATTTTTTCGTGCCAAACAACACAAATAATAATTATCTAAGAATATTACATCAAAATATAGCAAGTTTAACTGCAAAAAGCTCGGAATTAACAATAGTTTTAGAAGAATTCGCACAGAAAGAGGAGGAAATTGATGTTCTATGCCTGACAGAACATTTCGTCAAAGAAGATCACATAAAAAACGTCAATGTTGCTAACTACAAACTAGCAAGCTACTTCGCCCGGGAACAGAGTAGAGGAGGTTCTTGTATTTTGGTCAAAAATAACATAGATTACAGAGAGTTACCTCAATTCAAGAAGAGCTCAAAAGTCTCCGTTTTCGAATGTTGTGCTATTGAACTCATTCCGTATAAAATTATAGTCGTATCAGTGTATAGAGTACCAAAGAAAACAAATCTTTCAACATTTTCAGAATGTTTAGAAAGTCTTTTGTCAAGGTTAAATACTGTCAAGAATAAGAAAATTATTATTTGCGGGGATTTTAACATAAATATTTTAAAAAACACTAAAGAAACCGCTGATTTTCAAAAACTTATTACAGATTTTAAATTTAGATTAGAATTTAACGAAATTACACGAATTCAAAGTAAATCTTGCATAGATAATGTCATACATAATAATATTCGAAACTGTGTTAGTGAAATACATCACATGAAACTTTCTGATCACTCTACACTGGTATTTAAATGCCCTGTAAAGCAACTGTATTGATTAAAACATTGGTATGTTAAACGTCGCATGTATACTGAAGAAAATATGGATAAATTCAAAATATGTCTTGAAAGCTTATCTCTGTCAGAAATATATGAACAAAACGATGTGAACCAAGCTTATAATAGCTTTAATGATATTTTCAAATTGTTTTATAACCTATGTTTTCCGATAGAAAAATTAAAAATACACGCAAAACAAAGACCTCGATGGTTAACAAATGGTATCAAATTATCATGCAAACGCAAAAGAACCTTATATTTAGACTATAGATATAATAGACAAACAAAAGAACAATACAAAAAATACAACAATATTTTACGCAAAATTATAAATAAATCACAAAAAATTCAAAATAACAAAGAAATAGATCGATCGGAAAATAAAACCAAAGCAACCTGGAAAGTAATAAGTAGTCTCGAACAAAAAGTCCCTAAAACATCAATTGGCAAAATTAAACACAACAATAATTTAACAGAAAATCCGACGCAGATTGCAAACGCTTTTAATGATACTTACATAGATTTAGTAAATAATCAGAATAGGTCAATGCATCAATCCGATACAATCAAAAATCCTCAAAATATAAACCGTGTACCGCAGTCCATTTATATGGAACCAACGTCACCAAACGAAATAATTAAAATCATATCATCCTTGAAACAGACAAATAGTGAAGGTCATGACGAAATCTCTACAAAAGTAATAAAACATTGCAAAGCGGTGATAGCAACACCACTATCTTATCTAGTTAATCTAACAATAGAACAAGGAGAGTTTCCCGATCTTCTGAAAATTACTGCAGTAAAACCACTCTACAAAAAAGGTGATAAGCTAGTATGTGAAAACTATCGGCCGATTGCATTAATACCAGTCATCTCAAAAATATATGAAAAAATAATTTAAAATAGACTTTATAAATTTCTTGAAAAATATGCCGTTTTAAGTAACGTACAATATGGGTTTAGGCGGAGCCGGTCTACTACTCGGGCTGTATATGAAATGATGAAAGTAATAAGCGAATGTCTTAATAGTAAGATACCGGTTACGTCAATATTCATGGATATGTCAAAAGCGTTTGACTTTGTCTGTCATAAAAAGCTATTGAGAAAGCTGGAATTATACGGTGTTAGAGGTCTGGCGTACAAACTACTGAAATCTTATTTGAGTAATCGTCGACAATATACTGAAATCACCCGGATACAAAACAACGAAGAAGTAGTTTACAAGTCCAGACTAAGGCGTGTAGAGTATGGCGTTCCCCAAGGAAGCATATTGGGACCCTTACTATTCCTTGTGTACATAAATGACTTGCCATCAACGGTAGATCATCCAATGGTACTGTTTGCAGATGATTCTACGCTCATAGTCAAAGGCGACAATAAGTCAGACTATGAAAACATTATCAATGAAGCACTTGAAAATATCATGAATTGGTTTAATGACAATAATCTACTAGTGAATCTAGATAAAACTAAACTAATGCAATTTCATTTTCCACAATCAAAGATAAATAATATTTCAATTAAATATAAAAATACAATCATAGAACCAGTAAAAGAGATAAGGTTTCTAGGACTGATCGTAGACTGTCACGGTAATTGGAAAAGCCACACTGACCATCTAAGTAAAAAAATTAGCAGATTTGTTTATGCACTCAAGCGATTAACAAAAGTAGCGTCACAAAAAGCAGCGATATGTGCTTATCATGGGAATGTGGCTTCTAATTTACGTTATGGTTTATTACTTTGTGGAAACTCAGTAGATGCAAAAAAAGTGTTTATAAAGCAAAATAAATGTATAAGAGCACTAGTTGGAGCCAGACAAAGACAAAGTTGTGTTCCAATTTTCAAAAAACTTAAACTATTACCCTTAGCGTCAATGTATATTTTGGAAGCGTGTCTTTATGTAAAGCAGAATTTAGAAATGTTTAATAAAAAAGTTACACAGAAACTACGCAGAACTAGAAAAGCATATTATGTCTTACCTCCCCAAGGCTCTAAAACTAATTTCTATGACAAAAGTATATATGTAATGTGCACTAAATTATTTAACCATTTACCAGATGTTATGAAGGAGATGACATGTAATAAATTCAAATTTAATTTAACTAAACTATTACTTGACAAATGCTACTATACAATTGACGAATTCCTGAAAGACAAAAACCTTGACATTTCACATAAGTAATGATTTTGGATTAATGACATGACATTTCATAATAATAATACTTTTTTTTTAGCAATATCTAATTATAAATTGCATGATGATTGCATTAGCCATGCATGTTATTGTATGCCCAAGTGGGTAGCTGTTGATACTTTTGTAAAATCTTGACCACCATGTTTGTAAACACAGCTGACAATAAACGTTCTTGATTTCTTGATTTCTTGATTTCTTGGTTGAGACCAGAAAGGTCTTAATGCCAAAGGGCTTAAAATTACAAAAACTTAACCGTAGTAAAGTTTATCATTACTTATTTCTATGTTTTCAACACTTAAATTAAAGCGAACTTAATTAAACCGAACCTCTAGCAATGCTCGCCCGTCGATACAACCCAAAATGACGTGTGCAAAAATCAGGAGTCCGTAATCAACATCGCCGGGTTCGTCGGGGAATCAGTCGGGTCGCGGGAAGAGATCACCGGGTCGCGGGAAAAGGCTATGGACAAACCAGACGGCAAATAAGTATCAGTCGTATTTTTTACCAGGAAGATTCCAAGATCAAAAAAGTGTTTTCACGGCGAACCAAAATTCAGATGAATTGGCAAGCGAATCAATAAATCAATTGACTAACCTCTTACGCCATTTCTTAAACGCTTCCGCCCTCAGGCAGATGGATGTCGGGTGCTTCCTTAAAGTCTCGACAAAAAAGGCCATTCTCGATTTGAGAAGCTTTCTTCAGTCTTATCAAAATTCGCCAACTCACTATATCCTGTCACCTTTGAACTGTTTCGAATCACGAATCCACCTATGAATCAAATAAAACTACAAGAAGTGTACTCAATTTATCTACTGATCTAAGTGTCTCGAAAATAGTAATGCTAGAAGAGAAAATACTTCAACTAAGCACTGAGTTACTTTCTGCGCACGCCGAAATTGAAAACCTAATGCTAGAAAACAGAACTTTAACATTAAATAATGAAAAAATAACAGAAAAATGTGAAAAACTTCAGCAAATTATTGATTCATACAAAAAAATACGATTCGATTCATGCTCAACGCCGAAAAAAAGTACGAAAATAAACAGAAATCTTCAAATAAACAAAAAAACCGCTAAAGAGTTGCAGCATTCTACAATCAACCATTCTATTATAAATGACATTATGCATGATACAGTCAACAATACACAGGACATTAATATACATGACACAAGTAATATTACTCAAGAAATTAACACAAATATAGACAATACAATACAGTTGAATGTTAAAGAAATTTCAAAAAAGAAAAAAATTGTAATAATAGCAGACCAACAAGGCCGACATTTACAAATCTCTTCAAAACCTATTAGGAGCAGAATATGACGTGAGCTGTATATTTAAGCCGAATGCAAAAATAGAACATATAACAACATGCATTAACAAGGAATTAAAAACTCTGACCAAAAATGACTTCGTTATATTAGTTGCAGGGATAAATGATACTAACCCATTTGACTTTAGGATATATGCCAATAATTTACTTCTTAGCTGCAAACACACAAACTGCCTTGTCTCAGAAGTACCATACAATAATAGTCTCAACGAATTAACGTTGAACCAAGAACTAAAACTGTCATGCAATAGATTAAGGCATACTTTTTATGTCAACATGGGGTACAGTCGCCGAATTCCACCTAGAAGCATAATTGCAAAGCACATCTGTGAAAGAATGATAAAATTCATAGTATTTGTGAACTACAAGAATGATTATTTGAAAGCGAAACAAAATAAATTACAACAATCACAACCATCTTATGCACAGATTACAAAAACGAAAATTCCAAAAGACAACCATAAAGCGAGGCCAGGTACTATACCATTTTATTTTCAGAGATGCCAAGAAACGATAATCGAGCCAACCATAAATGAAACAAGCGTAAATGAACAACAAACATTTTTTCGTGCCAAACAACACAAATAATAATTATCTAAGAATATTACATCAAAATATAGCAAGTTTAACTGCAAAAAGCTCGGAATTAACAATAGTTTTAGAAGAATTCGCACAGAAAGAGGAGGAAATTGATGTTCTATGCCTGACAGAACATTTCGTCAAAGAAGATCACATAAAAAACGTCAATGTTGCTAACTACAAACTAGCAAGCTACTTCGCCCGGGAACAGAGTAGAGGAGGTTCTTGTATTTTGGTCAAAAATAACATAGATTACAGAGAGTTACCTCAATTCAAGAAGAGCTCAAAAGTCTCCGTTTTCGAATGTTGTGCTATTGAACTCATTCCGTATAAAATTATAGTCGTATCAGTGTATAGAGTACCAAAGAACACAAATCTTTCAACATTTTCAGAATGTTTAGAAAGTCTTTTGTCAAGGTTAAATACTGTCAAGAATAAGAAAATTATTATTTGCGGGGATTTTAACATAAATATTTTAAAAAACACTAAAGAAACCGCTGATTTTCAAAAACTTATTACAGATTTTAAATTTAGATTAGAATTTAACGAAATTACACGAATTCAAAGTAAATCTTGCATAGATAATGTCATACATAATAATATTCGAAACTGTGTTAGTGAAATACATCACATGAAACTTTCTGATCACTCTACACTGGTATTTAAATGCCCTGTAAAGCAACTGTATTGATTAAAACATTGGTATGTTAAACGTCGCATGTATACTGAAGAAAATATGGATAAATTCAAAATATGTCTTGAAAGCTTATCTCTGTCAGAAATATATGAACAAAACGATGTGAACCAAGCTTATAATAGCTTTTATGATATTTTCAAATTGTTTTATAACCTATGTTTTCCGATAGAAAAATTAAAAATACACGCAAAACAAAGACCTCGATGGTTAACAAATGGTATCAAATTATCATGCAAACGCAAAAGAACCTTATATTTAGACTATAGATATAATAGACAAACAAAAGAACAATACAAAAAATACAACAATATTTTACGCAAAATTATAAATAAATCACAAAAAATTCAAAATAACAAAGAAATAGATCGATCGGAAAATAAAACCAAAGCAACCTGGAAAGTAATAAGTAGTCTCGAACAAAAAGTCCCTAAAACATCAATTGGCAAAATTAAACACAACAATAATTTAACAGAAAATCCGACGCAGATTGCAAACGCTTTTAATGATACTTACATAGATTTAGTAAATAATCAGAATAGGTCAATGCATCAATCCGATACAATCAAAAATCCTCAAAATATAAACCGTGTACCGCAGTCCATTTATATGGAACCAACGTCACCAAACGAAATAATTAAAATCATATCATCCTTGAAACAGACAAATAGTGAAGGTCATGACGAAATCTCTACAAAAGTAATAAAACATTGCAAAGCGGTGATAGCAACACCACTATCTTATCTAGTTAATCTAACAATAGAACAAGGAGAGTTTCCCGATCTTCTGAAAATTACTGCAGTAAAACCACTCTACAAAAAAGGTGATAAGCTAGTATGTGAAAACTATCGGCCGATTGCATTAATACCAGTCATCTCAAAAATATATGAAAAAATAATTTAAAATAGACTTTATAAATTTCTTGAAAAATATGCCGTTTTAAGTAACGTACAATATGGGTTTAGGCGGAGCCGGTCTACTACTCGGGCTGTATATGAAATGATGAAAGTAATAAGCGAATGTCTTAATAGTAAGATACCGGTTACGTCAATATTCATGGATATGTCAAAAGCGTTTGACTTTGTCTGTCATAAAAAGCTATTGAGAAAGCTGGAATTATACGGTGTTAGAGGTCTGGCGTACAAACTACTGAAATCTTATTTGAGTAATCGTCGACAATATACTGAAATCACCCGGATACAAAACAACGAAGAAGTAGTTTACAAGTCCAGACTAAGGCGTGTAGAGTATGGCGTTCCCCAAGGAAGCATATTGGGACCCTTACTATTCCTTGTGTACATAAATGACTTGCCATCAACGGTAGATCATCCAATGGTACTGTTTGCAGATGATTCTACGCTCATAGTCAAAGGCGACAATAAGTCAGACTATGAAAACATTATCAATGAAGCACTTGAAAATATCATGAATTGGTTTAATGACAATAATCTACTAGTGAATCTAGATAAAACTAAACTAATGCAATTTCATTTTCCACAATCAAAGATAAATAATATTTCAATTAAATATAAAAATACAATCATAGAACCAGTAAAAGAGATAAGGTTTCTAGGACTGATCGTAGACTGTCACGGTAATTGGAAAAGCCACACTGACCATCTAAGTAAAAAAATTAGCAGATTTGTTTATGCACTCAAGCGATTAACAAAAGTAGCGTCACAAAAAGCAGCGATATGTGCTTATCATGGGAATGTGGCTTCTAATTTACGTTATGGTTTATTACTTTGTGGAAACTCAGTAGATGCAAAAAAAGTGTTTATAAAGCAAAATAAATGTATAAGAGCACTAGTTGGAGCCAGACAAAGACAAAGTTGTGTTCCAATTTTCAAAAAACTTAAACTATTACCCTTAGCGTCAATGTATATTTTGGAAGCGTGTCTTTATGTAAAGCAGAATTTAGAAATGTTTAATAAAAAAGTTACACAGAAACTACGCAGAACTAGAAAAGCATATTATGTCTTACCTCCCCAAGGCTCTAAAACTAATTTCTATGACAAAAGTATATATGTAATGTGCACTAAATTATTTAACCATTTACCAGATGTTATGAAGGAGATGACATGTAATAAATTCAAATTTAATTTAACTAAACTATTACTTGACAAATGCTACTATACAATTGACGAATTCCTGAAAGACAAAAACCTTGACATTTCACATAAGTAATGATTTTGGATTAATGACATGACATTTCATAATAATAATACTTTTTTTTTAGCAATATCTAATTATAAATTGCATGATGATTGCATTAGCCATGCATGTTATTGTATGCCCAAGTGGGTAGCTGTTGATACTTTTGTAAAATCTTGACCACCATGTTTGTAAACACAGCTGACAATAAACGTTCTTGATTTCTTGATTTCTTGATTTCTTGGTTGAGACCAGAAAGGTCTTAATGCCAAAGGGCTTAAAATTACAAAAACTTAACCGTAGTAAAGTTTATCATTACTTATTTCTATGTTTTCAACACTTAAATTAAAGCGAACTTAATTAAACCGAACCTCTAGCAATGCTCGCCCGTCGATACAACCCAAAATGACGTGTGCAAAAATCAGGAGTCCGTAATCAACATCGCCGGGTTCGTCGGGGAATCAGTCGGGTCGCGGGAAGAGATCACCGGGTCGCGGGAAAAGGCTATGGACAAACCAGACGGCAAATAAGTATCAGTCGTATTTTTTACCAGGAAGATTCCAAGATCAAAAAAGTGTTTTCACGGCGAACCAAAATTCAGATGAATTGGCAAGCGAATCAATAAATCAATTGACTAACCTCTTACGCCATTTCTTAAACGCTTCCGCCCTCAGGCAGATGGATGTCGGGTGCTTCCTTAAAGTCTCGACAAAAAAGGCCATTCTCGATTTGAGAAGCTTTCTTCAGTCTTATCAAAATTCGCCAACTCACTATATCCTGTCACCTTTGAACTGTTTCGAATCACGAATCCACCTATGAGGTCACCGCACTTAATCTACTACGTCTTGTAAACAAAATATCATGATTTTACGTTCCATTCTTCCAACAAGGTTATGAAAATACAGACATAAATAATTTCTTTTTTTTTTCTTTACGGATCAGTCCGAACAATGACAGCGACAAGCAGTCCATACATGACAGCGTCGAACCAACTGTCACTTTTACTGTCTCATAACATATCAACTTCAAAGTCACTGCATTTGCAATTTCATTCGCTATTTAATGTTTTCGATTTGTATATTAAGTAAACAAAGGTCGAAAAGTGCAAAAACGAATGATTGTGATGTTTAAGTGTCGTGCAACGAGAAAAAATAATTATGGTTAGTAGCTACGCTACAATACTTATTTTTCCAGCCCTAATCCAATTTTTTTTCAATCAACTGCATTTGCTTGTGATGCACTTGTGGTATTAACACCCGTTTTACAATAGTGAAGTCCTGGGTTCAAATTCTGTTTCCGTACCAGTGAGCTCTTTGAAACTTATGTACGGGATTTCGCGCTGCTGGCTTTTCAGTGAAAGAAAACATTGAGTTTCCAAAGGTACGTCTGTAGAAAAAAATAATGACGTATGTAAATCCACCAACCTACAGTGGGCTAGCATGGTGTTATAATCATATTGAGTCTTAAATATGCAGATAAATTGTACATGTATACTTGTATAGTGTTTAATTTTTGATTGTGGTTATAAATAAAAAGTTTTGAATGTCTGTCTGACTGTCATGGCGGATATGCCCCAGTGGCGTCTTAAGTCTATTCAGCGCTTGGGTGCGGGAGGCTCAGCCTGCGCTCTCGTTTTCTTTTACACTGCAGCGTGGCATGCGACCGACGACACACTGCAATATGAAAGGGGTCCTAGTCAGCTAAGAAAACACAATGCACGTAATTTTGATAATTTATTTATTTATTCCTCTAAAATACAAAACTAAAATTATACTTAACTTATACAAGTTAAACCCAATTATACAAATAAAAAACAAAACTATTCTCCATTCGAGACATTATGTCCATTTTCTGGAATCAGCATACTAGAAAAGGTATAGATCTACTCTTATTTATATGACGAAGAAATTCCATTTATTCCTTGCATTTACAACTTACACTATGGTTACACTACACATTGCGCAAAATCTCAATAAATGAATGAATTTCTCCACTAGATCTTCCGTGCTTATTCGACAGCTGTCGCAAATGAAATGAGTAACTAACGAATTTAATTACTTAAAAAGAAAAAATCTGATCAATCACTGAATCAATCACTGAACGACACTTCATAGGCACCGAGCGCCACGCTTTAAATTCAAATCTTCTAGTTCGAGTCGATTTTGCGTGCTAAAAATTTTATATTCCGGCCTTTGACCAAAAATTGACACCTCTATGGCGTTATCAGTTGTCTCATTTAGGTCCTGAGTGGTGCAGGTTTTAGGGCATTTTGCACAGTTGGCGAGATGTGGCATAGTCTGCGGTCTTACGCTGTGTCGGAACTGTCCACGTATCTCCATTTTGTCAGATTGTCTCAGCTTCGGCCCACTTGGGAACGGAGGCGGTTTAGGGTTTTCCAGGTGGCCCAAGGCCCTTTATAGCCAGGTGAGAGCTCTTTAGCTGCTTTAATGTAGTTAGGTCATACAGTTTTTTTCTATTCAGCAAGACGAGAATATCTACCCTCTGGAAAGCCACCCTACCAATGCTGTGGTGTATTTTATAAAGCTTTTGCGACTTTTGAGAAGACTAGTGCTTAGAGATTCTTCGTATAGGCAATGCCGGGTGTCTGTTTCCTGACGGAATTTTTCGGCAGCACAAGCTACGTGTCTCCGCGCGGCAGGTGGCGCAATACCTGCGAGTGGGACCAGCTTGTTGAGTGGGGTCCGTTTTAGACAATCAGTGATTATCCTGCATGTCTCGTTTAAAGCTACATCTACTTCTCTTGCGTGGGTGGAGCGATACCACTCTGGGCATGCGTACTCTCCAGCGGAGAAACAGAGTGTCAAGCCGGTGGTCCTGAGAACATGTGGAGAGGCTCCCCAGGTTGTTGACGTCAGCCGTCGCAGCAAGATGTTGCGAGATTCTATTTTCGTGCGTGTTTTATGGTTTATGTATGTTTTTTACAGATAAGTGTTCTGTCCAAGGTCACGCCTTAGTACCTATATAAAGTTTTCGCAATTTAACACATTAAGTACCTCGCCATGTAATGTTTAACTTTCGGTTGGCTTGACGGTTACGCAAGTGGAAGGCACAGGACTGGGTTTTGGATGGGTTTTCTCAGAGCGTTTTGGTCGTAATAGGAACTTAAAGACTCTAGACTTCTAGAGCATTGGCGAGATTTTCTTTGGCCTCTTCAAAGTGGGTGTTAGAGAAGCAAGAGCTAGGTCGTCGGCGTACAGAAATGTCGCTGTGTCTGGCGGCTTTGGTTGATCATTGGTGTAAACATTAAACAGGATCGGCGCTAGCACGCTGCCTTGGGGTAGGCTATTTTTTATTTGGTGCGCCATCTGCTTTTGATTGAACCAAGGTGTACTTGGAAGTTAGAGCCGTTTATATCCTAAAAAAACACATATTTCTACACTCACAAAAATCAAAACCTACAGGGTACTTCCTGTTGACATAGAACTATGAAATCTGGCGAAAAACATTGTCTCAGAGTACATCTGAAAACTGAATATTTTTATTTAAATCACAAAAAAATAGGGCTTCAAAATTCAGAAAATATGGGTTTGAAATTCAAAGTGCGTAAATCGTATCATGTAAGGTATCATATAAAAGAGCTTCATTAGCACATGCTAAAACAGTTTTTTTAATTATTTTAACAATTTTCGATGAATGACGAGAAAAGTAAAAAAAAAAACTTTTGTCGATAATGATGATGAGAATAGAGATTTTAACAACGTACTTCCCAATTTTGTGAAATTTTCTGGATTTGTACGGAACCCTCGGTGTGCGAGCCTGACTTGCACTTGTCCGGTTTTTATTATTTTGTGATAAAGATTTGAATTGATAAATGATAAAGATTTAGCTCGTTAAAGTTCCGAGTGACGTCACTAGTGTACTATAAATGTACCGCACTAGTGGCGTCACGAGCCCCTACTCTAAAACTTTGACAAGGTTATGATGCTTTATTGTTTGATTGAAAAAAAAAAACATAACGTGTCCAATATTTGTGAATAATCCGACTAACTGACTAATAATATTTTAATATTTAGCCTATTTTAAGACAAATCCAATACCTATCGTTTTAGTAAACTGTTAGGATGGTATTTAAGTTTGAAACAAAAATTTAAAACAAATTCATTGTCACATTAAGAATCCGTCACGTAATTATGTACATTTTGTATTCTGAACGAATCCGGGAATGTTTTCCAGGACGCCCACAATCCATGGCTTAGTTAAAGTGATGAGCGGTTTTCAAACAAAATTACATTGAATTTCAAAAGGTAGGTATATTCGTAATTTTAAAAAAATCATATCCCAAAAGATTCATATTTTCCGCAGTACCCCATGTGATAATTTGTGTTATTTTCTAGCTTCATACCAAATTTCATAAGAATTCATTTACCTGTTTTATCTAAACTTTATAACTGATTAATGTTGGCTGCCCATAGATTTTTCGGAATTATAATAGTTCCTGTATTGAAAAATGTTGTTTGCATTTCCAAACCAGATTTAATCTATAACTGTTCAGCTCTTTGGATGTAATTGACGCTTTTTTACTAACTTGGGGACCTTATTTGACCCTATAAATAAAAAAATGGAAAAAAACAGGAACAAACATATTTTTATTTTGTCTGCAAAGCATGTATACAAAGTATCATGTCATTAGGTAAAGGGAATAAAAAGCTACATACAAACGAAAAGAGACCTTGTTACCCCGTAAGAGGTCGATTTTTCAAAATTTTCGTCCATAGTTCTCCATTATGTCGTACAATATAGCTGTATTCATATTTCAAGTTTATGCTTATCTTACGTGATTTAGTCAGGCACTCGAGAAAGCCTTTTAATACATTACTCTCGACTGCCTCGGTGGCTCAGTGGTTAGTGACCCTGACTTCTGGATCAGAGAGGCGTGGGTTCGATTCCCACCAGGGCAAGCATTTTTGTGATGAACATAGGTGTTTGCTCTGTGTCTGGGTGTTATTTAGGTACTATCTATATAAGTATGTATTTAAAATAAGTATATGTAGTATATCAGTCTCTGGCAGCCATATCACAAGCTTTGCTTAGTTTGGGGTCAGAGACCGTGTGTGAGATGTCCCCCAATATTTATTTATATTTATTAACAATTTACTAACAAAGTACTTTCTATTTCAGTTTTTGATCGTGCTCGTATTCAACATTCCGGAAACTATGCTTTACATCTTTTATATTGTGGCTTATTTCAAATTTCAACTTATGTCGGTAATTGGTTTTCAATTTTATTTTAAGTAGCTATTTTTAATTTTGAACCCACAGAAAAAGAGGTCCTAAATCTGTTCTTTTGGCTTTGTCAAATTGCTTCGCCAGTTTAGTATGCGCATTTATTTATTTAGATACTATTGGTGCTTTTATTTACTGACTCCAAAACAGAAGTTACTCAATTCGACTTTATGCATTTTTTGTATGTATGTTACGCGATTACTCAGCCAATTATGAATCGATTTTGATGTTTTTTTTGTAGATCATACTTCAGAGGTTCTTCTACGGATTTCCTGATTCCTGATTCGATCCGGAACGAGGAGATCCGTAGAAGAACCAAAGTTACCGACATAACCCAACGGATTAGCAATTTGAAATGGCAATGGGCAGGGCACATAGCGCGGAGGACTGATGGTGGAGTCGAAAAGTTCTCGAGTGGAGACCACGTACCGGCAAGCGCAGCGTAGGACGTCCACCCACAAGGTGGGCAGATGACCTCATTAAAAACGCATGATCGCGCTGGATGCAAGCCGCTTCCAACCGGTCTTATTGGAGATCCATAGGGGAGGCCTATGTACAGCAGTGGACGTCCTTTGGCTGATGGATTGATGTATTTATTTTGGATAAATAAATAATAATGTAAAAATACTACTTAAAAACTTCTAATCGATTAGCTTGCTTTTAGGGGTTTATTCTGTACATCAAGATTGAAGACTAACAACATTTGTCCTGCGACTTTTGTTAAAACTCAAAAAAACAAGATGTATGGAAAAGTTTTTTTTTTTTGAGTTTTGACGTAAGTCACAGAACAAAAGTTGTTAGTTTTGATGTACAGAATAATCCCCTAAAGGGATGCTAAGTGATTAGAAATAACCCTTTATGTCGATGACATCGATCCGTGCAAACTATTCGAATGCTGTACACAATTGAAGTCGGTTATGTTATTTTTGGAGAAAAATATTTTATTATTAGCTGAAACTTTTATAATGAAAATAACAGGAATTTAGTCCAATATTTATCTTTTTCAGGCCAGTTCGCTATTTTTTATAATATCAACAGTTACAGTGGCTATCACAATGCTGGAGACCGTGATGCCTGCGTTGTTTGCTGGTTTACTTTCTTCTGAAGCAGAGAGGATAAGAATCATTCTACACAACAAGCTGTTACATAATGAAGGTTCAAACTTTTAAACTAAAAATGACTTATCTTTATACCTGATTTTGCCTGCAACTGTGCCCGCGTGATGTTTTAACTGTTGTGCTTTTCTTAATCTTTTGTATTTCAGGGATGAAAAGTAGCATATTATTCTATTAACTAAACATATTTATTTTTATACTTTTTTTATGAAAACATATTACTGTACTGTACCAGCCTTTTTAATAGACCACTGCAGGACGTAGGCCTACACACGAAGGGTGATTGGGCCATATCCAGCATGCTGGCCCAGTGTGGGTCGGTGGATTCACATACGCCATCGAATTTCTTCTACGGACGTATGCAAGTTGCCTCACGATGTTTTCCTTCACCGAAAAGGCAGTGGTGTGAAATGAAAACCATACCATGAAAACATAACCAAATATCAACCCTACAAATAGTTCTTTAGCAATAGTTTAAAAATACACTTTCGGGTTTAGGAATACTGGGTTACTGGTAACTAACGGAGCGTCACAACCTCATAAGAACGAACATAGTATATAATCTACTTAATAGTTAATATCTACTTAATTTTAAGTTTGACTTATTGTATACCAAATACGAATAATTTACTCAATAAACAACTTAATAGTTTGTTTATCTTTTGTTATAATTAATTATCTTTTAATTTCTTGCTGATTGCTGAGTATGTATCTTCAAATTTATTACAATCTTTGAGACGAGATAAAACTTCAACTCTTGTTTGGTAAAATTTATAGTTCTATAGCCAAATTAGTAATACATAGTTGTTTGTTGTTGAAGAAAGAACAATCAACAGTTCCATTAAAAAGATACATAGATTGTTAACAAAAGGTATGGGAACAGATATCATAGTAGTTAAATGTTCTCTTCATATATAATTATTTGTAACTTTTTGGGTCAGTAAGAATAGGTCATGAAAATAAGAAATAATGTGAAATCGTTATATGTTATGATTACTTCATTATAGTTTTTATTTTTCAGATGAATCGAATGAGATGGAAATAAAGAAATTTATTCGATATGTTGAAACGCGGCCGATGAACTTCTACGTGTATAAAGTCATCCCCCTGAACGCGGATCTGCTCGGGATGATTTTTAACTTCTGTGTTACCTACCTGATTGTCGTGATACAGTTCACACACCTGTATTAACGGCTTTTCAACCGGCCACAGCTGTCTTGCTCGCACGTTTGCAAGTTTGAGTACACAAAACATTGCATTCAGTTACAATCTGGATATCTTTAAGGCAATAGTGAATAGGAATATTCTAGGTCTCCTCCATCCTCGGCTACGACATCAAGCGTATAGTACTGTCATGCGGTAGGTGCGCGCAGTATCTACGGCGATATGTTTACAATATCTAAAACGCGAGAGGTAACTATGACATAAGCTGGGGTTTTATGATCGCGCTATTTGTTTACCGTCTATTGTATTAGTTTTTTTGGAGTTAGAGATTTTTTGGTGTAAGAACTTTATTCACTTATTTACTTTATTCAGGTATAAATAGAGCGATGCCTTTCGTTCGACTCAGTTACCGTATATTTTTATCGAAGCTAAAGCATCTCGGTTCAGTGCAGTATAAGTGATTTTGGAGTGTGTGCAGTGGTTAGTTAGTGTGAATAACAGTGCCAGTGTGAAGTCTGTTGTGCGAACCAGTTATGATTTGAGATTTTGTAAAGTGATTGTGTGCAATAAAGTGCAAAGTGAATAATCGGCGTTTTAACTGATAATCCCATCTCGTAACAGTATGTTTTAAAAAATCGTTATAATTCTAAGAACCCTCTGTCGCTTTTATCAATTTTAACATGCTAAATATGTTAAAAAATGTTTGATGTCATTTAACAGTCATATTATCTCTTAATAGTTAAGGGATAAGAAACAGCTATTTTTGTTTTTTTTTTTTATAATCTTCTTAGTCAAATTAAGAAATTTGAAAACGGTAAATACGTAATTGAAGAACAAACAAGTACTATGTATAATTTTTGGATATTCATAATATATTCATAATGTTGTGATGTTTTACCTTTAGCTAGAGTCAGCGCGCGAAATTTAAATTTATTTGAGTCTTTTACAATTTTTGCTGAAGTATTCACCTCGGATCCATAAAAAGGCAATAAATAGGTAGTGTTAATTTGTTACATACGCTAAATAATTGGCCAAGTTGGCCAAGTGCGAGTTGTTGCGCACGAAGGGTTCGGTTCCGCACGTTTTCAGAATTGGACCCTTAAATATTTATTTTATTCCGTATTCAGTATTTGTTGTTATAGCGGATTTCGCTCGATGCTAATAACGTAAACAGGTAGATGATTGAATTATTCACAGAATATTTAGCCATAAATCAAAATTTTATTCCAAAATAACTCATTCATAATAATTATAATATCTCATCAAAATAAAATAGATTTTAATTTGGCTCCCATACAAGAAACGTGACTTTTTGCTAAATATTATTAACGGCAACAGGAAGATGCTTGGAATATTATGAAGTTGTATATTCCTTTTAAAAATAATTAATTTAATATAAAATATATTAAAGGAACGGAACCTTTTTGTACGCGAGTCCGACTCGCACTTGAATTATTTGCGTTTCAGTTTTTTACATCGTTTAGTCATATTAAAAGCCTTAAGCCGGCTGAAAAATCGAAACCGTAGAGAGCCACCTAAACTGACTTGGTACTTACTTATCTGGGATGCAATGCCGTGCAATAAGTGGAGTAAATAGTCGACAAGTGCGAGTTGTACTTGCGAATGTTCCGTACCGTATGAAAGCCCCCCTTTATATATTTTACTTTAATTACGTATTTATTTTGGAAAGGAATATTTAACTAAATAACCTGTAAATATTTCAATAGGGTACCGTTTATACCATTTGGGTACAGAACCCTAAAATTCACAGCCGTAAATACTTTTCTTGAAGCTATTTAGGTTATTTTCAATTCTTTGTAACTTCATAGTGACAGATGAACTAGACGTCTAAATTTTAGTAACCAAGAGAACACTATACTATATATAACTAAGTACATTTCCAAATTTCATCTAAATATACACATTGAAGCTTAAGGATGATTGCTTGTTAAATGGCTTTGATGTTATCAGTGACACACTCAACAATCATCAAAATTCTAAATAAGTTCTTCTAGCAGACATACCTACAAGCTTGTAGGTCATTTTCAATATCGTTATTATAAAAGTAGCCTAAATGACAAGGAAAAATCGAAAGTAGTGTAATTTGAATCTAGTTTTAGTAATTTAGTAACTGCACAAATAAATTTGTAATCCTATTTGTAGATATTTGTGATTTAACCAAGATAAAAATCTGGTCATCCCTTGACACCCTATCATTGTGGCATCAAGAGACACCAAAAAAACATTAAGAGTGCATTAAAAGTAGCATCAAGTGAGGCAACCAGAGAAGTTGATATCGAGGGAGGCAATCAGGGGGGAGAGGGTCGTCAAAGGATGTAATCTCTTTGCTGGTCGGGGGCAGTTGGTATAAGATCATGACCAACAAAATGAAGTGAGACCCTAAAAAAACAAAACATTTCAAAAGTAAAACAAATCGAGGATCAGTTTTTTTATAGTAAAAAGTAGTGAGATTAAAATAAAAGTAAACACAAGTCGGTTTATTTATTCAGTATTTGTTGATAGGGGGCATCCTTTGGTCGCACTTGTCCAACTTTGATGCTCCCATAGGTAAATAGGTACTGAATAAATAAGACGCCTTGTGTTAACATCATTTTGATCTCAAAACTTTGTATTGTAGAGATCCTAATAAGAATCTGATACATTACACATGTTGTTTTTATTTCTTGATTTTTTAAAAATCTCTCAGTTTTTTTACCGAGCAAACTTCGATCTCTGTCTACTTAATTAATTAACGTCTATACGCTAGAAACTTCTTTAAAGCAAATGAATAATGATACGTTGTCAATATAGTAACGAATAAACGAGGTCATAGTTAATTTGATTAGATTACGAGTATTCTAGAATATCCATTAATTAATTCAGTCGTTGTAATATGGTATACATTGTTGTTTTCAACACGCTGCTAGTAAAGTGTATCCTTCATTTAAACACTTTCAATAAATAGGTTCCTTAAAATTACAGCGACCATGAATCGTCCCCCAAAAATAAATTCGTTTTTAGTTCAAACTGTAACCGATACCAAACTGAAACCAACAAAGTTTAATATATTTTATAAATTTATTCACTTATCATTTGGTTTGGATTTTGGATTCTTTGACTCATCCAATGTAAAAGAACGAAAAACTGTCAAGTATCTCACTTTATTTATAGGATCATTAATATCTATAGTAAATATATTGCTCAGTTACTATTTAACAAACATAGAATCAGTTTTTCGTAACGTATATTATTCGCTACAGCACATCTTATTTTTATTCATTCTCTTTGCAATAAAATATTCTTTCTGCAAATATTACCATACGATGACTGATATTAATGAAAAATTAAATATTAAGAGCCAATCTCGTTACGAATGTACATTTTTAGGTATTGCATTATCAGTGATTATTATCAAAGTTGGAATTACCATTGCTTGGAATATAGCTTTTAAGAATTTTATACGTGTGATAGTAACATCTGTATTGTATTTCTTTACATGGGTATGTCATGATTGGTTATCGATGACAAATTCGTTTGTCTTCTTTCTCGCATACCTTCATTTGAAATCTCTTTCTTATTGGCTAGAGTCAGCTAGTTCAGAATTTGTTTCCTATAATAATATATACAAATCAATAGTCGACGCTGTTGAATCAATCAAAAGCTCGTTTGATGCATTGGTAAGTTTTCTTATTACTGTCATTGTACACTTTGACACCACTGTACTAAATGTGTACTGAGTGGAGACCACGTACAGGCAAGCGCAACAAAGATGGATGACCTCATCAGGACCGCAATATTTCGGTTCATACAAACATTTTTACTAGAGTGTAGGAGAGGTCTATTTTCATCAGTAGCCGTTCCATGGCTAAAACGTCGTGAATTGTATAACCAAATCAGTGTTTTTTAAAGTATGGGTCGCGATCCCCTGGGGTTACCTCACTCAGAGATTTTTTTTAATCAAATTCCGGGTTGGGCTCTATCTTAAAAGTTGTTCATAATGAAAACTGTTCTAAAGCCTTTGACAGCCTCTATCATAACTCCATATTTAAAGCACTCGAAAATCAGGATATCCATAAAACCTATATTACATTACTACAGCCTATTTAAAATAATAGCATAGCATCTACACTGCATAAAACCGGAACACCATTTTTAATCCAAAAAAAAGTCAAACAGGGAGACCCGCTATCTCCAAAAATCTTCACTACTACACTGGAAGAGATATTCGGAACTTAAGCGGCCCACTGGGTGGGGAAGGGCATCGTTGTGGCTGATCGAATTCGATTTGCTATCGATATTGTCCTTTTGCTTCTTCAGCAGACGAACTAGGCACTATGATAAACGGACTCAACACGGCAAGCCTCAAGGTTGGAGTGATATATATGATGAATACAACGGAACATAGTCTGAAAATCGACGGAGTTTATATTTGGGCCAATTAGGCAGGCACGACAAGATCTAAAAGTTGCACAACGCACCGAAAATGCACGAAGAAGCTATTGGTCCATGAAAGATCTAATGAAAGGCAATCTACCGCTCACCCTCAAGAAGAAAATCATGGACATGTTCATTCTCCGTGTCCTCACCTACGATGCACAGACTTGGTCTTTGACTAAACATCAAAAGTCCAGCCTCGGGGTTAGCCAGCGAGCCATGGAGCACAGTATCCTAGGAGTTAAACTTTCAAACCGAATAAGATACAGTATACTGCGCTCCAAGGCACAAATCGTTGACGATGGTCAGAAGTCTGCCGAATTAAAAGGGAATTGGGCTGGACATATTTGCCGCATCAGACGATCCGTGGGCCAAACTCACTACACAGTGGGATCCCAAGCTGCCAGTTGGCAGGCCCAGGAGGAGATGGCGGGACGAACTGAACTCCTTTTGTAACAACCAATTGTTACAAATAGCCCTGGAACGTGAAGAGTGGAAGGAGAATAGGGAAGCCTTTGCCTAGCAGTGGGACAGAACAGGCTAATAATAAATAATGGTGGTCTCTCCTTTTCAGCTTAGTATATTAGTACTGGATAACCCTGTACATAGAGTTATCTACGCATGAAATGACTTTTATAATAGGCCCCTGCTTTGATTTATTTAAAAATACACCACTTACAATGCGACATATAACTTGAAAATTAATGAGGTCGCCACCATCGCTTTGTTAGCATACTTTGCATTATTTTTTGCATAACGATACTGTTTTCCTGTTTACAATCCACAAAATAACACAAAACGAAAAATAAGCTAGGATGTTAACAATGATTGACAGCTCAGATTGTGATTCCAGAAAAAGTGATAATTTAGTTTCCGAATAATTAATTTCATCTCTTTTGTGTCACACTGTATGTATTGATATATGTGAATAGTCAATGATAAAAATATTATGATCAATTCACTAACAACTTTTTTTTCTATTTCAGTTCTTGATCATGCTCGTTTTCAACATTCCGGAAACTATGCTTTACATCTATAATCTTGTGGCTTATTTCAAATTTCAACTTATGTCGGTAATTAGTCCTTAATTTTATTTTGAATAGCTGAATATTTTTTTTTACCGACGAAAAGGTTTTCGGTTCGACTGTGTGAGTTTTTTCGGCTATGTCAATTTGTTTAGCCAGTTTAAAATGCGCATTCATTTATTCAGATACTATTGGCGCTTATTAACAGTCTTCAAAACAGGAGTTTTTCATTTCGACTGTATGCTTTTTTGTATGTAAGTAGGTATGTTACGCGTGATAATTTATTAATTTATAATTAATTTTTTTGTTTGGTAGACCATTAGGTACGAGTACTTCAGAGATGGTTAAAATTTAATTTAAAACGATATCTACACAATTTGTTTTGAAAAATAAATAGGTAATTACGAGTATGTAAGAAATACCACATGGATTCGTGCGAAATAGTCAAATTCTGAACACGGTTGAAGTCGGTTGTGTCATTTTTGGCGAAAAATAATAATTATTAGCAGAAACTTTTAAAAATAATAATTATTAGCAGAAACGTTTAAAAAGAATTTTACTGTACTTTTTAGCTCATTATTTATCTTTTTCAGGCTAGTTCGGTATTTTTTATAATATCAACAATTTCAGTGGCTATCACAATGCTGGAGACTGTGATGCCTGCGTTGTTTGCTGGTTTACTTTCATCTGAAGCAGAGAGGATAAGAATCATTCTACACAACAAGCTGTTACATAATAAAGGTTCGAACTTTAAACATGGCTTCTGTATAACTAGCCTTTGATCGAGACTGGGCCCGCATGATATTTTTACTATTGTGTTTCGGGATCAAAAGTAGAATAATTATACTATTTTATCTCTTAGGTACATATTTATTTTATAATGAAATCTTTTCGACCTTTGAACAATATTTACGATTTTGCTTTTCATGATCTACAACCTCTTCTACAAGTAGCATTTTTCAAAAAATCTTGTACGGGGGGGGGGTTCCCTCAAAAAGAGGGGGAAATTGCTGTCACGCTTTTTATTATTCAGCGCTCATAGCGAAGTCTAGCGAATAGCGAAGTGACTAGGTGTTCGTAACCGATCATCTAAATTAAGCAACATTCAGCACGGTCATTCTTCGGATGTGTGATCGCGGGTGGCATTTATAACTGAGCGCGACCGTGGCCCGGATGACACGTTAAATTGTTAACCACTTAGTTATGTCACCTGGCCTATACGAATTTACTTTACTTTTCATAGCATTTGGTAACATTGTGTAATAACATCGACTTGGCTTTGTTTTGTTAAATTCCATATTGATGTTTAATATCTATATCCTAACAAGATTTGCGAGTATGTATCAAATAGGTGATGAGCGACTCGAGATATAGGCTTATGAAGATTCAGTTAAACAATGAAATGATTTTATCGTGCTTCACACATTTATAAAAAATGTTCTTTTTGTGATTAACATTTCAAAAATTGACGCGATAGCAGGATTTGCACCTGCATCCCTCTGCGATTATCGCGGTAGTCACAGATGGCGCTTCCAATACTGTAGTGGTTGGTAGTAAATATGATAAACACTTCACTAATTTGGCGGGTTCGTAGAACAGCGTTCTAGCTTATGTTGGACAAAGCATCTGGGCCGGAACCCCAAAGGGAAATCCTGTGAGCGCGTCAATTTTTGAAATGTTTTTCACAAAAAGAACATTCAGTTAAACAGATTCAGGATACTGTTTGGAGAACTACTAGGATTATTGTAAGGATGAGTCGGTCATGAAAATAAATTACAAAGGAATATACATGTGTTATGACAACATTATTATTTCATTTTTCAGATGAATCAAATGAGATAGAAATAAAGATGTTTATTCAATATATCGAAACGCGGCCGATGAACTTCTACGTGTATAAAGTCATTCCCCTGAATGCGGATCTGCTCGATATGATTTTTAACTTCTGTGTTACCTACCTGATTGTCATGATACAGTTCACACACTTGTATTAACGGCCTTTCAACCGGCTACAGTTGTCTTCACTCGCACGTTTGCAAGTTTGAGTACACAAAGCATTGCAGTTGGTTACAATCTGGATATCTTTAAGGCAAGAGTTAATAGGTATCTTCTATTTCTTTACATACTCCATATTGGCTACGAAATCGCTTAGTATCAGGCGTATCTATATTATGTTTATAAAAAACCTAGAATTTCGTAGAATGTAGCTTTTATCTTTTATTACTTTATTTACATGTTTAAAAGTATTAAAGAAAAGTTTTGATATCATTTAATAGTTAAGTGAAAAAAAACTGTTATTTTCTACTCAGTCAAATCAGTAAAAATGAAAACGGTTGTGTAATTGTAGGATAAGCAAGTGCTTAGATGATATTTTGGAATTTGAGATTTTGAATGTGACCAAATCCGAAATTGACAATTCATGACGGTACGGTTTTTGGCATCGACTTGGTTGTCTTTGTCTTTGTTTTTGTGTTTATGGATATTTATGTTTTGATGTTTGTCGTTATTAAGGTCCAATGCTACGGTCACCGCGCGAAATTTTTTATTTGAGTTTTTTACCATTTGTTGCTAAAGTATTATTCACCTTGGATTCACAAATCCAATTTGAGACAATGGCTAAGTAGTGTTAAAAACACCAAAAACTAATATTATCACCAGTCTACGTAAAAAGTTTATATTTATCAAAATTAAAATTAAAATCACTCAATTGATCTTTTCATTTAAATTTGATTAATTTGAGCAATCATTATGGCTGTAATAATTTTATAAAAGCTATTTTCCGCAAAAACAGTATTTATTTTATAAATGCAAGATAATTACTTTAGCAATAAATTCCACTCCAGCGCTTCGCCTTGATGTGAAATTGCACGTGTTATAATTTTTGAGGTCATTATGTAATATAGTAGTATAAGAGTTCGTATATAATAATAAATAATATTTGTGATTTATAGAATTTTTTTCTTTGTAGATTTTCTACTAGCTACTACTTTTTTGGGGCTGAGTTACTCGTACCTTCGTCCGTAGGATTCAAAGATATGAATTCACATCTTTGAATCCCTACACATAGCCCCTGGATAATGCTAACTGGGTAACAAATTAGGGAGGTTATTATTATGTACTACGGGACTAATCGCGCACTAAAATAACCTACAAGATAAATAAATACCTCATCATCCCGACGTTTCAACCGAGTTGCATCGATCGTGGTCACGGGTAGACTGGAATGTGAAACAGTTGGTACCGCCAATTCATCTTGAATTTGAAAAATTGTCACTACGACACACAACACTGACGCGATTTACACTTGTTGACAACAGGATACCACGACGCCGATAACTTAAATCTATCCTCCCGGTTGAAACTGTTATGTTTTTTATTTCCACCGCTTCACGAATTATTCTTGAAAAATAGTGTCGATCCGTGAAGGACTTTTGGGTCGTGGAGTTCGATCCAATGACCAGTACCTCCGTCAAGCAAATTCTCAGCTATATCAGATTTCATCCATACTTTGATCCGTTCAACAATATAGGTATATATACATAGTAAAAGTTTAAAAACAACAAATTAGGGAGGTTTCGGCTGAGATTAGTTACCACCCACTGGACGAAGCCATGCCGTGAACTGACTCTGTCATGTTTCGGGATGTAGTCCGGTGTAACCGTAAGGCGGGTCTGAGTAGTAGCATGCGTAGTCGTGTTTGATGCTGCTTTATTGACTTCTCACCATGGAGCTGATATTGGAAGGAAGCGGGATCTGTAGCACGGTTCTTTGCTGGATGAGCGCAGACAGATGGGGGGATTTCATTTATTCAGATACTGTTGCTGCTTTTATTAACTGACTTCAAACTAGGAAGGAGTTCCTCAATTCTACTGTATGCTTTTTTGTATGTATGTATGTTACGCGATTACTAAGCCAATTATAAACTGATTTTGATGATTCATATTTTGTTTGGTAGGCCATAGATACTTCAGAGGTGGACAAATTTTAATTTTATCGAAATCGACCGAGTTGTTTATTAAAAAGTAAATATGTAATAATGTAAAAAATATTACATTGATTCGTGCAAACTAGTCGAATTCTACAAATGATATCCGAACATTTTTTTTATTTTATCTCTCAAAAAACGCTAGAAAACGTCAACTTCAGTATTGCGGGCTGGAGTCCTTTAAATAAAAAAATATTACGGTCAGACAGCTCATCTCGTTTGAAGAGAAATTCTACGCCTCCATGCCGGCTTCAGACCAAAATGACAGTAAAGGTAATATTGACATTGACAGCCCTTTTTTGAGACTGTCAATGGATATTGATGAGTTTTTTATTTCCGTTTGTAAACTTCTAGTCAGCTTTGTGAAAATGATCAAGATGAAGATCGAGATGAAAGCATTACATAGGAAGATAGCAGCAATCCCCTTATGCTGCTATCCTTTTTACAAGCTTTCATTTAGTTTCACCTGTCCCGTTGTCTGTCTATCGGTCTGCGATCAAATCTTGGATGTTAAATTCCATCCACTCTCCGGTTTCCGATTGAGTTGAAATTTTGCATACATGTGTAAAAGCGACCTTCATAATAGGGCCTATTCTGTGATGTGTAAATTGCGTGACAATGCAATATTATGATAACATAGTGCTGATCTAATGATGGAGCTGGAAGGTGGCCCAAGGAACTTTGCAATGAAACGACACAACCTCATCAAGTTTGGGCTCATTTGAATCGTCTTGATGAATAATATGTCTTTCAATGGTAACCAAGGTCTGATGATGGAGCTGGAAGGTGGTCCTAGGAACTCTGTAACGAAACGACGCCTACCCATCGAGTTTCGGCTCGTTTGATTCGGCTTGGCGAGTACTTGTTCAGTAAAAGCTTGTTTTTAAGGTTTCGTACCTCAAAAGGAAAAAACGGAACCCTTATAGGATCACTTTGTTGCCCGTTTGTGTATATGTCAAGACTCTATCTCGGAAATGCGTTGAGATATCGAGTTGAAATTTAAACTGTATACGTATTTCGATGAATTATTGCATTAGTGTAAAAGAAAAACTTTTCAGTTATCGTTTAAAAAAGTTAGAGCCGTTTATGTCGTAAAAAACCGCATATTTTGCACTCACAAAAATCAAAACCTACAGGGTACTTCCCGTTGACATAGAACTATGAAATTTAGCGAAAAGCATCGTCTCAGAGTACACATATAGGAATAAATCTGAAAACTGTACATTTTTATTTAAATCACCAAATATGGGTTCAAAATTCAAAGTGAGTAAATCGTATCATGTAAGATATATTATAAAAGAACTTTATTAGTACATGTTAAAATAGGTTTTTAATTATTTTAACATTTTCAATAGTTTTCGATGTATGACGAAAAAAGTGAAAAAAAAAACTTTTTTGTCGATGGCTATAGTATAGAGATTTTAACAACTTACTTCTCAATTTTGTGAAATTTTCTGGATTTGTACGGAACCCTCGGTTTGCGAGACTGACTCGCACTTGTCTGTTTTTTTTTTTAATTATTCTTGGCTGGGATGTTATCATAGCCAGATCACTCGCCAGATTTATGCCAAATTAAGTAGTTATCTGAGTTTTTATTTATGGTTTTCTGAAGTAAGTAAGTAATGACATTTTATTTATGTAATATTTATTGAAAAGCTAAGAATAGATCTCATGTGAATTAAGGTTGAAAATTCCACGAATTGCTAATTATATAAAACAATAAAAAAACTGATTCAATTAACTTACATTTGTTTTATTACAGTCTAATAGTTAAACACCAACACAAGTTTTAGTAGTCTGATTACAATTTTCCTTCCTTTCACAATTTTCCTGTGAGACTTCATGTCACTTACAGTGTTGCAAATTTTTCACGTCCCTGGTTAAAGGTTAAAACAATTACATACTTACTTTATTTCATATACACGCCTATACACAAGAGCGAGAAGCCTATACCTGATTGTGGGATGATGATAGGTAATAGTAGATAATTGTTTAAATTGTTGCAATTTAATATGTTAAACATTTCATTTTGCATTTTCTTGCTTAACGTACAACGCTTTATTTTAGTGCCCGATTAGTCCCGTAGTATATAATAATAATGTGTTCAAATCGCGAAAGTTTAAAAACAACATACAACTCTTACTAACCACACTATTTAATACCAAACCATGCATATTATAATATATAATTTAGTCTAAGATCCGACTGCAGGATCGTTACGTTCATAGCAAACACGCTTTAAACCTATTTTTAGCATCTTTTTAAGAGTATATTTTGTACATCAAAACAAACCACTTCTGTTTTACAACTTTTTCCAAAAATCAACAAATTTTCCAAAATATTTCAAAAAAAATGTTTTTAGGGTTCCGTACCCAAAGGGTAAAAACGGGACTCTATTACTATGACTCCGCTGTCCGTCTGTCCGTCAGCCTGTATCTCACGAACCGTGATATAGCTAGAACATTTAAATTTTCACAATTAACGTATTTCTGTTGTCGCAACAACAAACACTAAAAGCAAAAAAAAATATTTAAGGCCCATACAACGGCCAAAATTTCAGCCTAAAAATCATTTAGCAGCCTTGAACATGTAGTATTAACAATAAACGTACACCTAAAACCAAAATAATGGTCAGTCTATGCACAAGAGTACATCTACTGATTTTCACCTTAGTTTTAAATTGATGCACTATTGTGCATAGACTGACCCATTATTTAAAAATATAACAGCTTTAATACAAGTGCGAGAGCTGAATGGCAACAATGAGGTAGGTAACTGCAAAATTCAACACCATCCCGAGCAGGCGCGCGTCGAGCGGGATCACCTTGTACACCGAGAATCTGAGCGGACGGGCTTCCACGTACGCAATGAAACCCTTTATTTCACGGCATTTTGATTCCTCTGTAAAATAAATACAAAGTACATTAAGCATCTGAACTGAATACTACAAACATAAGCTAAAACTACAAACTCAAACTACATACCGAAACTACTACTAGGTACTTTATAGGTTAAAGCACTGGAATCATCTACAGACCCTTGAAGATCAGAGAATAAGGGAGATTAGGCAAGTAGGCGGCCCCGGAAGTAAGCAGCCATTTAAGGCGTATTCACTCTCACTCGAATCTCACGTTCTCGGGTAGAAAGACGTACGAGTAGTTTGGTTATATTCCCAAAATGCCTACCTGTTGTTCCGTAGTTCTTAATAAAAATCAAATAAAAATAATAGTAGAAAAAGAATTATACCTAAAATGGAATCTCACTACACCTGTTAGTACCTTTATATTTATTTATTACTTAGAAAATTCGGTACAATAAAATATCTGCACAGACTAAGGAATAATCTGGACAAAAAACGCACTCGAGCTCCCATTTTAGTGTTAGTGAACATTAAGTATCGTATCATTGCTTATACAGTATGAGGCACGTCAATTAGCACGTTAATTAGTTTAAATACTATTTTGTATCATTGCTTATAAATTATGAGGCATTGCATATGAATTAATTTTATGGAATTTCAACTATCGACTATTATTATTTATCTTTACTTTGTCTAAGTGTTTGTATTTTGAATGATTAGCTTTTATTATAATTTTAACAATTGTAAGTATTTTATTCCGCGGCGTTATTAATAACATAGTAGTAAACAATTTGTACATTAAGTATAAATGTCATTCAAACTTTAATGTCCAGAAGAACCCATACGTTGTTCAAACTTTAATTTGTATCATGTGAGTCTGCGCAAGCTTTACCGATAAAGTAACACAATATAACATATTTGAACCATTGACACGACGAAGAAGAAGAACCGATAAAGTCTTGTACATACATGTCTACATTTTTGTGTTGTCTTATTACTTTTTTAGGGTTCCGTACCTCAAAAGGGAAAAACGGAACCCTTATAGGATCACTTTGTTGTCCGCCTGTCCGTCTGTCCGTCTGTCCGTCTGTCCGTCTGTCCGTCTGTGTGTATGTCAAGACTCTTTATCTCGAGAACGCGTAAAGATATCGAGTTGAAATTTAAACTGTATATGTATATCGATGAACTCTTGCTGTTGTGGAAAAGACAAACTTCTCAGTTGTCGTTTAAAAAAGTTAGAGTCGTTTACGTCGTAAAAAACTGCATATTTTGACACTCACAAAAATCAAAACCTACAGGGTACTTCCCGTTGACATAGAACTATGAAATTTGGCGAGAAGCATTTTATTAGAGTACACATATAGGAATAAATCTGAAAACTGTACATTTTTATTTATATCACAAAAAATAGGGCCTCAAAATTCACAAAATATGGGTCAAAATTCAAAGTGAGTAAATCGTATCATGTAAGGTGTCATATAAAAGAACTTCATTAGCACATGCTAAATCAGGTTTTTAAATATTTTAACAATGTGTTTGTACGGAACCCTCGATGTGCGAGCCTGACTAGCACTTGTCCTGTTTTTTTATTGACATATCATTATCATAATCATAATAAAGGTATTCAATTTTACTCATATATCTGTTTCTTTTAATTACTTTCATTGCTATGTATATATGTACAGTACTCCACAAAAGTATCTCGAATTGACTCATGCGACATTATACATATATCTGATGTTCTCAGTGGTCACTAACAAATATCTCTAGTGATTATAAGCCCAGAATGCATGGCTAGACGTCAAAGCCACATCCCTGCTTTTGTTGGTAGGCAATCAAAGGGATAATTTGTGATGCAGCAAGTGCTTATAGTTTTGGATTGCCTCTTGGATGCACTGGGTGTCGAACTGTAAAAATTCCATTACAAATCACAATTTGTTCTCTGATCTGCACTCGACCTTCAGAGGTGTCTCTGTTTATTGGTAGATACTTTTGTTTCTTTTCTGAGCCATAAGATAATCACTGTTGGACATAGACCTTTCCTAAATATTGCAATCAGACCATTTGGAAGAGGTTTGTGTCTAACGTGATCCTACGGTTTTAATGAGATCATCTATCTACTCTAGTCTATTTTGTACGTCCTACGCTGCAATTGCCAGTACATGGTCTCCAGTCGAAAACTTTACGATCCCAACGTTCATTAGTCCTCCGTTCCTTGTGCCCTACCCATTGCCTTTTCATCATGCCAATCTGTTAGTAACGTTGGTTCTTCTACGAAACTCATCATTTCCGATTCGATTTCCATAGCTCATTGGACTACTTGGAGCTTTCATTGGTAGATTTAATAAAAGCCTTTTCAGTGGAAAATACAAACAAGATAATTTTTTGCATAAATTTGCATGACCGACTTCACCCGTGTACAGAATTCGCGAATATTTCGCACGGATCGATGTAACTTTTGAACATTATTGTTGATTTATCAAAAATGGCTCAGCCGATTTCAATAAAATTTAAATGAGACAAATTTCGAAGCATACTCTTTCCAATAATATAAGAATTATTGAAATCGGACTACTATGAAAACAGTTATGCGTGGTTAAAAAATATATACGAGTCGAATTGTATCCTCTTCCGGCGGGTCCTCGATCGGTGGATGTAGCGCTCGTAGCGTAGTTTGACGAGGTGATTGTCGGCGATCACCGAAAATAACCAACGTCCCGCACGATCAGTATTTGGATGGGTGACCGCGGGTGGTACTTTCCAACTGAGCGCTACCGTACCTCAGATGACACATTAAATTGCAGGTCCCGGTCCCGGCCTAAAGACTTTGACATCAGGGCCAGAAAATATGAACCTGAAATATTTCATTTATTGGTTTGTCCACACACTCCAGTAGGCGGCGAGGCGAGGCCCTCGCCACGAGGCGTTATAGTGCGTCCAGACACTACAGGAGGCATCGAGGCGAGGCCCTCGCCACGAGGCGTTAGCCATCCACGTGAGGAATGACGAGGCGAAACGAGGCCACTATCCACACTAGTGCTCGCATCCCTTCGTGTCGCCTCGCGGAGTGTGTGGAGGCACCATTAGCCAATAGCCATCCACGCGAGGAATGACAAGGTGAGACGAGGCGACACGAGCGCACTATCTACACACTCGTGCTCGCGTCCCCTCGTGTTGCCTCGCGGAGTGTTTGGACGTACCATAACACTTGAGCTTACCTTTCTCCGTGAGCAGTTTTTCAAATAACAATTTGAGGTTTTCGACTTGACCGGCGAGAAGACAAGCGCATAGAGAAGGCGCAACTGTTATAGTCAGTGCAAGTATTACAACGATATTATGCCGGTAAATTAAGAAATGCCATAACTGTAAGGGAAATTCACAATCATTTTATGACCAAACCACACACCAAAAAAAGTATTTTAAACACAAGTACAAACGTGTTTGGTATAAGTAGTTCACCATCAGGTTTTCCAATTCACAAGAAGAACAAGACAATTTAACACCACAGGATGTAATTAGACTGCCTTGGTGGCTCAGTGGTTAGTGACCCTAACTTCTGAGTCAAAGTGGCGTGGGTTCGATCCCCACCCAGGGCAAATAATTATGTGATGAATATAAGTGTTTGATCTGTGTCTGGGTGTTATTTAGTTACTATCTATATAAGTATGTATTTCAAAATAAGTATAATTATGCAGTATATTAGTCTCTGGCAGCCATATCACAAGTTATGCTTAGTTTAGGGTCAGAGACCGTGTGTAAAATGTCCCAAAATACTCGTATATATTATATATATTTTAATCAGAGACGAAACTCAAGTTACTAAACAAATACAGGGTCATTTTAATCAATTATCCTTTCAGGGGCTTACTCTGTACATCATCACTAACATTGTTCTACAACTTTTGTCATAACTTTAAAAAAATCAGCTGTTCCAAACATTTGGTCGCGGGTGAACGATATTTTTATATGGAACAGTATTTTTTTTGAGATTTGCCAAAAGTAGTTGAACAGAAGTTGTTAGTTTTGATGCACAGAAAAAGCCCATTAACGGATGCTTGTTGATTACCAATAACTCTAAATGTTTCGCACAAACGAAAATGTTTTGCTATTATCCTAAGCGGAATAAGGGCGAGGCCAAACGAGCGTAATTTTTTGAGCCAAGAGTCGGGTAATATGAGTCTGGGAATTTACGCTGCATTCGGTTTCATTCTAAGGTGCTTTTTTGTAAAGATTGAAATAATTTATTTTAGAGAAAAAATCACAATACCTCAGACCATACGAAAAAATCAAGACAAAATGTTGTGAACAAAAAAGTGAGTTTAATAAGTTTTTAAGCAGTTTTTAGTTTTTCAACAAATGATTTTGTACTAAAAATTGCATATACTTTTTACAGTAACTTTTATTTAGCTTACAACTATCATACTCATAAATATCAATAATGTCAAAAAAATTACCGAATTATTATCGCTTCGAAAATGCCATACTCCATGGTAGATTGAAACCATTATCATGGGAGTATTAAACATAATAGCTGTCAAATACTGCAATACAAAAATATTTTCGATTTACAGACAGATTTTATGTTAAATATTTAAAAAAAACAAGCTTTTATTTAAATGTAAATTGTAGTTGTAGATATTGGTGAATTTATTTTATTATAAAATTGCTCGATATTTATAATAATAATACAGATGCGTCATAGCAATAGCAAGAGATCCGTCCAATATTGCACAAACCTTACTAAACGTTCGAAAAACATACAATGTAATCTTTGAAATTTCTACTTATGTACTTATCGAACATATTGTGCAAGGCTTGTTGCTATGCGCACAGGTTTAAGGATGCAATATCATTCCTGTTGTGAACTAAAACAGTCTTTTCAGCTGATGAAATGGAGATTATCAAGTCGTTGCGTTTGTAACGTATAAATTTTCAGAAAATGAACCCATGATGGACTTCTTCGCAGTTGGTCCCATATAAATTTTACTATAATTGGATGTAAAAATATGTGTAATATATCTAAAAATAGCATCAATTCCAGCGAACTATTCAAATTTTTAGGGTTCCGTACCTCAAAAGGAAAAAACGGAACTCTTATAGGATCACTTTGTTGTCCGTCTGTGCGTCTGTGTGTATGTCAAGACTCGTTATCTCGGGAACGCGTAAAGATATCGAGTTGAAAATTAAACTGTGTACCTATATCTATGGTCTCTTGCAGTTGTGTAAAAGAAAAACTTCTCAGTTGCCGTATAAAAAAGTTAGAGCCGTTTATGTCGTAAAAAACGGTATATTTTGACGTCACAAAAATCAAAACGTACAGGGTACTTGCCGTGGACATAGAACTATGAAATTTGGCGAGAAGCATTGTCTCAGAGTACACATAAAGGAATATATCTGAAAACTGTACATTTTTATTTAAATCACAAAAAACTAGGGCATTTTCAAATTTCAATTTCCAAAATATGGGTTAAATATTCAGTTCAATTCAATATCATATATAGAGCTTCATTAGCACACGCTAAAACAGATTTTTAATTAATTTAACAGTGTAATTTTTATTGTATGACGAATGTGAAAAAACGAATTTTTTTTTGTCGATGATGTAGAATAGATATTTTAACAACTTACTTCCCAATTTTGTGAATTTTCCTGGATTTGTACGGATCCCTCGGTGTGCAAGCCTGACTCGCACTTGTCCGGTTTTTAACTTATTGGTGCTACTTTTGGCGAAATATAATTTTAATACTGAAATGTTTTAACAAAATATCCAGAACTAAGTTATATGCTAGATATATTACTATGGCACTATTTATGAAAAGGATATATAATAGCCCAAAACTGGTAGCGAACGCATAAATGGATTGTTGCAGAACTAATCAATCAACTGACACCATAGAATATTTAAAGAGGGTAGAAAAACCCAGGCAAGAAATCTGTAAGGCCTGATCACAACAAAATGGCGTCAAAAACTCATAAAAAAATTGTCAAAAAAAATGACATAACTTGACACAAGTAAGAGAGATGCCAGACAGGCGATGTCGCCGCGACGCGATGCCACGGCGGCGCTGCCGCTGCACCGCGCGACGCCGCGGCGGCGTCGCGGCGACTCCGCTGCGACCAGTGTTGTCTTAGGCACTGATGACATTTTTTATTTATTTCAAATATGTAGGTTTGCGTTTGACTACACACTGCCTGATGTTAAGCAGATATGCGGTCTAGGATGTAGCACGCTTACCTAGAAGATACCTATTTACTCGAGATTTGAAGACACCTACATTGTACTTTAGCGGAAAGACAGACATCTAGACAGTTAGCGGAAAAAATGGTTTTAGGGATAAAGGTTCAACCTTAAGCTGAAGATGAGTAAAATCTCTCATATACATTCTGATTTTGTGTGAGCCAACCGCGAAATCGTATCGTGTGTAGCGTCAGTAGTCCAATTTTTTCCTCGCTAACTCTTACTAAATATTATAAATCAGAAAGTGTATTTTTTGTTTTTCGTTTGATCACAGATATACTAGAGGAATAATGTGGTCGATCGATAAAATCTGAAAGAAATGTATTCTTCTTCTTCGTTGTGTCGATGGTTCTAATAGTTTCTAATGGTGCTAATAGTTAGAGATGCATTGATATATATGACACGCGTTAGAAAGTGACATGAAAAATATCTTATAACCCCAGCGAGTGATTTGTCACGACGAGTGTCACAGTAATAGCTGTCAAAGTGACAGCTGTCAAACTTCAAAGTGATTTATCTCGGTCATTGTCGATTCTAGACCACTGCTGTCTCACAAAAGTGATAGAACTCGACGAGATCTTCATTTCGGATGACAGCTGTCAAACGTCAACGTTTTTTATCTTGATTATTATCGATTCTAGACTACTGCTGTATACACAAAAGTGATAGAGCTCAACGAGATCTACATTTCGGATGACAGCTGTCAAACTTCAAAGAGATTCATATCGGTTATTGTCGATTCTAGACTACTGCTGTCTTTATAAAAGTCATAGAGCTCGACGAGTGTAAGTTTGACAGCTGTCTTCCAAAATAAAGATCTCGTCGAGCTTTACTACTTTTGTGAAGACATTAATGATAGATCACTTTCTTTTTTTCGAACAGGTTCATTTTTGACCACACAGTACACACTGCCTGATGTTGAGCACATGTGCGGTCTAAGGAGTAGCACGCTAACCTAGAAGATACCTATTTACTCGGGATTTTTGGGACCGAGTTGCCTTCGTCCGTGGGTAGGAACCCATTTATTTTTATCCCCCACACGTGGTCCTGGGTGGTGCTAACCAGGCAACAACCATTCTGGTGGTAGGCTTTAGCCGTGGCGAGAGACCACCCACCAGACTAAGCCGCGCCGCCAAGCGGCTCTCTTGGGATCGTGTTCCGTCGCGAAGTCTGGTGACGTCAATCGGGAAGTTGGGTCGGAACAGTAGCGTCGTCTGGTGGATGAATACGGTGCGCACATCGATTACCGCATCGGACGGCCAGCCGTGGAGGGCAGCGGGATCCGAGGCACGGTTTGTCGCTGGCCGACCGCAGATAGTAGGGGGCCCAAGTAGTGAGCTAGCCACTCATGAAAGGCTGCCCCGCCATCTGTCGAAAAATCCCAGGGATGCGCCATCGTGCCGGTTGGCGACCGGACGAGAGGGCCCGATGGACATCCTAGGGGGGGCTCGGGCGTCCCCGCGGTCTCCAGGCTGGTCTCCCATAGATGTGTGTGGTTTGTGTGTTGTACCACTGAATTCTACTTAGTGTGACGCCTCGTTCCACTGCTGACTTCCTACCTACTTTACTCCGCAAGCATGAGAAACAATAGAAGAAAAAGAACGTATACACAGCGGCAGCACTCCCTCTCACTCAAAGTGCACCTGTGCAATATTCGGGGCCTGCACTCCAATCTCACGCCTGTCCATCATCATCTTGAGACAGAACGACCCCACCTATTGTTTCTCACGGAGACGCAGATTGCTGGTCCATCCGACGTGTCGTATCTATCCTACCCAGGGTATTCTCTGGAGCATCTTTTCAAACCACGTGCGGGTGTATGCGTTTACGCCCGGGATGACATTTGCTTTCTGCGTCTTCGAAGGTTTGAAGACCCTTCTTTTTAAGTGCTCTGGGCTCTGGCGGACACTGGCATAGAGAAGATTGTCTATGCCTGTGTATACCGATCGCATAGCGGAGACCGGGAGGCAACTAGACTTACTGATTACCTCAGTGAGGTGGCGGATGCTGCTCAGCTCAGCTACCCTTCGGCCCAATTAGTGATCCTGGGGGACTTTAATGGCCATCATAAAGAGTGGCTTCACCCATACCTGGACACTAACCATGCTGGGCTTGAAACGCGCAAGCTAGCTTTGACGCTAGGTCTTACCCAGCTGGTTCATGGCGCCACACGGGTACCTGATGTTGACTCGCATACGGCCTACTGCTTGGACCTTCTGCTAACAACTGATCCAGACCGATATTCAGTGGCGATTTCCTCTCCGTTAGGTACATCTGATCACTGTCTGGTAAAATCTGTATCCGTCTACTCCCCTTCAGACCCCAGTCCAAAAGGGTCACGGCGGGTGTGGCGGTACAAGTTGGCAGATTGGGATGAGATGCGGTGTTTCTTTGCGTCTTATCCTTGGCAGCCTGTGTGCTTCTCTTCAGATGATCCTTCTTCGTGCGCGGATGCCGTGACAGACGTGCTTCGTACCGCCATGGAATACTTCATCCCATTTTCGGACGTGCCTCTGTCCAACAAAGCTCGGCCCTGGTTTGGGCCCGAATGTGGACGCGCCGAAGCGCAAAAGCATCAGGCATACCTGGCTTGGGTCGATGCTCGTAACCGTAAGACGAAGGACATACATCTGAGGAAGAAGACTTACAATAAGGCTGCTAAGTCCTGCAAAAAGGTTATGCGGAGGGCTCGCTTTGAGCATATTAGTCGAATAGGGAACAAGCTTGCTTCTTACCCTGCGGGTAGCAAGGCATTCTGGTCCCTAGCTAAATCAGTCGAAGCAAACTTTTGCCGCCCTTCATTGCCTCCGTTGCTGAAACCCAATGGTTCGCTGGCTCATACCGCGGTTGAGAAGGCAAATTCATTTGCATCTCAATTTGCGGAGTCTTCGTGTCTGGACCCCGGTAGTGCGATACCTCCAGCATTGCCGAACTGTGGCACCTCAATGAGTGAAATACATATCCGGCAAAAGGAGGTTCTCAAAGTTCTCCGCAGTCTAGATGTGAACAAGGCCAGTGGCCCAGATGGTATTCCAGCTATTGTACTAAGGACTTGTGCGCCTGAGCTGTCGCCTGTGTTGACCCGCCTCTTTCGCCTCTCTCTGAAGACGGGTCAAGTGCCCAAATCTTGGAAGCTTGCTAACGTGCAGCCTGTACCCAAAAAAGGTAGCCGTGCTGACCCTGCCAATTACAGACCGATTTCGATCACGTCCATACTTTGCAAGAGTATGGAACGTGTTCTTAACAACAGGCTCCTGGCCTACCTGGAAGCAAATGACCTACTCAGTGACCGCCAGTACGGCTTTCGCCGAAACCGGTCTACTGGGGACCTTCTGGCGTACGCCACACACATTTGGAGTGAGGTCATTGAGAAGCACGGGGAGGCGCTGGCCGTCTCCTTGGACATCTCGAAAGCTTTTGACAGGGTCTGGCATGAGAGCCTTATTGGCAAGCTTCCATCTTACGGCCTGCCTGCTGATTTCTGCGCATGGATATCAGATTTCTTGAGGAATCGGTCGATACGAGTGGTTGTAGATGGTTTCTCGTCAGACCAAATGGATATCAATGCCGGTGTTCCTCAAGGGTCAGTGCTCTCTGCGACGCTTTTCCTACTGCATATTAACGACTTGCTAAAGCCTGGTATTTTTGGGTACGCAGACGACAGTACAGTCATGGAGAGCTACACATCCGAAGCAAGAACGAGCGGGGCACAGATCGAGTCACTCAGAGAGGCTATGGTCGAACGGCTCAACTTGAGTCTGGAGGCGGTATCTGACTGGGGTGTTGCTAACCTGGTCAAGTTTAATGCCACGAAAACTCAAAGCTGTTTGTTTTCGGCCAAAAAGAGGCCCTTCCAAATGTCTCCTGCTTTCCGTGGTGTATCCGTTCCGGTAACTAACAGTCTGGAACTATTAGGCGTTACGATATCATCGACTCTCAACTTTGGGTCTTTCAATCCCAAAATTGGTCAAAAGCCCAATTAGCCTCAAAAAAACTTGGTGTTCTCTCTAAGGTGAGACGGTATTTCACACCTGAGCAACTGCTTAGTCTTTATAAAGCGCAAGTCAGGTCTTGCGTGGAATACTGCTCTCACCTTTGGGATGGCTCTGCCAAATACCAGTTGGAGGCTTTGGAGTCCATTGAAAGGCGAGCCAGGAGGCTGATAGGCAACGAAACCTTGACTGAGTCGAAGCTGCAAAGTCTTGAGCATCGACGTAGGGTAGCGTGTCTGTCTGCTTACTATCGGATACACTTCGGTGAGTGCGCCCAGGAGTTGCACGATCTGGTCCCACCTGCCCCTTTCTTCTATCGTACGGCTAGACAGACGCGACCAAAGCGCCACCCTTTTATGGTGGACATCCCACGCGTTAGAACAAAGCGTTTTGAGTCCACATTCCTCATACGAACTGCCAGAATGTGGAACGCTTTGCCTAAGTCTGTCTTTCCGTTAAAGTACAATGTAGGTGTCTTCAAATCTCGAGTAAATAGGTATCTTCTAGGTAGGCGTGCTACATCCTAGACCGCATATCTGCTTTACATCAGGCAGTCTGTAGTCAAACGCAAACCTATTTGACATAAAAAAAAAAAAAAAAAAAAAAAAGATTTGAAGACACCCACGTTGTACTTTAACGGGAAGACAGGCCCAGGCAAAGCGTTCCACATTCTGGCTGTTCGTATGAAAAGAGAGGATTCGAAACGCTTGGTTCTAACGCGGGGAACTAACGCCTAATAGTTTTAAGCTATCAGTTACTGGAACGGAGACACCACGGAAAGCGGGAGACAATTGGAATGGTTTCTTTTTGGCCGAAAACAGACAGTCCTGAGTATTCGTGGCATTAAACTTGACCAGGTTAGCATCACTCCAGTCGGATACCACCTGCAGACTCAAGTTGAGCCCTTCAACCATAGCCTCTCTGTGTAACTTGATCTGTGGCCCGCTGGTTCTTGCATCGGATGTGTAGCTCTCCACGACTGTACTGTCATCTGCGTACTCAAAGATCCCGGGCTTAAGCAGATCCTTGATATGCAGTAGGAAGAGTGTCGCAAGAAGCGCAGACCCCTGACGAATTGATAGCCATTTGCGCAGAAATCAGCAGACAGGCCGTAAGATGGAAGCTTGCCAATAAGGCTCTCGTGCCAGACCCTATAATAAGCTTTGAAGATGTCCACGAAGATAGCCAAGGACTCCCCGTGCTTTTCTATGACCTCACTCCAGATGTCACTGAGTAAGTCATGTGTATTTCGCTCATTACAGTGCCAGTTTAGCAAAGTTGGAGGTCTCGCACCCCTGGTAGTGCGAGACCTCCAACTTTGTTAAACTGGCACTGTAATCCATACGCGAAGACTGAGCAAATTGAGATGCAAATAAATTTGCTTTCTCCACCGCGGTATGGGTCAGAGAACCATTGGGTTTCAGCAACGGAGGCAGTGAGGGGCGGCAGAAGTTCGCTCCAACCGATTTAGCTATGGACCAGAATGCCTTACTACCCACAGGGTAAGAAGCAAGCTTGTTCCCTATTCGACTAATGTGATCAAAGCGAGCCCTCCGCATAACCCTTTTGCAGGACTTTGTAGCCCTATTGTCTGCCTTCTTCCTCAGACGAACGTCCCTCAACTTACTCACGTCCACATTCACGCCCAAACCAGGGCCGAGCTTTGCTAGACAGAGGCACGTCCGAAAAGTCTGAAGTATTCCATGGAGGTACGAAGCACATCTGTCACGGCATCCGCGCACGTAGAAGGATCATCGGAAGAGAAGCAAATAAGCTGCCAAGGATAGGAAGCAAAGAAACACCGCATCTCATCCCAATCTGCTAACTTGTACCGCCACACGCGCCGTGACCTTTTGGGGCTGGGGTCTGATGGGGAGTAGACGGATACAGATTTCACCAGACAGTATTCAGATGTACCTAACGTATACGTATACGTGTTCCTTTCTACGGATATAGCATTAAAGGTCGAAAATCTGAACTGAGTTTTATCAACAAGCCTTTATATTTTGTTCGCGTCTTGAATTGGTAGCATAATTTATTTATTACTGAGGACCAAAACGCGCCAATTTAAATATGGCAAAAAAACAAGAAAATTTGAATTATCGCTAACCACGTGTATGCCACACGTGAACCATTCATCGAAATATATCAAAAATAATAAGTTATGAAAAAAAAGACTTATGCGCTATAATGATTATCTAATGATAGTATGTATCTTAGATACCTAATTACATACTTAGATCTATTGATACATGACATGTATAAATATTATATTTGTAGCTAACATCATAACCGCTAAGTTGTATGATGTAAACGGATATAGAGTTCACCAGACAGTGGTCAAATATACCTAACGGTGAGGAAATCGCCACTGAATAGCGGTCTGGATCGGTAGTCAGCAGAAGGTCCAAGCAGTAGGCCGTGTGCGAGTCAACGTCAGGTACCCGTGTGCGCCACACGGGTACCTGACGGTACCTGACCTCCTTGAACCAGCTGGGTGAGATCAAGTGTCAAGGCAAGCCTGCGCGTCTCAAGCCCAGCATGGTTTGTGTCCAGGTATGGGTGAAGCCATTCCTGGCCTTCCTGGCCATTAAAATCCCACAGGATCACTTATTGGGCCGAAGGGCAGATGAGCTGAGCAGCATCCACCACCTCACTAAGGTATTCGGTGAGTCTGATCGTCTCCTGGTCTCCACTATGTGATCGGTATACACATGCGTAGATGATTTTCTCTACGCCAGTGTCCGCCAAAGCCCAGAACACTGAAAAAGAAGGGTATTCAAACCTACAAAGGCGCAGAAAGCAAATGTTATCTCGGGCGTACACACATACACCCGCACGTGGTTTGAAACGGTGCTCCAGTGAGTACCCTGGGTAGAAAAGATACGACACGTCGGATGGACAAGCAATTTGCGTTTCCGTGAGAAGCAATAGGTGGGGTCGATCTGTCTCAAGATTTATTTATTATTTATTAATTTATAATAAATATAGCATAAAGACTTAAATCCAATACGCTACATTTATAAAGTTGAAATACTATACCTATATATACAATTATGCTAAAACAGAAGCAAGGAAACAAATAAGTCGATGATAGACAGGCGTGAGATTGGAGTGCAGGCCCAGAATATTGCACAGCAGGTGCACTTTAAGTGAGAGGGAGTGCTGCCACAGTGTACATGTTCTTTTTCATTTCTGTTTCTCATGGTTAATTGCGGAGTAAAGTAGGTAGAAAGTCGGTAGTGCAACGAGACGTCACTCTGCAGATTCAGTGGTGCAATACAAAAACCACACACATCCACGGTAGACTAGCCTGGAGACCGCGGGGACGCCCGAGCCCGCGTAATTTTGACAGCTGTCATCCGAAATGTAGATCTCGTTGAGTTCTATCACTTTTGTGAAAACATCATTGGTCTAGAATCTATAATAACTGAGATAAATCAAGTTGAAGTTTGACAGCTATCATCCGATATGTAGATTTCGTCGAGCTTTATCACTTTAGTGAATACAGCAGTAGTCTAGAATCGATAATAACCGACATTAATTACTTTGAAGTTTGACAGCTGTCATCTGAAATGTAGATCTTCTTGAGCTCTACCACTTTATGAAGACATCAATGGTCTAAAATCTATAATAACAAAGATAAATTACTTTAAAATTACAGAGATACAGCTGTCACTTGGACAACTGTTACTGTGACACTCGTGACAAATCACATGATCCGATTTCGAATGTGTACGAGGGATTTTACTCATCTTCAGCTTAAAACTGAACGAAAACCTTTTTTTCGTTTACCTTTCATGATAGCACTAAGTAAAACTGTAAAAAAATTGTTTATAAATTTACCACAGAGTCAAAAGCACTTTTATATTTCTCCACAATACCAACAATCCATTTGTACAGATGTAGGTACGATAGCAACAGTTGATTGTTACTGCACATCAAATTGGCAGTAAAACATTTCATCCGATAGTAAAAGGAGTAAAACATGAACGAATATTTCATTAAAATTGTATCAAAACTCAAATGAAGAAAAAAAAAAATGACTGAAACCCACATAGGCCGAATGAAACTATCATATACAACAGAGCATATACCACTTACTAACAAGCGACATATGTAATATAATAATGCAAAAAATATAAATCTATTATCGACGTATCTACGCGCATCAGGAGCTTTCAATTCAAGATCGATAATTTGCAAGTCGCAATAAAACTGATGTAGAGTTACTTCAGATGGTTTGAATATAAAAATTAAAACGTAAATTACATATTGGCCAAAAAAATATATAAGCCAAGCCAAAGCGAAATAAGTTAATCTATTCTCATTGTATATACCCCACACACAAAACAAAGATATCAACAAGCTTTGTAAGAAACATAAAAACTTCGCGGCAAATTTTGTTTTAGACGTTTTAAATTTAAAGAAATCAAAGTCATATCCAAAACATATCTGAATTATTTTAAAGAATATCGTGACGTGAGAATTAGTTGATCTTTCATAGTTTTTAAAATACATATTCATTTGAACGAAAAAATATTTGTGATACGACGATGGCGTTCAACAGCTACGTTCTATATTACACTTTTTATTACGTCAATTTTAGTGAATACCTCTTTACTAGTAAGAAATATTACAATTTTTATGGTTTGGTCAAATAACTTTGTCACTTATTCATTAAAGCAATACAATTATTTAATTAAGTGAAAAAGTAATTCTTCATTTCATATCAATCATTTCAGTCAATCAATCACTTATTAGTGATTGATTGAGCAAGAAAGATAACTTTGGTCTTATCGAAATAAAATATTTGATCGAATGATTCGATATATTTTATTTTCTTGTACAGGATTATTGGTATACTAAGCGCCATACAAATCGGCGGATGGGAAGTTATGCGCAGCGTTCTGCGCAAAAGTCGAAATATAGATACGCCCGGGAGCCAGAGAGACGAGACTTCGGGGCACACCTGCTCGCTAACCTCATGCCTCCCGCGTGCTCTCTGCGCCCGAGCTCACTACTTCGCCATTTCTATAGACATTGTGCGCACATGCGCAATAATTAGCGAATCACGGCGATGTGTCATCTCCGGCTAATTTCTCATCCGTCGATTTGTGTGGCGCTTAGTATAATTTCATTTCATCCATCCAGCATCCATTTAGGGGCTTATTCTGTACATCAAAATTAACAACTTTTGTTCTTGGACAAACAAACAAAACACTAAGATATTATTTCTTAACCTATGTTGATATTGGATAGTAATTAATACAAAAGATATTTTTTATTCAAATAATAAAGAAATAAAACAAGCATAATAATTTATTAGTCACAAAGCAGAATAAACTCGAGATATCACACTTAATGAAATTATTATAAAATTACACACGTTTTGTAGTAATAAATTAATTTATATGTGCTCAAAAATAGTTAAATACGTTTCCTTTCTATAACAAAAACCGGATAGTACAAAGGAGATTATTGTAACGGTCTAGTTGCTATGCCCTAGACTAGTTTCGGAGTAGGTACGTCGTACCCCCGTCGACGGACGTTCACGCATCCCCTATTCCGTGTGGTATTGCCCGCGTATTCTCTGATGAACTTCTCTAAAACCGGTGCGGGCTCATAGCAGACCGTTTAATTTCGTGAGTCCCAGATTTTATTATAAATTATCAATGAATGCTCACACGTTATTATTTTTTTTATAATACATTTTATTTACTTCAGCTTTCGCTTTGTAATTTAAATCAAGAGAAAAAAAATCTCTTCACACCATAGAACAAAATTAAGATTGACTGCCTCGGTGGCTCAGTGGTTAGTGACCCTAACTTCTGGGCCAAAGAGGCGTGGGTTCGATCCCCACCCAGGGCAAATATTAATGCAATGAACATAAGTGTTTGCTCTGTGTCTGGGTGTTATTTAGTTACTATCTATATAAGTATGTATTTAAAAATAAGTATAAGTAGTATAGTAGTCTCTGGCAGCCATATCACAAGCTTTGCTTAGTTTGGGGTCAGAGACCGTGTGTAAGAGGTCCCGAAAATATTTATTTATATTTATTTATCGAACTTCACTCACATATAATTTTATTACGGTCTCGGTCACCATGACCTTTCTTGTAGCCGGAGTGTTGGCCGTGTGTTGGCTGACCACAGTGCTCTGAATGATATTATTCGTCGGGCTTTCGGTAGCGCCAACATCACAGCTGTGTTAGAACCCAACGCAAAAAAACCGACGGTATGACTCTCATACCCTAGAAGTTGGAACGGCCTTAGTTTGGGATGCTACTTGTGTAGACACATTGGCGCCGTCCCATCTTCCAGAGACGTCACAAAGAGCGAGTGGTGCGGTTACTACGGCGGAATCCCTCAAACGGCGCAAATATTCTGATCTTCGCAGTGGTTACATGTTTGTGCCGATTAGGGTGGAGACTCTAGGGCCTTGGAGACCTTGCAAATTTTTAAAGATTTGTCGGGTAGGCTTAGGGACCCGACACGTTACCAATATGCGGGCCTATATTTTGCACAACGCATAAGTCTCCCTATCCAGCAGCGTTATGTCTATTGTCTACGGGTGGTTTAAGCGATCCTATTTAGTTAGTTTTTCTTTATATTTTAGTTTAATCTTTATAGTTAATAATTTAGTTTGTAGTTTTCTTTAGTTTATTTGTAATTTGAATTTATATTGTAAATATTATTTTGTGATTAAATAAAACCCATTTTATTATTATATGACGAAACCAATCATGCACTGTAAATACGAGGAAAAAAAATTCATGTCACTATCCCGACTGAGGACAAACTGTAACGGCCGGGATCACGGACTGACTGAAATTATAATAATTCATATATTCAGTATTTATTTATCTCGTATTATCAGTGAGCGATTAGTGTACTAGCATTGCAACAATTTCCTTTTCGAGTGGATAAATTAGTGGTAAGATAATAATTCATCTATTTGCAATGATAGGGGTACACGTAAGTTCGTTTAGTCATATTATTATTATTATATTATTCTTATTTATATATTTTACTACCGTTTACGAATCTTTACTACACTTTTGACGAATAGCAATGATCGGCTTTTTTTTCGAATAGGTTCGCGTTTGACTACATACTGCCTGATGTTGAGCAGATGTGCTGTCTAGTCTCTAGGGTGTAGCACGCTTACCTAGAAGATACCTATTTACTCGGGATTTGAAGACACCCACGTTGTACTTGCAACTCCTGGGCGCACTCTCCGAAATGTATCCGGTAAAAGGCCGACAAAGACGCTACCCTGCGATGATGCTCTAGAATTTGCAGCTGCGTCTTAGTCAAGGTGTCGTTGTCAATCAGCCACCTGGCTCGCCTCTCAATTGACTCCAGAGCCTCCAGTTGATATTTGGCACAGCCATCCCAAAAGTGAGAGCAGTATTCCATGCAAGGCCTGACTTGTGCTTTATAAATACTAAGCAGTTGCTCAGGTGTGAAATACCGTCTCACCTTAGAGAGAACATCAAGTTTTTTGGAGGCTAATTGGGCTTTCGACTCTTTATAAGAGCCAAAGTTAAGTGTAGATGAGAGTGAAACGCCTAATAGTTCCAAGCTGTCAGTTACCGGAACGGAGACACCACGGAAAGCGGGAGACAATTGGAAGGGTCTCGTTTTAGCCAAAAACAGACAGCCCTGAGTCTTCGCGGCATTAAACTTGACCAGATTAGCATGACCCCAGTCGAATACCGCCTGTAGACTCAAATTGAGCCGTTCAACCATAGCCTCTCTGTGTACTCGATCTGTGGCCTACAGGTTCTTGCATCGGATGTGTAGCTCTCCACGATTGTACTTTTATCTGCGTACCAAAAGATCCCGGGCTTAAGCAGATCGTTGATATGTAGTAAGAAGAGTGTCGCAGAGAGCACAGACCTCTGAGAAACACCGACATTGATAGCCATTTGGTCTGACAAGCAGCCATCTACGACAACTCGTATCGACCGATTTCTCCAGAAATCTGATATCCATGTGCAGAAATCAGCGGGCAGGCCGTAAGATGGAAGCTTGCCAATAAGGATCTCGTGCCAGACCCTATCAAAAGCTTTGGATATGGCCAAAGAGACAGCCAGCACCTCCCTGTGCTTTTCTATGACCTCACTCCAGATGTGTGTGGCGTACGCCAGAAGGTCCCCAGTAGGTCAGTTTACTGAATGTTTACTGCGGTCACTGAGTAAGTCATTCGCTTCCAGGTAGGCCAGGAGCCTATTGTTAAGAACACGTTCCATACTCTTACAGAGAATAGACGTGATCGAAACTGGTCTGTAGTTGGCAGGGTCCGCACGGCTGCCCTTCTTGGGAATAGGCTGCACGTTAGCAAGCTTCCAAGATTTGCACTTGACCCGTCTTCAGAGATAGGCAAAAGAGGCGAGTCAGCACAGGCAACAGCTCAGGCGCACAAGTCCTCAATACAATTACCGGAATACCATCAGGGCCACTGGCCTTGTTCACATCTAGACTGCAGAGAACTTTGAGGACCTCCTTTTGCCGGATGTCTATTGCACTCATTACAGTGCCACAGTTTGGCAAAATTGGAGGTCTCGCACTACCGGGGTCCAGGCGCAAAGACTTAGCAAATTGAGAAGCAAATAAATTTGCTTTCTCCACCGCGTTATGAGCCAGTGAATCATTGGGTTTCAGCAACGGAGGCAGTGAGGGGCGGCAGAAGTTCGCTTCAACCGATTTAGCTAGGGACCATAATGCCTTACTACCCGCAGGGTAAGAAGCAAGCTTGTTCCCTATTCGACTAACGTGATCAAAGCAAGCCCTCCTCATAACCTCATAACCCTTTTGCAGGACATAGCAGCCTTATTGTATGCCTTCTTCCTCAGACAAACGTCCCTCAATTTACGGTTTCGAGCATCGACCCAAGCTAGGTATGCCTTATGCTTTTGCGCTTCAGCGCGTCCACATTCAGGTCCAAACCAGGGCCGAGCTTTGTTAGACAGAAATACGGCCAAAAATAGGATAAAGTATTCCATGGCGGTACGGAGCACATCTGTCACGGCATCCGCGCACGTAGAAAGATCATCGGAAGAGAAGCAAACAGGCTGCCAAGGATAAGAAGCAAAAAAACACCGCATCTCATCCAAATCTGCTAACTTGTACCGCCACACGCGCCGTGACCCTTTGGGGCTGGGATCTGATGGGGAGTAGACGGATACAGATTTCACCAGACAGTATTCAGATGTACCTAACGTATACGTATACCTTTCTACGGATATAGCATTAAAGGTCGAAAATCTGAACTGAGTTTTATCAACAAGCCTTTATATTTTGTTCGCGTCTTGAATTGGTAGCATAATTTATTAATTACTGAGGACCAAAGCGCGCCAATTCAAATATGGCAAAAAAACAAGTGTATGCCACACGTGAAACATTCATCGAAAGATATCAAAAATAATAAGTTATGAAAAAAAAGACTTATACGCTATAATGATTCTCTAATGATAGTATGTATCTAAGATACCTAATTATGTACTTAGATCTATTGATACATGACATGTATAAATATTATATTTGTAGCTAACATCATAACCGCTAAGTTGTATGATTCGGCCTACAGTTAATATAGAACGGCTGAATTATTTGCTACGGTCGTACTAATAGATGTGCGTGAGCTGAGCGATAACAATAATATAAGTGACACAGAAGTTCACCACCAATAGGATTAGGCTCGCGTTGAGCGGGACCACCTTGAACACCGAGAACCGCAGCGGACGGGCCTCCACGTAGCGGATGAACCTGTCTATTTCATCATCGCTTCGAGAATTATCTGTAACAAACATTTATTTAAATGCCATTTCTTTAATTAGCCATAGGACGTCCACTGCTGGACATAGGCCTCCCCTATGGACCTCCAATAAGACCGGTTGGACATCCAACTGATCTCACTGGAGATGGCTTGCAACCAGCGCGACCCTGCGGTCTTAAGGTGGGCATACACGGTGCGATGAACTAATCAGTTTTGCACAACTCGGCGCTCATTCAGTTAATTAAAAGGTATTAATTGGTGGTTTGGTGGTGGTGTTCTTGACTTGAACCACTACCCGAATTTTGAATAGGTAACTCTTGTAATTTCAATTTTACTCGAGAAATGGTCACAACTAAAGTGGTTTATAATTTGATTTCCTACATTTTTGTTTCCCATCAAATATTTTTAGGATCGATATTTTTCGAACTAAACTAAAAAAGTATATGTGCAATTTTGTTTCTTCTATAACTCGTGTAATTTCAATTTTCCATGAGAAATGATTGTTACCAAAATTGTATTTGACATATTCTGACAAATAGTACTTTTTATGAGCTGTACTACAAATGATAGACCCACTTCTCAATACAATTAAAGATTTAGGTACATAATTGCCCTTGGGTCTGAAAATACCAAAGGATGCGACCACGAAATGCCACGAAACAAACCCTTTTCGACGTGTGAAAAAGTGACAATATACAGGGTTATTTCTAATCAATTAGCATCCTTTTAGAAGCTTATTCTGTACATCAAAACTAACAACTTTTGTTTTGCAACTTTTGTCAAATCTCTATATTTTTCTATGGAACAACAATTTTTTTTGAGTTTTTAAAAATCGCAAAACTAAAGTTGTTAGTTTTGATGTACAAAATAAGCCCCTAAGAGGATGCTAATTGATTAGAAATAACCCTGTATACTTTGCCACAACGCTGTCTCGTTCTGACACGTCGAAATAAATATTACTTGGTACGCATCCTAGACCAGCTGGGATGTATTCGTAGCAGTTAATGAGGTCGTCCGTCCATCTATATTTCTCACTAATCTTTACTAATACAGAAGCAGCAAAACAGTAATGTAATTTTCCGAACAGAATAGAACAGTTCTTGCAAGTTAATCGAAGCATAAATTGCTATGCCACAGTTGGTTATAGAACCTTGGGCACAGTACATTTCTTTAAAAGATCTATTTGCTAGAGAAATAGATATAATATGTGGGCACCAAGGATTTTGTATACTATCGTGGGCACTTACTGCGCAGGTATACTTAGCTGCGTTATTTCTTTGAAATAACGTGTCCATTTCGATGAACAACACCACATATTCACTGAGTTTAATCATTAACTTAGCTAATTAATAATTTTTTATAAAATCAACTGTGCAACAGGCCGTGAGCTAGCTAGAGCTGCCTGGAGCTATTGCTTCGACGAAAAATTCAACGCCAATGAGGCCAGCACGCGTATTTTCCTAGAAAATAAAATGGCGCGCAATCGCTATAAGGGCGCCACCTGGAGGCTTTCGGTTACAAAACTTAAAGGGACTGAAAACGATAGCTGTTCGACGGAAAGGGATACGCACTCTCATTATAAAAGCTTCCAGTAGCGGTCAAGTTATTTAATGTGAAAATTTCTTCAGTGACCTGTGTTGAACTACTCGAATAGGGTAGTTGACTGGTATTAAATTAGTTAAAAGTATTAGAATTAGTGAATTACGCGATGAAATATGATTCGTAAACTGAGAAAATAATTGCAATTGACTTATCAAGTCCAGAGATATTAGCTTGTAAAGATTTTGTTAGGGATAAAGATGTCTTGTCCCTTTCCCTCAAAGCATAACATTGTATGGTGAATGTATGACACTGATAGACAGTGACGTCATAGCCTGCTATAGTGCGCTCTCTGTCTAGCAAGAAAATAAATATGCTCATCGTGATTACCTGTTTCGAAAATAAATTTGTCATGAAGAGCCAGTGTCAATTGTTGGACTTCAGCAGCGAGCTCGCCAGCACAAAGAGCCGGTGAAATAGTAATCAAAATTGTTAACATTGGCGTAACTTGTTCTAAACACATCTGGGAAAAAGAAAAAATATAAAACTGCTTGGAAAAATAAAGTTATGTGAACTGATTTTGAAAACTGCAACAAGCTATAGTAAAAAGCCATCATCGACCAGTAAGCGCGGTGCGCGCCGCCCGTCGGCTACTCTCATGTGGCGTCACCTGCCTCTTAATCACCGAAATTAAGCAACGTTCCGCACGGTCAGTATTTGGATGGGTGACCGCGGGTGGCATTTTCCAACTGAGCGCTACCGTGGCTCGGAAGACACGTTAAATTGTAGGTCCCGGTTGTTTTAACCGTTTAGCCATGTCAGAGGCCTTCAGGCGGCCTAAAAACTCTGACACCAGGGCTAGCCACCCGGCCTATACGAACTTACTTTTTTACCTGCCTCTGCACATGGAGTAACTTTTGCAGCAACTGGCAACTACCTGTTTACATAAATATTTCAATGGGACTGTGCACACATAGCAACTCGAGTTTTGAGGCAATCGTCAACAGTTTCAGGTGCTTATTATATACTCATCACAAAATAAAAGACCCGTTTTGACATTTGTCTTCGCGACGTAACTAGTGATGTAACCCACGATAAATCGATTCAAGTTTTCTTGAGCATTTGATCGATTTAAATATGTCTTGTAGGAGTCAATTTTTTTTTTAATGTTTTGGATAAAATAACATTCATTCAATCAGAAAAAAAAACGAGAAAAAGTGAATCTGCAGTCAATCGATTTCTTAAGATAATGATCTAAAATTGTCAGTTGAGTTGAGTTGTCAAATTTGAACCCTATAGTTCAATCATCAGAAGGTTCAAATCTCATGATCATTTTACCTTCCTACTTACTACCTTTTTGAATTTGGACAGCCGAGATAGCTCGATGCTAGGTTTGTTGATGATACCCTTCGAAATTACGAAAATTCGAGTGATCATCGAGCATCTTTTCTAACACTTTTTAAATTTCATAAATAAAATGGGACAAAGTAATGTATTCTCTCGACATTTTACGGTTTCTATTACTTGTTATTGATTCTGAGAGCCATTCTATAGATATCAATGTTGCCATTTTTTACGGCTTTGAGCTCCAAGCTTATAATTTTAAATAAAGATCACAACGCATCTGGTGAAATTCAGTAATTAATTGATCTAAACACTAGTATTTAAATAAATAATACCGGTTAAGTGCCGACTCGCACTTAAAAATATATCTGGATCGTTATATTTTTTCCTTAACCGATTATTAATAGTCTGTGGACAATATGAAAAAAAACATTATGCACTAAGCCGAGTAAGCGGTACCTGTCAATGAAAAATGTAATTAGCATCAGATCATTTCTATCGGTAAAAAATAGAAAACTACATGGGCGTGAACTGTCAAAATGGGCCTTTTATTTTGTGATGACTTTAGCTGAGGTTAGGTTTTCAAAATGTTTAGTTTAGTATTATTATAAAAATGGTTTGTGTCATCGATTCAGCCGTTTCAAAATTATTATATAATAAGCTATATAATAATTATTATATAATTATTATATAGCTTAGGTAGGAAATTTTCAAAATTTTAGGGAGTTTTCAAAATGTTTAAAATTGGTATGGTTAAAAAAATGGTTTGTGTTGAGACATTTAATCTGATACCGAAATAGTAGTGCTTATTGAGCCTAACATATTTACTCACAAAGTACATTTCCGACGGCGATATCACTGTGCTGAGTTGAATGTTGACTAACGCTCGAATAACCAAGTAATTTACAGATATGACTCTTGGGATATTGAAAAGGAGATTCACCACAAACTGTAACGAAAATTTCATAATATTTTACTATCACTACTTAGTTCAGTTTAGTTTCATTTAGTTGTGTACAATTTCAATATATGATAGTGTTGAACTTTGAAAGGCTATTAGGCCATTATGCTAGTCCAGTTACATTTTAGAAAATTCACATAAATAAGCCATCAAATTGCTACTCTGCACCTAAGTTAGTTTTGCTCTAATAAATCCTAGTTATAAATGCCTAAGATTTATAGTACATAAAATATATATTGCGCAGACACTTTAAAAGGTACCATTTCTTTAAATAATGTACCTCGTATATATCAAATAAAAAAACTGTAAATTACATTCAAAGTAGGTATACTTACATATGCATCAAATATTTTTTTGTATTTTTCTGCAGCATCAGCAATCAACTTATATGTTTGATGTAAATGTTGAACATTGTTGTTACTGGGCGACCGAACATTTGTTTTGAGAATGGCAACTCGATGATATATTGAATAAAATAAGAATGAGTTAAATACACATACTGTTTCAAGTGCTATAATTGTTGGGAAGTGAAGAACTAACAGCCAAGCAGGTCGGTATGACTCCCCTGTTTTTATTAAGTACGATGCTACTGCAAATATCTTATAGGTTGTATACAGAATCATCAAACAATAAAACCTTTTTTTAATACATTTGCTTGATTTTTCAGAGTTGAGAGCAACGTCTATGTTGTTTAATTCGGATTGAAATCGTTTTAGATCAATATCCAGGTGACCGATATTCAAAATTACGACGAATAAAAAATGTTTTAAAACTAAATTAGGAAACCAAATGACGGTACTCAACTTCATTTTATCATTTATGTTCGATAAAAGAATGGTGCTGATTAAAAGACTGTGTAGAATGCATAGACATTTTGCGATAATTTTTTGGTTTCTAGAACTGTACTCAAGATATTTAAAATCGTAGCCTAAGAACATCTGCAGTAAAATACAAAAATATATCCTTATTTTTGATGGTGATTTATGTGTTGTCAAGGTGAGTTGCATCGTTCCTTTTACCTATATCAAATTGTGGCCAAATCAACACTTTGACTGTGATATTTATTATAAATATAAATGCTCAGTAAGTAATAGTAGTTCATTACACGACCGTGTTGTTGAAATAAAGGCAAGCTTCTTTCATAACAATTTCAATTAAAGTTCCATATTCTTAATCACTAACTTTACTACGTAGTTACTTTATCAACATCACAATATAATTTCCTAAGAACCTTAATTCTTAACGATGAAATTGTATTAATAGATACAAAATATAGGCGCAAGAGAAAGCCAATTTAATAAAATTACGTTATTGGTCGACGTTTTCAATTCTATATGAATTTCGATAGTTTTGCTATTGTTGATGGGTAGAAATTAGATTCGTTTTGGAAAATCAATTATGAAAGTGTGATGACAACGAATAAAGTGATGTTTACTAACCGAGTGAGCAAAGCGTAACGAAACACAGCACACAGGTTTAACTTTAAACGCCTGGAATTTTTGATTGAATGGGCAAAAAGACACAATTAGAGGGAAAATTTGTTGTAGCGCTGTTCATCAATCGACATTTGGCAAGATCGTTATTATCTACGAGTAAATCCCTATGATTATGTATCTGTTTAGATGGACAAATATAAATATCAATCACAAACAGAAAGTTCCCAATTTTTTGACATTGTGCGCGTACATCTTACGGTCCATTTATTCCTAGGTAATATTTTTTGGATCATTTTACTCAGCCAATTTGGTATCTAGGCTGATACATATTTAATCATTTAATCAAAACTGAATCCTAACAAAATTATAAAAAAAAAACATTCAGCAAAGAGAAATAACAAACAGTAAAACGCGACGTAGACATATCATTACGAAATTAGTCAAATTGGAATCCCCTGCATTCGAGTGGAGCAGTCCATAAATTCATATCGCACTCGACACAAATACATTCACCGTATAGAGCTATACATTTTAGAAGTTTTGTTTCATGAATATATTTTACTAGCTGGAGCCCGCGGCTTCGCCCGCGTTGTCTTAAGTTGATAATAGCACGTAGTTAGATTTTCTACGTTGTCCTAATACTTGCTTAAAATGACATAGCCCGCGGTTTGACCCGCGTTGACCTATTCGGTACTTAGTTATTAATTATGACAATAGCTCGCAGCTTGTCAGCGTTGTCATAATAAATGGAAAAAATTACATAGCCCGAGGTTTGGCCTGCGTCGTTTTAGTACTTACTTAAAATGATAATGGCCCGCGGCATGGCCCGCGGCATGGCCCGCGTTGCCGAGACAACAGTAAGATATGAAAAACTTATTAGTGTAGCTCAAGGCGGAAAAATAAAATTAGAGTAAAAAGAAGTCAGCGCCGGCTACAACGGATTTTATCATTTTAGGCAAGTATTAAGGCAACGTAGATCAAACCACGGACTTTTAACAAGTACGAGACATGTGGTCCAAACCGCAGGCTTTAATCACAAAATCGTCAAAATTGCGAATGTAGCTTCTGATATTTATAGAAATCATTTTAAAGCCTAGTGAAAGATTACTAGATAAAAGTGAATTACATGATTCAATAGACACATGAGTATGACAATCAATTGAGATTACGTCGTCAATATCGTTCATGGCGTTAACTAAACCCATCTTTGTATGCAGAAAAATTGGTGATATTGTTTGGCACAACCTGTTTTGTCATTCTGTACAGAGTGTTAGCGTAGTGTAAAAATGCACTGTATATGAGGCAATAGTCTTACTAAGAATAGAATTTGGAAGTATCGGTGTTGTGTGAGTAGATCTGCAATGTTCAAAAACTCGCACATGTATTCCCTCCTATGACGTAAGCATGCACTAAGGAATTTTTTATGAAAATTCGACTTCTAAAGGGGTTAAACGGGCCCTTTTCGATTTTATCGAACTTTTTATTCCCTAAACCGATTTATTTGAAACTAGGCTTACTCGTAAATATTCTTTAAAGAAAATAAAAAATACGTTTTGTTCAACATACGAGTATGTGATTATTTCATCTTGGGGGTCCGATAAAATTTTAAATGTTGTAAAACAAAACTCCAATTACATCCGATTGGCTGAATTAATAGGGATAACATTTGGTTTTGGAGCTTATAAAATTTACTAATCACTAGACTAGAGTCATAGTTATCCTAAAAAAAATGTTCTATTCCTTCGGGATATTCATAAATAACAAAAATAATAATTTGTTTTGACAAAACAAATGGACTGATTCTAATGCAATTTGGTGTAGGAGTAGACAACAACACATCGATACCGTGGGGTAAAAAGGTCGTAAAAGCCAAAATACAAACTTTTCAGGAGATAAGCATGCACTAAGGAATTTTTTATGAAAATTCGACTTCTAAAGGGGTTAAACGGGCCCTTTTCGATTTTATCGAACTTTTTATTCCCTAAACCGATTTATTTGAAACTAGGCTTACTCGTAAATATTCTTTAAAGAAAATAAAAAATACGTTTTGTTCAACATACGAGTATGTGATTATTTCATCTTGGGGGTCCGATAAAATTTTAAATGTTGTAAAACAAAACTCCAATTACATCCGATTGGCTGAATTAATAGGGATAACATTTGGTTTTGGAGCTTATAAAATTTACTAATCACTAGACTAGAGTCATAGTTATCCTAAAAAAAATGTTCTATTCCTTCGGGATATTCATAAATAACAAAAATAATAATTTGTTTTGACAAAACAAATGGACTGATTCTAATGCAATTTGGTGTAGGAGTAGACAACAACACATCGATACCGTGGGGTAAAAAGGTCGTAAAAGCCAAAATACAAACTTTTCAGGAGAAGCAAAAAACGTCAAAAAAAGGAAAAAAGTGGCATAACTTTTTCAATTTTAAACTTATAATCATTGAGATTGCTAATTTTTTCCATTTCAATGTATTTTAACCCTTAAAAGGGTTAAAACAAGAATCTTAAAATCTGAATAAACTGTGTAATTCAAAAGTTAGCTTGGAGTTACGACCTAAAATTTATAAAAAAGTGGCGGATACGCCCTGTGAAATCCAATTGCTGAATTGTAACAAGGGCGTAACTATATTCATCGTACTTAACTTATGTAAGTTTTGTGAGTTTAAACTTATAACACTATGCTAACTTAAATTAAATGCAAAATAATTTATACAGTGAAATGAACACACACAATCATTTTATGGAAGGTTAACACTTTGCCCGCATTGTTTTAGGCCCTTAGGTGGTCTGGCCCATATCGTTTACATACAAAAATCATAATTATTAGCCCGCGGTTTAGCCCACGCTATTTTGTACTTCCTTAAAATTATTACAGCTTTCGGTTTAGCCCGCGTCCTTTAGTTTTTCCTCGAAATTATTATAAGCCATTGTTAAATCCACGTAGTTTTGTACTTCAATAAAATTATTATAGCCCGTGCTATGGCCCGTAATGTCTTAGTACTTACATAAATTAATTATTGCCCACGGCCCGCAATTTGGCCTGAATTGTTACGTACTTACTTAAAATGACTATAACCCGTGGTTTGGCCCTCTTTTTTGTACTTTCTTAAAGTGATAATAGTCCGTGGTTTGGCTCACGTCGTATTGAACTGGTGATTATTTCAAGAAATAGGTTAATCGCCAAATCCAACTCAGTGGGTCAGCGTTCGGAAAATTGCAAAACGTCTTCTGCTCTGACATACTTCAGTGCCTCTAGTCGAAAGTTTTCGACCATTGTGTGTTGCCACTGATGACTTATAGCACAGAAATGGGGTTTCTCACTATGGGCCTTGTTTTTAGTAAGCTCTAAGTGGCCCAACGAGCTACAGAGCGGGCTATGGTCTTAGTCTCTTTGCGAGATCGTATCAGGAATGAGGAAATCCGTAGAAAAACCAAAGTTTTCGACATAGCCCAGCGGATTGGCAAGTTAAATTGGCAGTAGGCAGGGCACATAGCTCGAAGGACTGATTACTGATGGGGCCTCAGGATTGCACGGGATGCAAGCCGCTATCAACCGGTCTTATTGGAGATCTTTAGGGGAGGCCTATGTCCAGCAGTGGAGCTCATATGGTTGAAATGATGATGGTGATGTGTGCTATGTGCTAATGATGATGATTATGATGTGCCCTATGTGCTACTTTGTATTATTTTCTACTTTTGTACCAATAACTTTTTTATTTACTACGAGTAAGTAAGAAAGTTATCACGAGTAAATAAGCAACCGAGTTTAGTAGGTTTTGATTTTTGGGAGTGTCGAAATATGCGGTTTTTTACAACATAAACGGCTCTAATTTTTTTAAACAATAACTGAGAAGTTTTCCTTTTACACAACTTGCAAGAGAAACCAGGTGCAATAAAACACGCGCGGTCGATCGCTCGTCTTTGGATACCTAGTAGGATGCTCCGTATTAGTGTTCATTAAAATTCGTAAAATATTGATATAAGATTCGCTTGCAATTTGATACCGTTAGTTTATCCCATATTTCACGTGAGAGGTTATTAATAAGGGATGGAATTAGATATTGCGATGTACGTGTTCTGTAAAGGTTTTTATACAGTTAGGCACTATCAATTTCTTATACCTATTGCTTCTTGGCACAACGACTTATTTAACTTCGTGCTGAATGTATGTTCTGAAAAATTGTTTACTTAGTAAACTATATACTTATACTACAAAATAAAATAAAAAGAAAAGAAAAATAAAGACCACAGCATTATCATTTATCAACGAGTGAACAACTAATGTTTAAGCAAGTAATGTTTTTTAACCTGTTCTTTGAAAACGGCAACTAATGGAGAAAGTCTGATCGGTACAGGCAATGTATTTCATAGCTGAACTGCCTGGAAAGCAAATTACTTCCCGTAAAAGTTTCGCAGCGTGCGGATGGCGTTTAAGTTTAAGATTTTGTTTGGATCTGAGGGAGAGAGAATCATAGGTATGTCAGTAGGAAAAAAGTCTTTTAGGTAAGGCGTTGAGGGATTAATGAGGATGTTGTAAATAAATAATCAAAGTTAAGTAATATAAATATTTAAGAAGAGCTCTCATACAAGAAACCTGATTTTTTCACTCGATATAAATAACGGCAACAGGAAGATGCTTGAAATATTCACAGTTTATATAAAATTTATTAAGCTTCCATACGGTACGGTCCCTTGGTGTGCGAGTCCGACTCGCACTTGGCCGGTTATTGCTTAACTTTCGAGTTAGTGCTATTGTAATAGTTGTTCATGATGGTTTAAGTCTGAATTATAACACCCTTCCTCATAAAGAGTCGTTATTTTTTTCCATCACGTCTATTTGAAAAGGACTACTTGGTCATAAATTTTCATTAGAAACCAGGTTATTTCAGGGTACAGCCGGGTCATTTGGGATTGCACCCACTACAACCCCCTAGATCGTCAGACGTATACTTTGCCCAGCAGAGGGACGGAACAGGCTCATAATAATAAATAATATCTGATAATGCTCTCTTGGAAGCTCCGGGATCTCCAGGGCAACGCACTTTGCTATTGATGTCCCTTGTACAGAGATACCGTATACAGCTTACGACAACGCAACCACTTAGCGTTGTCGTCCTTCCCGCGCCCGTTTAAGTGGATGGCTAGAGCCCCATCTCCAACAACCCACGAGCCCAGAGGCTCATTTTAAGTAGGCTCTTAATAGATACAGGGGATACCGATGGTGTATTCTGTATTCTATAACTACTAATGAGAGACGAAACTGAACTGGAACGCTTATGAACCTTAGTCGTTCTCATATATATGTGTAATTACCACATTTAGAGGCACTATGCTCTTAATGACATAATACGTAGAGCTTTAATATCTGCAAACATTCCCTGTGTTCTTGAGCCTCCAAGCCTTAGTAGGCCCGACGGAAAAAGGCCGTATGGTTTGACTTGCCGTGGAAAAACGGCAAGTGCTTAGTTTGGGATGCCACTAGCGTAAGCACTGTCGCGGCCACGCACCTGAGTCGCACCATTCGTACTCCAGCGGCAGCGACTGAGGACGCCGCCAATAAAAAGCGGTTGAAGTACGCAGCAATAGTGCCCAGCTATTATTTTGTTCCCGTTGCCGTGGAGACCATGGGTAGCTGGGGCGCTGAGGCCAAATATTGTTTTTTTAAATAGGGCGCAGGATTCGGGAAAGAGGAGGTGACTCCCGTTCTACCTCATTTCTGGTGCAAAGAATGTCCATAGCCATCCAACGCGGCAATGCAGCAAGCGTTATGGACACCTCTGCACCAGGAACGATAAGGGGCAGGTTATTTCCTAGGTAGGTGGGTATATGTATATATATTTTATTTTCTAATATTGTTTGTTATTTATATTTATTAAACTTGCTGATCCGTTGGGCTATGTCGGTAACCTTGGAACCTTCCTTCTACGGATCTCCTCATTCCTGATTCGATCCTGCAAAGAGACTCCGAGCATAGCCCTCTCCATAGCTCGTTGGGCTACTTGGAGCTTACTGATCAGGCCCATAGTGAGAGACCACGTTTCTGTGAACACCACCTTCTGTTTCATGCTTACTGGCGTGATGCCCTCAAGGACGACGGTGTTAAAAAGCTTCTGAAGGACTTTTAGTATCAGCGTTCCATCCGCTTTCAGAAGCTCTGAAGTGATTCCGTCGTCACCCGGTGCCTTATTGTTCTTAAGTTGATTCAGGGCCATCCTAATCTCGTACAGGCTGTTGTCCGGGATGTCTACGGTGAAGTGTCGGGTCAGCTTTGCTCTTGGGTCTTTGGCCGCGCTGTTTACAGGCTTTGCTACCGAGGCGTATAGCTGTCCGTAAAACCTGTCGATCTCCTGCAATACCTCTGCCTTGGTTGTAGTCGTGTGTAACTCAGATCTGAACCGGCTCAACAGATCAGATCACACCAGTACGGCTCAACAGCTCACGGTTCAACTCCAGATCAGGCAGCTCAATCGTGCCTTGCGGTTCATTCACTGTTTATTTGCGATGCGACGCGACCGACGCGACACGCTCTTTCAACTTCTTTACGAACCTATGCCGTGCGTGAACGAAACGGAGAAACATAGAAAGAGAAGGAGAGTGTTACAATGGCAACCAAAGTAAAGGTTTAACTAGATATGGTGCGTGTGACAGGGATAACGCTCTACAAAACCGAAACCAGCCGACAATCTCCGAAGGTCGATGTCGAATAATTTTATTATTCGCGCGTAGGTACTAACCTGTCCGCGAAAAGTTCTAGATGAATCGTAGACAGATGACATCAGGACCTCAGTGAGACCGCAAGATTGCGCTGGATGCTTGCCTCTTCCAACCGGTCTTATTTGAGATCTATAGGAGAGGCCTATGTTCAGCTGAAGACGTCCGATGGCTGAAATGACGATGATGACCTGTCCGTACGCGCTGCTTTTTACCGACTTCAAAATAGGACGATATTTTCTTGTTTGAAAGAATTAAGTAACGTGAAATTAATGTTTTTAAATGTGCAACTGTTACTCGAACAGGTTACTCGAAAATGGACTTTATTCACAAATAAAGAAAGTGCATTTTCGAGTATATACATTATAATAAATATACAATATACATAAGGATAAATGGGAGGTTTCGTAACCTTTTCAACCTTTTTTTTTTTGTGATTTTTAACTTTCGACAAATTTGTTCTTTGAGCTGGTTTCGCAAGATCTAATGTTCGAAGAACTACTACCTAGTATATTTAGGAAAGTACACATTTAATAAAAAAAAATCTCAATTTTTTAATGAAGTATGGGTAAAGTATAAGTATAGGTACCTACCTTACCTATTCAATTCAAAATTATTTATTTTCAAACAACAGTACACTACTACAAATACTATTCCCCAAACAGGGTACATTCAATTGATTCAATCACCTTTATCTAGTATCACATGAAACTCGCATTACAAGCATAAAGGTGTAACAATAAGCAAACCAACTACTTATATGAACGGGATAATGTATCTCCACAGTTTACATTTTCATTCACAAACGACTCACTTGAGTCAATCCACGCATATATTTCATGCGAGCTAAAGTGCCTACATACTTAGAATCGAGTTCTGTTGTACTGTGGTGATCTGATCTGTGAGACGGTTCACAGCTCCGGCTCAGCTGGTTGAGCTGAGCCGTGAACCGCGGCTCGCGCAGATCAGTTGAGTTACCCATGGCTACTTGGTTGACGCTATACTGCTATCTTCTCTCTTCATCTTTGTCAACTGGCTTTGCCCAATAGACAAATGCCTCGCGAACACTTTGGAGCCTTTGTTCCGCTCTATTGTCTCTTTAACATGTTTAGTATTAAACAGACGAATGTCGCACCGCACCGATTGTGAAATCTGTCTATTGAGCCGCCTGTATGACTTTGCATCATCGGAAGACTGCAGTCTTAGCGACCGTCGTTCGGCCATGAGATTTAGAGTATGTTCGGAGAATTTCTGAGATCTATCTGAACGGCGGGGTAACCTTGTTTATATAATTATATTCTAAGCTTCGTAATGTATCTAAATAACAAGTAAATAAAAAGTTTTGTCAAAAAATATTCAAACTTTTTTCAATCAAAAATACTGGCGGTCAAATTTCGCAAGGCAACCTTTTTTATATGTATTCTCCTAATCAATACATTTATATAAAATACCAATGAAAGATATGTTTTCCTATAAATTAATTAAATTTCAAATACCAAAGGCCAAATTTCGCAAGGCAACTGTTTCAATTTATTGTCCTATTTATATAATTACGAAAAAAATTGGTTTGGACCGTGTACGCGGGATGTTTTTGCGGTAGGATCTCGGGTTATTACATTCATTCGGACGCATAGCGGCTCGACCGTTTAAATAATCGTGAGTTGTATCCGGTGTTCATATAAATTTTAATAATGAATCCTCACGCTAGTTTTAATGAAGTTATTACATTCATTTTAAAAACCCTATTCAACGATACCCCACATGAGTAGGTGGGGGTTGAAAAAAATTTTTCATCCCCACTTTACATGTATGAGAGCCACCCCCAAAATAATATTGTAAGTATTTAAAATTGAGATCTATGTTAACACTATCATAATGTCAATTTCAAGTAATTTAGTAAATAAATGTGAAAGTTATAAGCCTTCGTAACATTAGGACGGACGGACACAACGAAGTTATAAGGGTTCCTCGTTTTACTACGGAACCCTAAAAAAGTAAAGTCCTCAATATGGGTATTTCAATTTAGTAATTAGACATTATTCGTGACAAGCTAAAACAATTTATTGATTGCACTTACAACACTATCTGTCATGAAGCTTGTTGATTTATTACTTTTGAGAGCCACTCTCACTTTGATGTTCGTTTCGAGAAGGCCATGGTTTTAAAAATGTCATTAAAAGAACTCAACATAAAATTATCGAAAGTCGTGTCATTGTTCTTTACATTCATCCATTTATCTAGTTGCATCGATTTAGGTTTTGTAAAATTTAAATCGTTCAAACAGAAATGTGTCATTAATTTTGTTTTGGCTGTTGTGATCCTCAGTTTTTCTGTTGTGTTCATTTTTGAGTCCATTCATGAGGAAAATTGGTACAAGTTTTTTCGACATCTGCTATTCGGAATTCAGCACTTATTATACGCGTTCGCATTTATGACCATAAGTACAGAAGTCACTTTAGCTAAATGTAATTCGATATTCGACCTTGTTGATACAAAAATGAATACGTCAAATGAATCTTACAATTTAAGTACAAAATTAATGACGGCAATTGCGATTGATCTAGTCTGTAGGATATTATGGACATCAAGTGCTTGTTATAATTCTAACCTGTGCTTTAAGTCAAATTCCATGGGTATAGTATATTTATTTTTATTGCGGGTTTGTCGAGATATGGTTATTATCGTGAATGCGTTCGTTTTTTATGTAATTAAATGTCGACTGGCAAAATTTGTGACCATTTTGGAGATTCAACATATCGATATTGTATCTTTTCATAAAATTTACAAGGACATTTCTGACATCGCGCTGAAAATAAAACGTGGATATGATTTTGTGGTGTGTTTTTTTTTAAATTTATTGAAAAAATAATATAAAATGCGTAATTTTTGATTTGACTTAATTATCGTATCGTTAAGTAATCGTGTTAAAATAATAACATTTTTACCGTTGCAGTTTACAATAACTCTAATTTGTAACGTGACCCAAACCATGTGGTATATTTACTTTATGGTAATAGACATGAAAAACGTAGAAATTGGTGTAAGTATTTAAAGGAATTTTATTCGCCTATAATTTATCAATCTCGTTTGCACAATTTCACATTAATAATGACATAAATCGAGTCTTTAGTAGATTCACACCATGTCGCGGTTCAAACCGCGGCGCGCTGTGAATCGCCCACGTCTTCGTTTTGTGTGGTTTTTAGGGTTTCGTACCCAAACGGTAAAAACTGGACCCTATTACTAAGACTTCGCTGTCCATCTATCCGTCTCTCTGCCTGTTGTCACCAGGCTGTATCTTGTAAACCGTGATAGCTAGAACGGTGAAATTTTCACAAATGACGTATTTTTGTTGCCGTTGAATTTTTCTATTTTTAGTATTTGTTGTTAGAGACAAATACAAAAAATATAAAAATTTAAGGGGCCCCCTTACCCCCTTAGGAATAATCCTAAAAACTGTACATTTTTATTTAAATCACAAAAAAATAGGGCCTAGATTCACAAAATATGGGTTCAAAATTCAAAGCGAGTAAATCGTATCATGTAAGGTATCATATAAAAGAGCTTCATTAGCATATGCTAAAACAGATTTTGAATTATTTTAAAAATGTATAATTTTTAAAGTATGTCAAGAAAAGTGAAAAAAAAGTGCTAGTCAGGCTCGCACATCGAGGGTTCCGTACATACATATTGTTAAAATAATTAAAAACCTGTTTTGGCATGTGCTAATGAAGTTATTTTATATGATACCTTACATTATACGATTTACTCACTTTGAATTTTGAACCCAAAGTTTGTGAATTTGAGGCTCTATTTTTTGTAATTTAAATGTACAGTTTTCAGATTTATTCCTATATGTGTACTCTGACACAATGCTTCTCACCAAATTTCATAGTTCTATGTCAACGGGAAGTACCCTGTAGGTTTTGATTTTTGTGAGTGTCGAAATATGCGGTTTTTTACGACATAAACGGCTTCAACTTTTTTAAACGATAACTGAGAAGTTTTTATCTTACACAACTGCAAGAAACCATAGATATACGTATACAGTTTAAATTTCAACTCGTAATTTTTTTTTCAGCTTTTAGAATTCTGCTTCAGAGTTAATTGGATATTGATCGATTTCGTTTTTGCGACCTTTTCTCCATCAGTTGTGGCAGGAATGTTATCGTCACAAAGTGAAAATATTTCACATATACTGCACGACACACTACTTGTATGCCAAGGTATTTATTATTCGCCGTAGTTGCTGCCGTACATAGGCCTCCCCTATAGATCTCTAATAAAACCGGTTGGTAGAGGCTCGCATCCAGCGCAATCCTGCGGTCTTGATGAGGTCATCCGTCTACCATGTGGGTGGACGTCCTACTTGCGCTTTCCGGTACGCGGTCTCTACTCGAGAACTTTTATAATCAAACTAGTTTTTACCCGCGGTTTCGCCCGCATACGCAATATATCATTATAATTTATAGCCTATGTGTTATTCTGATATATAAGCTATATTATTGCAAAGTTTCATCTCAATCCGTTCAGTAGTTGTTGCGTGAAAGAGTAACAAACATCCATACATCCATCCATCCATCCTCACAAACTTTCGCATTTATAATATTATAGTATAGTATAGTAGGAAGGATGTGTCATCTCTCTTCCATACTATGTACCAAGCTCACTGCCATTTCGACATGTTAATCCGCTGGGCTATGTCTGATCTTTGGTTCTTCTACGGAACTCATCATTCGAGTTGATAGAAACCGGTAGAGTACTGTTCAATCTCTCCCGTAAGTATCTTTTATGGTGTTGCTGTTGTTTATTTCAGATGAACGGGAAGCAAGAAATATAAATAAGTTTATCCGCTACGTGGAAGCCCATCCTTTCAAATTCGTGATCTACAAAGTGATTCCTCTGGACGCCAGACTGACCGGCAGGGTTGTCGGCATCTGCGCCACTTACCTTATTGTCGTATTACAAATGTCGCATATATACTAGAATGCTTAATGGCTACCATATTATATACTGTAACATCACCATCTAAACCACTGAAGCAGTTGTACTAGCAGCCCAACCAAAAGCAAAGCACCTACCAAAGCGTACAGTGCGACATAAAAGAGTAGAAATTAACTATTCGGGAACTAAAAAGTTACTCTCCCTGGAGCTGCCACCTGAACTGGCAATCATTGTTAAGTTTATTGCATTATCAATCTTCTGTTTTATTTTGTTGATTGTGAATAGGGAAAACAGTGTCACAGTCGCCAAAATTATGCGAAATATGCTAACAAAGAGATGGTAGCCCCCTCATTTCATTTTAACTCGCACTGTACCAACTGTGAAGCCGCCAAAAAAATAGGTGTTCAATCTTCGGGCAAATATCTACAGAGCCACAGTCCCTAAGTGAAAGTAGTAAAAAAATGTCCGAGATCCGTCATACTCGACTACTTTGATAAATAAATTAAGTAATTCACAATGTCCTATTTTCTCGATTCTCGGCGTTATATAATGTACCTAATTAGTGTTTGTAATGGAGCACTTTAGCATCGCGCGGCGTTGTAATCGGCTTGTAATCACTTTACAACTAACTAAAAAGCCTGCTCACCACGTAGCTTGGGCAGAGTTTTGGCTCGGACACTTTTTTTTCACGATTGTTACTCTATAGATACTTGTTCGATGTGCTCAATACATTTTGCACTAATAATTTAATTTAAAATCATGCGACACCCCTGGTGGGGCAGATTCCACTGGTCTAAAATGTGAGTGGAATCTGCCCCACCAAGATGGGTTGAGTGGGGCAGATTCCTCTCCAAAAAATGAAGGAGTGGAATCTGCCCTACCAGTAGGGCGCTTTGGTGGGGCAGAGTGGAAGCACTCATTTTTTGTCTAGTGTTAACACCTCTTAAAGTTCCTGCACTGTGCAAAAGCAACATTCTGTGTAACGGCAAGACATGCAACTAACTTAAACCATGCATATCTTTTTCTCCTGTTGTTGACTTTTGAAATTTGACTGTTTGTTGGCTCATTGGTTAGTGACCCTGACCGCAATACCCGACTCTTGGGCCGGAAAGGGTTCGATTACCTCCCAGAGATGTACATTGTACATAGGTGTTTGCTCTGTGTCTGGGTGTTATTTAGGTATTAAATATATAAGTATGTATTTGAAAATATGTAATTATGTAGTATATCAGACTCTGGCAGCCATAACACAAGCTTTGCTTAGTTTGGGATGTGTAATGTCCCTTAATATTTACATATTTTATTTATTTAATATAAGAATAATGTCCTCAAATCTGGAAGGTTAAAAAAAGAGAAAAAATAAGCTAAATCTAAAAATAAGAAGCTGTAGGTATCACACATCGCACATATTTTGATGTATACGTATCTGGGTGTATGTAATTTATTTCTACGTCTAATGCAAATATAAATATTATTCCACTAAGCGCATTTTGTTTCATTGGTACTAAAAATGGCACATACATATAAAAAACCTAATTATTTTACATAATTTATTATTATATAAAAGCTAAATTAGGCGATTGTATTCATTTCAGGCAACACATTTTCATCTAATCACGGGTTCATTAACTTCTAGATCTGTTTTCGTCAAGATAAAGACCACCGTGGCATCGAATAAAATTGTAAGAAGTCATATTAAAATAAATATATTCCACATTAAATAAATGGAAACTTTTGTGGTTTTTGTTTACCTGCAAACTCATACTAAGCCCCCGGTTGAAACATGATACACTTACACATACCTATACACAAGAGTGAGAAGCCTATACCTGACAGTGGGATGATGATAGGTAAATAGTAATCGTTTAAATTGTTGCAATTTATTATATTAATATTTAACTTTGCATTTTAACACGATACTCTTGCTTAACATACAAATCATATTTAACACTACTTATTATCAAACTATGCCAATCATATCGACGGTTGAAAGGCAATAATTACCAAGCGACATATTGGCAACTTTACACCAGAGCATTTTAAAGTTTTATTTTTGGAAAAAAAAATCATATAAATTTTTCTATTACTCATTTCTACTCGGTTCTAATAGATTATAAATGAAATTTAAAAGCTTTATGAACTGTCATTTAAAAAATATGATTTTTCTCAATAATTTAAGAGATAGTGTCGGTTAGTAAAATTTCGATCAAAATCACAAACAGGTAAAAATTACTAACCAAAAACAAATTCTTATCATAAAACATGTAAAATTAACTAAACCCCAATATTTTATGATTATATTTGAAGCAAAATGATGCATCCAGAATAAACAGATGGTTAACACATAGGTAAAATGATCGAAATAAAAAGATAAACCACTTTACTGCCAGGCAATTTCAACCATAGTCCTATTTAAATAAGGTAAGTGTAGGACAAAAACTCCTACACTTACCTTCCAAAAAGGGAACAACCTAACAAAAATTCAGGTTTTTACTCTACATTAGAAACTTTTGCAAAAGTTTTCAACGGATATCGTCATCACCAATTCTTAAATAGCCCTTGTAGTTATCTACAATCACTCTCTACTGAGTATGAACCTCATCTGATGATGAATGAAAAAAATGCTATAAAAAATGTAGTCACAATAAAAACTACTTAAAATTAAAACTATAAAGTTGACATCGGTTTCTGGAAAACCTATCTAAATATTTATAATAAAAATCAACCATGTCAAATCATTACCTAGTTTATTGTTAATTATTGTTTCTATTAATTTGTCGTCGTCGTTGTCTTTGCAGACATTGCACAGCTGGACTAAGGCCTCCCCTATAGATTTCCAATAAGACCGGCTGGAAACGGCTTGCTTCCAGCACGATGCTGCGGTCTTGATGAGATCTTCCGTTCATCTCGGAGATGGACCCATAATCTAGATATCAAGACTACGCTGCGATTAGGCCCACAGTAAACGATCACGTTTCGGGAACACACAACTGTTGCAACTCTCGTCTTGAGGCACTGAGGTTTATCGGATGAAAAGACGTCATGTGGTTTTCCGAACGCTGCCTAGCCGAGTTGGATTCAGCGATTGACCTCCTTCTTGAAGTTGGATTTACCTAGCTGGACTACTTGTCCTTCTTTTTTCCAAATAAATATTTTATGGTTACCACCACGCCGAGGGAGTTACACTGATCGGTGTACCCACTACAAACCCCGGGGATGTTGCTGCCTATGTGTTGGAGCTGCGGGGACGCGTTCGCACTCGTTCGCGGCTCCTAGGACCTTGCCCTATTTGAGGGTGGATTTTCACCCTTCTTTCCTTCAGTGGCGCGGGGAAATACCGCACGCTCTTCCTAGCGTAGCCCTCGGGCTACGCTTTTCAGGCAACGAACTCCCTCGAATTCGTTGCCCAAGCCTCCTGTTACGGGGTCGAAGGAGAGCGTGGAAAATCCTCCTCCGACGCCCAGTTCTTTGGCGGCGCATCGGGAGTTCCGAAAAGTTCTCCCTTTCGCGCTCCACCGTTTTCTTTCGACACAAGCGCAACATAACTTGTTCGCAAAATGAAACGGCCATCTCCCACAATCTCTCACAACCAAGCATTGACTGAATCAATGCTGGAAACGAGAGATCAGTTCCTACACTTGCGACGAGGCTTCGGCGCTCATTTGCCCATGCTGAACACTCCTCCAAAGTGTGTTGCGCCAAATCCTCGTCGCAGCCGCAGTGGTGGCACTCTGTTGTCGGTTCTCTTCCGGCTATGCGGCACAAGTACTTTTCGAAGCATCCATGCCCAGAAAGCACCTGCGAATGTTGCACGAGCCGGAAAATAAGCGACCCATGCGCCCTATCCAGCCAGTCAACGAGGACGGGCTGTATAGCTTCGACGGTCCATATGCCAGCTGTATGCTTGGCCAGCTCCTCTTTCCACTCCTCGAGCATGCATGCGAGTGCCGGATTCTGCCCGCGTTGGCGGAGCTCACTGCGCCACGAGTACGAATATGTTCGCATGTACCTTGTGTTTACTGATTTTAACGATTTACTGTGTTGTCTGAAAATAAAATTATTTATTTATTTACCTCCACTTCTAAATCCCATTGAGGTGACCCAGCCAAAAGGCATGTCGCGTCATACGAAATAGTGCGATTACCTCTGACTACCCTGATGGCCATTGCGCGTTGTGTTCACTTTAGAAAAGCGACCGTTTCTCGGTTTAGCATATAAGCACCCCGCACAAGGCCATCGACCACACCACTCCAAGATAAAAAAGACGACTAGCGGCAATTGGTTCCCCAAGATTAGGAAGAAGGCGTTTAAGTGACCTAGCCGCACCCATTATTCGAGAAACTAACTGGGCGAAATGCTCCCAAAAGTTCCACTTTTCATCGAGGTGTAGCCTTAGATACTTCATCGTAGGCTTCACCTTAATTGATTCACTCCCTAGTGATTCCGGCGCTCGTCGAGGGCCATGGAATACCAGGCCCTCTGACTTGTTCAGCGCTACTTGGAGTCCCAGTTTCACTATCCTTCTCGCCAGCACCTGCACCGTTGCCATCGCAAGACTGGCAGCCTCTTCGTAGGTTCTCTACACAAACCCATGGCAGTGTATTAAATGCGTTGGCGATGTCTAGAGACACGCCACCAACACAGCTACCCCCTCGTCCGAGAGGCCTTTGACACGTTTAACAGCGTCGATTGTAGACCGGCCCGCCCGGAAACCAAATTGCTCGTCGGGCAAGTGTGGACCAATCCTATCAAGATACTGGATGAGGCAAGCAGCTATCACGCATCCGAACAGCTTGTCCACCTCATCCAGCAGTACTATAGGGCGGTATGCGGAGGGAGAGTCCGCAGGGCGCCCATCTTTCCTCAGAAGGACTAACCTATCCGTCTTCCGTAAATTTAGGAACTGACCTGTCTCCAGACCGGCTGGACTACTTGCGGCATCGCTGGATAGACTCAAGCACAGCCCATGTCTTGACCGAATCAATGGCTATCTCAAAGTCCACATATGCTAAACACACTGAAACACACCAAATTACCAAGCTTCTATCTCGCTTCAATCTACTCGCTTTTTTCGATTTTTATGTACTTTTAACAATAGATTTAAATTAATGTAAAATATAAATTTAATAATAATCTAATATAAAGTCATATCTGAAAATCTATAAATATAAAGTCATAAAATCTTAATAATGCACTTACCGAGTACACAAACAAGCTACGAGATTAAGCACTTTGTACCATGCGCGCACGCATGCGTGTTGTCTAAGCGACAGTTCGGTGAAGACGTAATCGTTATTTTGTTACCAACAGCCACTTAGAATCTGATTTACAGTGCGGATAAGTGACAAAACAAAAAAGGCGCTGCATGGATAAGGTCACTTTTAGAGAAATCTCATATCAGAAATAGTTATCTAAGTAACATAAACTTTAAAAAAATCGGCGGGTAGAAAATTACTTAACGACAAAATATATCCTGTTTTAGGCAGGTAGATATTCACTACTTCACATTTTTGAATAAATTATATTTAGGTAAAAAGTACTAAATGACAAAGAAAGTCTATTGAAGGTGTGTTAAAAAGTCTTAAATTACGAGAGAGAAAAACAACAATCAGGTAAAAATTCTTAAGTAATGCTAATTCCTGGGTACTCGCAAGGCAGAAAATACTTTATGTTTAGATGCATTATTTAGAGTCGAGGCAAAAATTACTTAGTGTAAACTATAAAAATCTAATCCTTACTATGTGAAAAATATTCATAAATCATTAAAATTTTAGTCGCTTGGACGCCGAAAACTGTGAAAATGTGTCTTTTTTTAAGTTACCAAACGACAACAAACTTCGTCCTAGCGCCGTGAGAGTAGGACCAATCGACGCAGTTTTTTTTTTCTGATTTCAGTGATATATATAACTCAATATCGCCCAAACTGTCGCTTGGTAATTTTTGCCTTTCAAGCGTCGATAGACTAAGATCCAACTGCAGGATCGTTACATTCATAGCGTACCTACACGCTTTATACCTATTTTTGACCGACGAAAAAACAGAGCAAGTCGACGCGTAAATTTTTTGCTTTTTTATGTACAACTACGCATAACTTTTGACAGAGTGGTAGATTTCGATAATTATTTTTTTCTTGGAATGGGTATACTTTGAAGTTGGTTAAACCTAAAAACCAAAATAATGGTCAGTCTATGCACATTGTACAAGAGTGCATCAACTGATTTTCACCTTAGTTTTAAGTTGATGCACTATCGTTCATAGACTGACCATTGTTTAAAAAAACAACAGCCTTAGTACAAGTGAGAGAGCTGAATGGCAACAATGAGGTAGATAACTGCACAACTCAACTCAACTCTAGAGCGGGCGGGCTTCCACGTACCCGATGAAGCCCTTTATTTTACGGCATTTCGATTGTAATTCACTGTAAAACAATACAAAGTACATTAAGCATCTGAGCTTAATACTACATACTTTAGCTAAAACTACACCCTTAAACTACTACTAGGTACTTAAAAAGTAATTGAATCATCTACAGACCCTTGAAGGTCTGAAGATAATCCAAATCTTCAATTTTCCACTACCATGCGCTAGTTGGCAGCGTGCCCAGCATGCTGGCAGCATCGCCATGCTGAATAGCAATGCTATTTATAGGAATAACAATAATAAACTATGAATAGCATTGCAATTGAACAGTTAAGCCAAATTAACATTAGCATTTTGTTCACGCGTCGGGTCCACCAGAGCTGAGCTCCACTTATTATATTTTGTGATGTACATCATATACCTATGTTCTAATTTTACAGTATATTTGTAGTTTATTACTATGTACATTTATAGTACATTACAGTGTACAGATTTTTACTTATTGGGAATGTTAACGTTAGTTATCTTTGGAACGGCTAATTTTGTTTTGCTATATTGGGATGGATCACCAGTTTATATTGTTATTTTTTTCAAGAAGGATTCAAGGAATATTATTTGTCGTAGTTAAATATTCACATAGGTTAATGACAATTCCATTCATTCCTTAGACGTCCACTAATAGACCTTCCCAATTGATTTCTTATAAGACCGGTTAGAAGAATGGAAATACATATTCGTAAAAAAAAATGGTTAAACCGCCTTCCATTGTGTACAAAATTTGAATTTATCGCTCGAATTGTTTACATTATTGTTGATTTTTCAAAAACATCTTAGCCGATTTCTGTAAAATTTAAATGGGACCACCTCGGGAGTATATCCTTTCGAACTAAAAAAAAAATATTTTTCGATTCGGTCCACAATTGGCGAAATTATCGATGAACATACACAAAAAAAAGAACCTAGGACTCCACTTTTTTGAAAATTAAAACAATGTATCATTTGGTCTTTTCATAATTTATCATTGACTTGATGTGTTACATGAAAACTCATTACGAAAGAAAGGTACTTACTTAACATATTTAAATATTTTATGATATAAACTTTATTTTTATAATAGACATCTATCACTTTTATGTAGGTTTAAGAAAACGTCCACAAGAAATACTCAAAATAATAATTGTTATGAATGAATCGATTCTCAAACTTGTTTTGAATACTGCTCCGGCTTTTTAACAGTCCACTGCTGAACATATTGGGCCTACCACGGTAATGACATCTAATCATTACGTTGGGCTTACTCACGATGTAGAAAAAGAAGACCTAAATCTCATTGACCTTAAGCTCATTCAAAATATAGTTCCAAGTATCCAAGTTTATTTATCATGTAAACCATCGGATATTGACACAGCGATATCTAGGTTAAACGAAGATCTTGACAGAATTGCTGCATGGGCCACTGATAATTGCCTTTTACTAAACCCTACCAAAACAAAATACCTTGTCTTTGGCAGCAGACACCAATTAACTAATTTATATCCAGTAGAAAAGGTGCAGCTTATGAATGAACCTATCGAGCGGGTCTATGAGGCGCGTAATCTAGCCTTACTTATGGACTCTGAATTGCGATATGAAAAACATGTAGCAAACTGCGTTCGGAATTGTCTCTACAAACTCAAGGTTTCATACAAAATGCGAAGGTATCTGAAAGTAGACCGTAGAATACAACTCGTGGAATCAGTAGTTTTGTCTAAATTAAATTATATAGATACCGTATTCGGTCTACGACTACTGGCCAAAACTAAAAAAATAATTCAAAGAGTTCAAAACGCATGTGCTCGTTTCTGTTTTGACATTCCTTATAGATCACATGTGACGTCATTTTTAAATAAGCATTTTGTCCTGAAAATGATGCATCGTAGGAAAATTCATCTAGCGAGTCTTTTGTTTGGTGTCATGAAATACAAAACTCCGAGTTATCTGTACGAGAAGTTGTCATGGAAGCAAGGTCGCAACCCTCACGTAACTCGTGCATGTTCGAAGCTGTCTCTTCTGAGGACAGAGCGTCATCACTCAGCGGCTTTCAGAGGCAGCTTCCGATATGCTGCTACTAAATGTTGGAACAATATACCACCAGCCATAAGGAACGTGCAAAGTTTGTTCTGTTTTAAATATAAACTAAAAAAGTTTATTTTCGCTCATCAAAAAAGTGAGGAATCTCTCAGAAACGATACAAGTGCCATCTAGATTCGAAATTGAGATCTCATTGTTATTGTGCGTTGTATTTGTGATTTTATGAACGGCGTACCTACCTAAGAATATTTATATTATTAATTTGTTGTTTTCTTAACACTGGGAAACCTATCAATCGATTAAGTTGTTTTGATTTTACGTTTTTTTGGGCTCTTTCGTAGGAAGATATTTAATAGTGTGATGTAGGATAATGTGTGTTGATGTTTTTAGTTCATGGAATACTGTCTTCTTACGGAGTTCTTGTTGTGTGATTTTATTTAACTATGTGTATGTGTTTTCATGTGTATTTATACTCTAATACTCTGAATCTTTGTTAATGTTCAAATTTACATTTATGTTGTACGTGACGTCACCTACCGGTCTCGGCAGAATACCAGCGCTAATTGTTCTCAATCAGCAATTCACGCTAAGTTGGGACCGGTTTTCGTGGCATACCGTGCTCACTTGCTGCATAACCACTGTTACTCTTGTTTGTTATTTATATTTGTTCATATATGTCACGAAATAAACGGTATTTCTTTCTTTCTTTCTAGTTGGCTCCCTTGATGCCTCCCCGGTTGCTTTTACTGGCGCTATATTTGTGGCGCCCGCAATAATTACGTTTTTCTTATTAACTTTTTTTAATGATTCATGCTGAGATGAACCTTTTTCTACATTTCTGTATTTGCTATTTTTCTTTTTTTACCGTAGTTTGTAAGCCTACCATGATGTAATGTCGATTAAAACTTTTATCATTTTCAATTCTTCATAATTTGAATCTTATAGGGACATAAACTGAAATCGATCGCAAAGTTATCTTGGTAATCACTTCTAAAATAAGATAACTTGTCCAAAATTACGGTATGTTTGATTTTTTCTTAGCTATTTAAGCTAATTAATAATGATATTCAAAATTATAAGCTAATTGTGTTTGCTAGTAGTATCTTACAATAGGCACGATGACTGGGTAAACAAAATCAATAATACAATTAGTCCGTGAGTTAGAGTATCAAAAATATTTAAAACGTATTTTTTCTTTTGTCAATCAAACAGCAAACGACAAAGATAAACCTTGTCAAAGTTTGGGAGTGGGAGTCGTGACGTCACTTCCCTTACAGAAGTCTATACATTAGTATGGCACTTGTGACGTCACGCAGATTTTGGAAGGGCTGTATCTTCATCAATTTATGTTTATCAAATACCAAAGAAAAAATACGTGTCTAATATTTTTGATGGTCTGTCTGACAGACTCATTTATATTTGTTTAGTCATCATGCCTATTATGATGATTTTTGTGTGAGTGAGCGTGTCGGTGACAAATAATCCTATATTTATGCTAATAATAAAGATATAATATAACAGACATAATTTTTATTAGGCACAAAGCAGTACACACTCGTGATATCACACTCAATAAAATTATCATGAAGTTAAACACGTGACTTAAATTCTATCTGCCTATTTTTATTTTATAAATTTACTTTCGCCTTAATTAAGAGGAAAAAATATCTTCATTTTTTTTTTTTTTTTATTTCTAATAGGTTTGCGTTTGACTACACACTGCCTGATGTAAAGCAGATATGCAGGAGGATGTAGCACGCTTACCTAGAAGATACCTATTTACTCGAGATTTGAAGACACCTACATTGTACTCTAACGGAAAGACAGACTTAGGCAAAGCGTTCCACATTCTGGCAGTTCGTATGAGGAATGTGGACTCAAAACGCTTTGTTCTAACACGTGGGATGTCCACCATAAAAGGGTGGCGCTTTGGTCGCGTCTGTCTAGCCGTACGATAGAAGAAAGGGGCAGGTGGGACTAGATCGTGCAACTCCTGGGCGCACTCACCGAAGTGTATCCGATAGTAGGCAGACAGACACGCCACCCTACGTCGATGCTCAAGACTTTGCAGCTTCGACTCAGTCAAGGTTTCGTTGCCTATCAGCCTCCTGGCTCGCCTTTCAATGGACTCCAAAGCCTCCAAATGGTATTTGGCAGAGCCATCCCAAAGGTGAGAGCAGTATTCCATGCAAGACCTGACTTGCGCTTACCATACTACAAAATACCATACTACAAAAGTAAAATCGAACTTCACATCCAGGTAAGATTATTATTATATTTTAACGGGCAATTTATATTTAATCGCGCACTGAAAATTCGAGGTAAATAATTAGGTACTTGATTATCTCAACGTCCCGACTTTCGACCGAGTTGCATCGGTCGGGGTCACGGGACATAAAAAATTATAAGTCGTAGGCTTGTCGCTACATTAGTCACATCGTGATATGTCTGGGCACATCGTGATACGCCGTGCCAGCACATCATACACTAGCCATGTCATTCAACTCTTCACGTTTGACGATTTGGCCTGCGACACTCGGGCATAACGTTAGTGTAGTGTCTAAGGTTTTAGCGATTTTTTTTCGTGTTCATCCAATCGCGAAAGATTAAGAATAAAACTTACCTAAAGGTAAGTTTGTTTGTAATTATTGTCGTTTAATACAAATGTGTAAACTGAATCGCAACAATAACGTAGGTAGCTGAAAAACTCAAAACCATCACGAGCAGGCTCGCGTTGAGCGGGATCACTTTGTACACCGAGAACTTGAGCGGACGGGCTTCCACGTAGCGGATGAAATACTTTATATCGGACGACTTTGATTTATCTGTGAAACATTAACACATTTTTTGAGAAAAATTAACAGTAGAAGGCAGAAATAAGGACAGCGATTCAGTGATTATAAGTAATTTCTTCCAACAAGACGTTCAAGTGAACGTCTTGTTGGAAGAAAGATCTCTTCAAAATATCTTATTCATATATTCATACCTTTTTCCAACAGAAGTTTCTCATGTAATATAAGTTTGACCTTTTCAACTTGGCTAACAAGAAGAGATGCGGTCAAAGCAGGTCCTATTGTAAGACCTAGGAAATATATGGCAACCACATTCTGATGAGAAAACACGATTTTCCAAACCTGCAATGTGACGTTGCTATGTATTAATATTGTTTCTTCTTTGTGTCTGTATTCATTACAACATAACACATGCGATATTAAATACGTAACATTCAATCGGATTTATATTATTCAGCTAGTTCAAAGAAAAAATCTTCATTTTTGCAATCTATTATTGTCTTAAACCTGACTTTACGATGTTCACGAATGGCATAAGTCACTAAAATGGTATCATTTTAGTGTACTTTATCGCTACAAATGAATACTTCTTTGCCTCGGAGTATCCCTATACTCTTAAAAATAAAAACACTGTATTTTTTTCTCCTATAAATCAAACAATAATTGTGTAAAATGTGAAGCCAACAGTTGGCTTCATCGAATTGATGTTTATGAATGGATGCGCGTTTGAATGGAAGTCAGTGCGTAATTTCATCTACTTTCGAATTGTAAAATCATTATTTTGGTCATCTGTTCCTAATACGAGTGTATTGCTTGTATCACGGGAAGTGCCATTGACTTTCAATATAACGTTGATTAACACTTCAACAACAATTTGTACGCGTCAGATGTGATCTAGCATAATCGCTAGAGCGCGTACGGAGACCCGTAGTGCGTAGCTGTTGTATAAGTTCAAATGCTGTGGTAAAAAAATCTAGCTAAGCTATGATGATGACGCCAAAATGAGAGATCTTTTGAAAGCACGAATGAGGTTTTTTGGCTTACGTATCTACGTATTTATTTACCGGTGCTTTGCTGGTGTGTAGATCCCAAACAGCAAGGTATAATGACATCATGATCACAGGTACATTATATGAAAGAGCCACCAAATACTATAAAAAAATATTATTCGTTGTACAAGCGATCAAATGACAAAAAAATGATTGCACAGAGGCGAGGCCAAGCGTGCATAATTTATTGAGTTGTGAGTTACGTAAAATGAATCCTGGAATTTACCTACTCAATATTTGGTTTCATCCTAAAATCCTATTTGTACCACACAGCGACTGAAAACGAGTCGACTTTGGTATGAAACCGAAATTACGCGATTCGCGTGTCACAAAATTTCACTCGTTTGGCGTCGGCTGTATGCACCTACCACGGAATCGTATGCGCATTTGTATTTTTCTACTACATCAGCAATTGATTTGTACAAACGATGATAGGATACAAGGAGTCGATGGTTGCTGCTCATTAAATTTGCAGTAAAAAATTGCAGGCGATGGTAAAAGGTGTAATATATAAACATAACCGTTATTAAAACGGTATCAAAAGTCATTAATATGCAAACATTTAGAGCTGAAACCCATATTGGTTGTGTACACCAACCGTATATACCGCAGTAAACACCGCACTCTAATGTACGGTATAAGTAACAAAATAATATGAGCCACTGTAGTCTTCGTTCAATATATTTACGAGCTTTGTATTCCTTTAACTCAAGATCAATATTTTTGATATCGCAATAAAACTGGAATAAAGTCGTATCTGATCCTTTGAACACAAAAAGTAAAACATATGTTGCATATTGACTAAAAGAATAAAAGTTCCAAATGAAAAATAGTTGGTTATAAATATTGCTAGAATAAACACTCCATAACGACAACGAAAATAACAAAATACATTGTAGGAAACATAAAAACTTTCCGATAATTTTCTGTTTCAACGTTTCATATTTAAAAAATCCAAAATCATAACCGAAACAAATGTGAAGTATTTTGAAAAGTATGGTCAAGCTAGTTGTATGATATTTTTGGAAATAGGTATTCATTACAGCGTGAAAAGTGTTTTAACACGGCAAAGCTGATTCTCTATGTGCCACTAAGCTGTTTTTTTCTAGAATACAAGATATAGCCCGAGAGGCGAGCAACAAAAACGCAAGCATTTTTCAATAACTTTTCAATAACTTTTCAATAACTTTTCAATAACTTTTCAATTTTTGGTATTACTTTACCATTACGCGGTACAACGATACCCTGCGGGCTTAGCATACAAGACCACGACAAGAGTTTACCGACGTGTGCAAAGGTGACAGATATATGCTTTATCATAACTCTGTCACGTTCTGACACTAATTCTAATTCTAATTCTAATTCTAATTCGAAGTGGGGGCGATAAGTCCTGCACTGACGTCCCGCATGGGGTGTTTTGTGCATTTCCCCCTCCAGAGTCTACCCGAGCCAGCCCAGCTCCTTAAAATAACGGAGCGTGGCTCTGGGCCGCTGGCATAACTGCTCCAGTGGCTTGGATGGTACATTAGATGGCGATGACGATGAAGATATCGATGCCGACGACAAATCAATATTAGCGTCATGGAACCCGTAAGCGATTCTAGTTTCTGCCGTGGCCTTGCAGTGCCACAAAACATGCTCTACCGTTTCATTTTCCTGCAGGCAACCACGACAGAGTGGGCTGTCGGTGGCTCCCAGTTTATACATGTGACTATTCAAGTTGCAGTGACCAGTGATGAGCCCTACCAATAGTCGGAGGTCTTGTCGCTGCAACCTCAACAGATCGTTAGTAATGTTTCTGCTCAGGGCTGGGAAAGCAGCTTTGGCATGCCTGCAATCCTCCCTCTTATCCCACAAATTTTGTTGTTCTTTTTCAGTATGACGGCGCAGTAGATCACGCACTTCCACCGCTGTCGGCTTGCAGTGTCTAGCTGCTTTGTCCTCCACCTGTTTTCTCGTGCCCTCCTTGGCAAGGGTGTCTGCTATGTTGTTACCCGGACACAAGTCGTGACTTTTTGTCCAACGTACGATGGTTCTGTTTTTGTTTGAAATACTTTGGAGTGCTGCATGACACTCAGCTATTACTCTGGACCTAGTTATAGGTCTCCTGAGCGCATAGATTGTGGCAGCACTGTCAACCGTGAACATAATCGCTTCCTTGGACTCTCCGATTCCAGGAGATATCAGAAGCTCCTTCAGTGGCTCCAGTGCTTTTGCGGCCAGTAATAAGCCCATGGCTTCCGCCTGCAAGGTCGTTGTAGTTTTGCTCAGGGCAAAGGACTCCTTGAGCCCAAGCTCCGGTGAGTAATAGCCGCAGCCTGTCCCTTGCTTATTTTTTGCACCATCCGTGTATATGTTCCAAGACGGCGTTACACTGTCTGATATGTCATCATCTATGATCAGAACATACTTTTTGCTGTCCAGGTGTGTTTTGGCTATTCGGTCCGTGCCACTATTAGCTTCAGGGATTATTCCTATCGCCCGATCGATTATTCTACAGTGGTTAGTGGTCGCACCTATACTCTTCCACTGATTTGTTGATTTTATTCGTAGGGCTGAAGCCATCGCTTCCTGCTGAATGTGCAGGTGCAGTGGTGTGAGCCCAAGAATAATTTCAAGAGCAGCTGAAGGTGTATTTTTCATACATCCGCTGATTAACGAGCACGCAAGTCTTTGCGTTTGTTGTAGTTTTGCTTTTACAGTAGCTAGGTTCGTACGTGTCCACCACACTACGCAACCGTAAGTGAAGACCGGTCGTACTATAACAGTATATAGCCAGTGACAGAGCTTTGGCTTTAGACCCCAGTCCTTTCCCACTGCCCTGGTGCACTGCCATAGAATGTTTGTTGCCTTCGTGGTGACATACTCAAGTTGTTTTCCCCACAGAAGTTTACTGTCTAGCCATATTCCTAGATATTTGACTTCCTTGCTTAATGTTAATTTGGTACCGAATAGCGAAGGAGTTTTCAAGTCGGTTTTCTTTGTTTTTCGTGTGAATAGCACTAACTCTGTTTTTTGTGGATTAACAGAGAGGCCGTGTCGTTCACACCATTTTTCAACTACTTTGAGCGCTTTCTGCATCTTCTCACACAGGGTCGACTCAAAGAGTCCAGATACCATTATTACCAGATCATCAGCATATGCTACAGTGACAATGCCTTCTTTATTAAGGAGTACAATAAGCTCGTCTACCACTACTACCCAAAGTAAAGGTGACATGACTCCTCCTTGTGGACAGCCCTTAGTGACCCGACAGCGCGTGGCGCCTGCCGTTTCAATATTGGCTGTTCTATTTGCGAGCATTGTGGTTATCCAACCATTTACTCTGTTGTCTACTCCCTGCTTTTTCAGACCTTCTTCAATGCTGGGGAAAGTAGTCTTATCAAATGCCCCTTCAATGTCAATGAAGGTAGCCAAACAGGATTGCTTGCTCTCCAGAGCGGATTCTATTTTATACACCACTTGATGGAGAGCAGTCTCCGTCGATTTGCCCGACTGATAGGCATGTTGATTATTGTGGACTGGATTGTCTGTCAGTGGTCCACATCTAATGTGCTTATCACAGAGTCTTTCCAGTGTTTTCAATAGGAAAGAGCTGAGGCTTATTGGTCTGAACGACTTTGGGTTTGTGTAGTCGGTTTTTCCTGGTTTCGGTAAAAACACCACTTTTACTTCTCTCCAGGCTTTAGGTATATACCTCCACGCCATGCAAGATCTAAATATGGCGATGAGGTGTATTTTAATCGTGCTTAGGCCCCATTGGAGGAGAGCTGGAAATATGTCATCCAGTCCGGGGGCCTTGTGCGGCTGAAAAGTGCTTATTGCCCAAAGAAGGTTTTCTTCCGTGACAATAGAGTCGGCAAAATCCCAATCTTCCTTTTCAGGCTTTTGCGGTATGTGTGGTACCCATCCGTCTATGTCGTTTAGTTGACAGTCTGGAAAGTGAGTCTGTAGTAGCAATTCAAATTGCTCTTGCTCTGAAGCTGTGTAGGTGCCATCAGCCTTTTTCAGAGTACCTAGCTTTATTTGTGAGTCACTAGTTATAATTTTTCTTAAACGCGCAGTTTCACTCTCAGATTGTATAGAGTTACTATACTTTTTCCAAGAGTTGTTTTGGCTCTTTCTGACCTCCACCTTGAACCGGTGGCGCATTTTTCTGTAAACTTGCCAGTCTGCTGGTGCATCGGTGTTCATGGCTCTATTGAAATGGTGTCTGACCCTTTTTCTGAGCTTGGTCAGGTCTTTGTTCCACCATCTGTCTTTTTTAGGAATTGAACTATAGTTTTCCTTTCTTAAAGGGCAAGCTTTTTCATAGCTTTCTTTCAAAGCGTGTACCAAGGCTTTCGTCGTGGTCTCTATTTCCTGCGGCGATAGTTCCGCTTTTGGATCAACTTTTTGTGTCTCTGACATAGCCTTTTCAAGTGCATCTCTAAAGGCTGGTATGTCGGTCTTTTTTGGATTTCTGTAAGATCGTGGTTCGTGTTTGCCAGTGGCTAAACTATATCTGATCCATCTGTGGTCCGAACCAGAATATTCATCAGTCGCTACGCGCCAATCGTTTATTTTTTTAGAGATATCATTTGTAACCAAAGTGATATCTATTATTGTCCTGGCCCAAGATGTTACGAATGTGGGCTCAGTGCCATTGTTTAAAAGGTTCAAATTGTGCCTGAGGATGAAGTCGAGCACATCGTTTCCTCTCTCATTGGTGTCGGTGCAACCCCAAATAGTGCAGTGTGCGTTAGCATCGCATCCTACTATACATTCTAGGTTATTAGCCGTGCAAAAATGCATCAGCTCTTCGAGCGCCGGATGTGGTGCATCTTCTGTTATGTCCAGGTATGCCGAGGCCACAATAACAGTGCTGAGATGGCCTTGGAGACCTGTGTCTACTTTAACTACAGTGAGGTCATCGGTGCACAAGTGTGTCACCAAGGACGCTTTATATGGCTGCGGGATATAAATAAGAGTACGCATTTTGTTTTGCACAGTAGGAGTAAATACATTACCTCTGAGACCATTTAAGCCGCTTACCTTGCCACGGATTAAATACGGTTCCTGGACCAGTGCTATTGTGTTCTGACGCTTCTCCAGAGCTTCGCGTAGAGCAGCGGAGCCTGAGACGCTATGATGAATATTACCCTGAATAATATCGAGATTAGTACAGGTGTTTAGTGTGCTATGTGATCCTCCGGCTGCCGCGGCAGTAGGAGTGTGTTTGTTTTTATGACTATTATCTTTTTGGGAATCCATTATTATTAATTGATAAAAATAAATAAATATATATGTGTGGACCCCTACCTCAAAAAAAAAATTAGGCATCATGGTCGGCGCGGGGGCGGGCAGTTCGGTCCATGTCCATGGGCGACGCAGGCGAAAAGATGTTGAGCCCATACAGGTCCAGCATCCCGTCACCCCCGTCGGCCGCGTCCAGCAACCTTTCCTCCTCCTCCCGCGTCCACCCGATGCTCCCAGCGAGCGGCGTGTCGTCGTCGACCTCGGAGAGCGCGGAAGTGGTTTGAATGCACGAAGCAGCGCCCCCGACATCCCCACCCACCGTTGCCGCCGACGAATCACCTCCTCTGTCAGCCCTGAAGCCCCTCACCCTTACGAAGACCTTCGCGCATATATAATATAGCCGAAAGTCCACGCGTCTGAGCGGCTCTATATCTTCCGGCGCGATGCCCATCACCAGAGTATGATTACGAGCGCTACCCACGAGACGCATCTCGTGGGTAAACACCCGCCATCGCTCCACACCTACCTCCGGGTTCATCGCCACCAGGTACTGCACGAGGGGTTCCGGCCCGTCTCCGCATAGCGCCGGCACTCCTCTCCCGAAGTCCGGAAAGTTTATGACAGCGGTGTGGTACCGCGGCACCTCGCTCTCCGGGACGACCACGCACTCGCCGAATCCCTCCCACAGGGCGGGCGACCGTTCTATTATGAGTTTGAGCCACTCGAGTGCGTAGTCGTCCGCGGGTATGTACCTTAGCCCACCGCGGAACGTCGTCGCCAGCTTCTCGAACCGCGGTAGGTGACCGTTTGCCTGCCGGTTACCGCTGACATGGCACTCTTGCTGCGCCTGTTCAACGGTCATCCTCACATGCATGGCCCGCAGCTCGTCCATCGGCATGCGACTGCGCTCCATGACCAGCACCGCGGGGCGCCAAGTCTTAGCGGCCTCGGCGTAAGACGAGGGTCCCGCAGCGTGTGTTCGTGCCACCGCGAGCACGCCACCGCCGGGCGGTAGCGGGCCCGCGGGTGTATCGGGTGTGCCGCGAGTGTGGGGTGTCGCGTGTGTAAGTGTCACGTCAGCGCTAACGATATTCGCGCGCTGGCATAGTTTTTTGTCAGCTGTTACGTTCGACGTGGGCGACACAAAGTCCGAACTCCGCTGTCTCTTCGCTCCTCGGGTCGTCCCCTCCCCTACCCCCGAGTGTATAGTCTCCGTGTCGGACGCGACGATTCCGGCAACCCCCCTCTCTATTCCCCCCGTCCCCGTGCTCACCTCCTTACCCTTTTCCCTCCTAGTGCCGTTAGACGGGCATAGGCCGGTTTTCGTTCCAGGTCGGAGAGCACCAATAGAGACGATTGTTGCCGGGTCGCGCGCCACGTGTTGTGCGTTCAGCGGCAGGGCTTTCGGGGGAGGCGGCGGCCCTCGGGCGCGCGCCGCGCCAACCGGGTTCGTCGAGGGCCCGGCGCTCGGGCCCGGACGTTGCGCGGCCACGCGGCCAAGGCTCGCCGCCCGTGGCAGGTCACGCGTCATGCATGCCACGACAGGGGGCGCAAGCGCCGCCATACCGGGCAGAGGCATGACGCCCTCCTGACGCAGCTGGCTCCACTGCTCCTTCAGCTCATCCCCGAAAGCCCTGCGCTGCCTCAGAAAAGCTCGTCGGCTGACGCCGCGATATAAGCCGGGGGACGGCCAGCCGCCCTCCCGGCGCCCACCTGACCCTACTCCTGCGTCGTGCTCCGCCGCTGTCTCCCGGCGCCGCCCGCGTCGCTCCGCTCCGGCTCCAGGCTTCTGCACTGGTCCAGGTGCTGCTGGCTGCTGGGTGGCTGTCGTGTTCGTTGTCGGTCCAGTAGCATCTGCGGCTGGCGAGGCCTGGGACTCCACCCCGCCGTCGCCTTCGGTAGCCCATTTCTCACCCTCTGGCCCGGAAACCAGAGAGCGCCGGGTGCTAGCCGGGTCGTAGGGCATACTTAAATCCTTAAATTCGCTCATCATTTATGCTTAGCAGGAAACTGTGGAGCAAGCTGACAGTTAGTGGGCGCTCAATATGAAGGGTAGAAGCAGTTGCCCAAGCTACTTCCCCCCGATATTTTGCGTGCTAGATGGTGAGCGGGTCGTCCCGAGAAACACAAGGGAGGCCACGCCCCTCCACCACACACGCCCGGCCACGGGCTGCCGCGAGGGGGGATGGAGTGCTCGGCATACCAAAGGATTAGTTGAAATACCGTTCACCCCACTCCCCCTAGTGCCCTCACTCTTCATCCGGGCTTGGGACCGGCATCGCACTGAAGCTATTGTGCTGAAAGCGAAGCAAAAAGCAAAAGCTAAGCAGCGGGTGGAAAGCAATAACTAAAGTGAAATGGCGACGTTCTGACACGTCGATAGTATTATTTTATGGTCCGTATGCTCAGCCCGCTGGAGTCAATCAGCTGGGTTCCTTATCGTTTGGCGTCTCCACCTGTTCGAATTTTTGAATTTGCATTACAAACTATCTTTTCGCACATTATTTGGCTGACTGACTGACACAAAAACTGTTACGAACGGTTTCGTAACAGTTTTGTGTCAGTCAGTCAGTTTTCGTTTTTCGATTTATAATAATGTCTTTACTTATACATTATCAGTTACGTAATCGACTTTCGGTCAGAGCAGACGTATTTACTTTTGTTGTGAATTATAAATAAAATAAAAATTTGCTGATTCGTGCCCTCGTTTACGGGCATCAACGTAAACTGGGTCGACGGTTGATGTACGGCACGTGCATTGTTTTTAGTGGTAAAATGAACAATTAGTGCAAAAGTTTTAAATAGTTTTTCCAAAATGGACAGCCCGTTCAGCCGGAGCAACAGGACTGCTCATTCGCCGCCCCCCACGCCCACTCATGCCCCCGCGCCTGCGTCGAGGGCCTCGCCTGCGCAGGAGCCTCGCCCTCCGCCAGTGCCCGCCAGAGACACCTGCGAGATAATATCCACAGCCGAAATACAAACTTGGATGTCGACTATAGAGCAAGGTCTGAACGAGGTCTGCACTATTGCAAACGAAGGAAAACTAAATACCGAGCAAAAAATGAAAATAAGCTCATTGTGCCGCAAAGTTGCCCACGGGACTTCGCAGATGGCTATGCAGTATCAGTCCCTGAAAACTAGAGCAGTACAGGCCCAGACTATCATTAAGGAGCTCAACAACCAGCTTGCACAAAACGATTTTTTGACGACAGAACTTCACGACATCAAGAAATGCATTGGCGAGACTTCGAAACCTTGCGCCGAGTTTTCCTTTGCAGATATGGTTAAAAGGGGCACGAATAACTTTTTGAAGCCTACCTTTCTAAACTCAGTGGCCATATATCCTAACGACAAGCAGAAAACCAGCGAAGAGACGAAGTCATTGGTTCAAAAAGTTATTTGCCCTGAAAATTTGCAGCTGCACGTGAGAGGACTTCGCAAAACCAGAAATGGAGGCGTTATTATCAGCACACAAAGTAAGGATGACATTGAAAAGCTCCGTCAGTCCGAGCAGCTTAAAAACTCAGGTCTTTCAGTTGATGAAGCCCATAAAAGGAAGCCCAGAATTGTGGTAGTTGGAGTCCCCACGTCTATGAAAGAAGCAGATGTCTTCACATGTTTATATAAACAGAATGTGGCCGAAGCTATTGAAAATTTAAACCTGGACAATTTTCTCGCCTCGGTAAAATTGAGCCATAAGTCCGGGAAGAAAGATGCTGAGACCTGCAATTACATAATTGAAGTGCCTGCCGCTATTCGCAAAGCCCTAATAACAAAGGAAAGAGTGTTTGTGAATTGGTCATCGTGCCCCGTTCGCGATTTTACACTGGTCACGCGTTGTTACAAGTGTCAGCAGTATGGTCATGCAGCCAAATTCTGTCGGGACGAAATTCACACCTGCGGCCACTGCGCTGGTCATGGACACACAATTAAAGAGTGTCCGAAAAAAGGAGAAGAGCCAATTTGTGCCACTTGCGTGCATTACAAAAAGCCGAGTAATCATTCTACGGGTGCTGCTGACTGTCCAGCAAAACTTATCGCAGAAAAACGGTATATAAACTCGATTGATTATGGTGGCGCCTAAGAGCGCCGGAACTTAAGTATTCTTACTGCCTTCTTTGGTTCAATATTATGAATAGTTTTATTGATGATTTAGATAATTTTTCAGTATCAGAATCGAAATCTTGTGAAGTTGAAGAATGCAAGCAATTTATATCGACCTTTAATAATCCTTTAACTATACTTACTCAAAACATCCGCAGTATCTATAAAAACTTCAACAATTTTTGCATTTTTCAACAGAGGCTAAACGTAAATTGCGATTTTCTTGTCTTTACAGAGTGTTGGCTTAACAAACAATATGATACGCCGCATTTACCTGGGTATAATATGTATAAAAGTAGTATAAATTATAATCAAAATGATGGGGTTATCGTTTATGTTAGGAATCATCATAATATTTCTGTGGAGGAGCCAAATATGCTGGACTGTAACAGACTTTTAGTCAAAATAGGGTCAGATTACGCAATATTGGCTATAAACAGATCGCCTTCACATAAAAATTTATCTAACTTTTTTGATTCTCTCAATGAAACCTTGCAAAAACTATCAACTTTTAAGAATATCATTTTAATTGGAGATATTAATCTCAATGTACATCCAGAAAATACTGATTCAGTGGCCCAAGAATACCTCAACTTGTGTTCTTATCACGGCATGCTGCCTGCACACACGCTTCCTACACACCAGAGTGGGTCCTGCTTAGACCATATCATACTTAAGACCAATTTCCCTTCACTCACGCTTGTTACTAACTCGACAATAACCGATCACAATGCAGCTCTACTGGCCTTAAACTGTAAATTGCCTAAAGTAAACAAATCACGCACGATAACAAAATTAAATGTCCTAAAACTTGAAGATGATTTACGTAACATTGACTTCGAACAAGTATACAATTCCGCTGATCCGCAATTTTGTATTTAATTTGTGTTAGAAAGTGTTCAGAATGCAATTAAAGCAAACTCAGTCAATGTTTACCTGAGTTGCAAAAATTATAACATTAAACCATGGATCACACCTGGATTGATTCGTTGTATGAAACACAGAGACAAATTGCATATGCAAACAAAGTCAAATCCAAATAATTCAGTACTGCAGTTATCGTACAAACGATATAGAAATTTTTGCAATAATTTATTAAGAAACGTAAAGATCAACTACGATAAATCGGTACTCGAAAACGCTGGGAAGAATAATAAAAAAATATGGAATTGTATTAAAAATGTGACTCATACCGCGAAGCGACATGAATCATCCTCAGGTTTACTACATGTAAACTCGACACCGCTGACCTCAGCTAACATAGCGAATGAGTTTTTTGTCAATATCGGCAAAATCTTGGCGGAACAAAGCCTAGGCCAGTCTAGCCAGCTAAATAGCGCATCTTCTTTTACGTGTAGCCACGTCTCATCATCGTTCGCATTATTGGACACCGACGAAGCCGAGGTGAATGCAATAATAATGGGCTTAAGAGATGATTGTGCTGTTGGTTGGGACAATATATCTTGCAAAATAATAAAACAATTCAAACATATTTTGATTCCACCCTTGACTTATATTTTTAATCAATGTTTATCGACAGGAATTTTCCCAAAATGTCTTAAAAAAGCTGTGGTGGTCCCCGTATTTAAATCTGGCAGTAAAGGTCAAGTCACAAATTATAGACCTATATCCTTACTTGCTTCCGTGTCTAAAATTCTAGAAAAAATAGTAAACAAGCGGTTAGTCAAATATTTGGAATATAAATCGGTTCTATCCAGGGCTCAATTTGGGTTTAGAGCCAGGCTTTCTACTGCCGATGCTGTACATCATATGACTGACTTCATTGCGCAGGAGCTTGATAAAGGCAACCATACATTAGGCATTTTTCTGGACCTAAAAAAAGCCTTTGACACCGTATATATTCCCCTCTTATTACGTAAGCTAGAATATTTGGGTATTCGAGGAGTCCCGTTAAATCTTTTTTCAAGTTACCTAAGTGAGAGGACACAATGTGTAAAAATTGGTAATATTTTCAGTTCTGACCTGGAAAACACAAATTTCGGAGTTCCCCAGGGAAGTATTTTGGGACCAACCCTGTTTTTGGTCTACATTAATGATCTATGTAATTTAAAACTAAACCACGGCACCATCATTTCGTACGCCGATGACACTGCTCTACTTTTTTCCGCTGATTCTGAAAAAGAGGTCTACAGGTATGCGCAAACTGGTTTTAATACAGTAAACAAATGGCTTCAGCATAATTTATTAACATTGAATACAGATAAAACATATTACATTAATTTTAGTATGAGAAAGAAAAAGTCAACGGAAGAAATTTTAGAAATTTTTGCCCATTATTGTCAAGACCATGTGAATACCCAATGCACGTGTACCGCGATAAAGATCACAAATAAAATTAAATACTTAGGCGTCATAATAGATAGTACTCGAACTTTCAGACCACATTTGGAAGCCTTAAATAACAGACTTCGTAAATTAATGTTTGTTTTTAAAAAACTGCGACATGTCGCGGATTTAAAACTAATCAGACAGGTTTATTTCGCTCTCTGTCAGTCTATTATAACTTATTGCATAACTTCATGGGGTGGTGCGGGTAAAACTATATTATTAACTGTAGAGCGAGCCCAACGAGCGATACTCAAAGTTGCTACTTGTCGTCCTTTTATTTTTCCTACTAAACTACTCTATGAATCATGTAAAGTACTAACAGTAAGGCAGTTGTTCATACTAAACATCGTTCTAAAACAGCACGCAGCTCTTCCCTATAGCGCAGAAATTACTAACAAAAGACGGAATTTTAATGTCTGCCCTCAACTAACAAACTCAAAACATGCTTTTAGTTCTAAATTTTACAGGTTTCTTGGGCCGCTTCTCTACAATAGGTTAAACGCGTTAATTAATATATATCCGGTCAACTACAATAACTGCAAAAAACTAATCACGGAAGTCCTTCACAATATGTCGTACGATGATACGGAAAAATTGTTGTTTATAGTGAAATGAGATGAAAATGCAATCTTTAACTTTCATATTATTATAGGTATACAAATTTCGCGTGCAATTTTTAAATATTAGGTAGACATATATTTTATAGCTTAGTCTTCAATTTTTTAGTAATGTATAAAACATTAGGTAGGTTTTTAAGTAGTACGTCACACGATTGCACTGTAATCAGTTTTAGCAGTATTTTACTTAGTTTTAGGTAGCAAATAGTTATTTTATTTATATATATATATTATTTAGCATTTTTTGCTCTTTTTCAGCCTGAAACACAGGTTTCACCTAGTTCAGGCAGTTGTGTGTGTGTGTTATTTATTAAATGTTTTTGCTTTTCAAGTGTAATGTTGACTTTGATGTTTTTAAATAAATTATTTTATTTTTTTTATTTTTATTATTTTTTGCGGCTTTTTAGTAGTTCCAAGATACGCTTCTACTTTTTTAAAAAAATACTTAGGAACCCATCTGACTCCGGGATATTACTGTACACTCACCATGGTTACGTAATACCAACATTCAGGTTTTAGAAAATGCTTGCATTTTTTATCGTTCGCCTCCCAGTCTAGTATGTAATATAGTCATAATTATAGTAGTTTATTCATATCACCATTTGTTACATGTTAAGTAGTAAAAATACATCTATCTATATTAATAAAAATATTTCCTGAGTGACTGACTGACAGACTGCCAACAGCCCAAACCACTGAAGATAGAAACTTGAAATTTGGATATTACGAGTAAATGTACATTGATTAACGTAATGGTGCACTAAAGATGAAAATTTTGAAAATTGAACCTCTAATGTGGTAAAATGGGACCTTTTGTTCGTATGTGATTTTTTACTACCTAGAGCTAGACCGATTGACTTTAAAACTTCGTATACATATTGTCCAAACAAAATGAAAAACCTACAACTGATCCTGTTTTCAGAATTTTCCTTATCTAAGGAATCAGATTAGGTCCTAAAATTTGTTAAATAAAAACAACAATTATTATTACATCTATCTGGATAAAATTTGATATGGAAAAATTTGATGGGTACAGTTTTTTATGATAACGACTTAAATTTCGTTGATAAACATTTTTTTACGCTAAGTTAAGATGATGTAGGAAGGAAGAAGGTAGGAAGATGTAGAATGCCTAAAAGGCAAATGTAAAAAGTATTTTTAGTTTGGCACGCTGAGCTCTTTCAGCTGGTATGATGTTAGTTCTAAGAGCAGTGCAAGCACATGCACAAATACGGTACTTATTGTGCATTCATACAATGTTCTTACGTTTGTATAACCAGTTTAAATTTGGCTACAGTTCTAAAAAAAATAGTTACGTATGTAAGATTTCTGTTTCTGGATACCAAAGTTTTATGTGAAAGTTCCAGTTGAGGTTAGAATCGATATGCATTCCTAGTTACTTTACAGAATCGGCTCAGCCCAAATAGGTACACTGTGTATTTGTGACAGCTTGGTTACATGAAAAAGTATGTAATTTAACTTTTTAATGTTTTATATCACGAGGTTGTACTCACGTTTATTTTTCATAGTCATTATTATACTAGCTGCCCGCCTCGGCTTTGCCCGGGTACAATTGGCTAGAGAAGACAGATTTTATAAATATTGTGACTATACATATACTTACCACGTAATGTAGGTATACGTCACACACATGCTAGACATACCAGATAAACCATTATTATGAGTTGACTGCCTCGGTGGCTCAGTGGTTAGTGACCCTAACTTCTGGATCAAAGAGGCGTGGGTTCGATCCCCACCAGGGCAAATATTTATGTGATGAACATAACTGTTTGCTCTGTGTCTGGGTGTTATTTAGTTACTATCTATATAAGTATGTATTTAAAAATAAGTACATGTAGTATATCAGTCTCTGGCAGCCATATCACAAGCTTTGCTTATTTTGGGGTCAGAGGCCGTGTGTAAGATGTCCCAAAATATTTATTTATTATTTATTTAGTTAGAACCTACCCAAATCGCGGAAGTTTCCGTAGTCTTAAACTGTTCGAAGTTTATCTAAAAGAAAGATAGTATTAGCATATATCTAAATAAAAGTGAGTTCGTTTGTGTCGGGTGGCTGTACATAATATATAGCCTTGATTTGAGAAAATGACAGTGATGAAAATGAAATAAACGGTTAAAATATTAGAGACCCACAGTCCATCTACATTCTACCTATGTGAGTTAGTTTGTTGATCTTGTCTTCACTCGAGAACTTTGTAAAACATTGGACCTCAGTTTTACGAATTGTGTGCGCTACCTATGGCCTCTTTAACTTGCTAACCCAAAGAACAGGATCGAAAAAATCGAAGCGCTGGCATCCAACGTGTTCTGGTGGTCTCGACCAGATCTTATATTTACGTGAAGACCTTCGCTACACTTGCCAATAAATTATCTACATTCGAGAACTTTACACAAACACACAACACTCAACCTATGTGTCACAAACTATGTGTCAGGACACTTACCTATAGGAGCGTAGCTACCGTAGTATCAGCTGTATCAACGATACGGGGCCCCCGAGCTACAGGGGCCTTAACGTGTGAAGTAAAATAAGTATAGATATATATATATAAAAAATATATATAAAATAAGTAAAACTTAGTAAAATGTTATCCATATTGTCACTTAATCTCGTGCTTCCCGAATAAAAGTCATCTCTTTTTTTCCCGGGTTAAGCGTTCGCCCAAAAGTTATCTATAGAGGCAGACATTTTAGAACAACTGAAATCTTCTTCAGCTATACTTACTTAACTGATATAGGTAATTATATTCTATTGAATCAATTTGACGAAAAAAGTCAAGAAAAGTGTATATTAAATTTGAATTGTTTAGCTAGCTCAATTTCTAGGAGGAAGTGACAACTTATAAATAACCGTGTTACCACAAAAGTTTTACGCACGCTAAAGCGTGCGTACAGTGTTTAACAGTACAAATTGTACGGTTAGACAGTGTTTAAATCTTTTGTGGTAAGGCGGTATATATTTATGTAAGAGGAACGCTTTGTTTTGGTTTATTCGAGTAGTAATTTACTAAATTCGAATGGCAACACAGTGTGAATTCAGAAGTTGGTTTTCTGTGTTGATTGAATGAATTATCGAATTAAGTTTTTCCTATTGGTCAATAGTGCGTTTCCTATTGGTTTGACTTGATTTCATTTAAATTCTCCTCGAGACAGCGCCCGCGCCACCTGTGCGCACTGACAAGTAATAACATTGACGATGGCGGACGACGACGAGAACCACGCGGATTCTAATCCATCTGAATTCGCGACAGCAGCGGTGGGATCACTTCCACAAGCACCCTGCGCGTCTACCGTGACACCAGCTACCCATAACCAAGAATTACGCCGGGATATCATAATCAAGAAAATATCCCCAAAGAACCATCGACGTCGAGAACTGAAGAACATAGCCTGCCAGATAGCGATACGTGGGCGGCATTTTTGCAAAATATGATGTCGTGTATCCAGACTAACCAGAAAATATCTACGAGCGCTTCTGAACCAAGAAAATTGAAGGCCAGCGAGATTCACCTACCGCCATTTGACCCGGATGAGTGTCAATTTACTGCGGCCCAATGGTGTGAAGAAATCGACCATCATCGGAAAAATAATTCATGGACGGACTACGAGACCAGAAATGCTTGTTTCACGCATTTGCAAGGACATGCGAAGAAATGGGCGGCGCGATCTTATCCTTTATGTACAACTTGGGAAGAACTGAAGACTCGACTCACTCTGCAGTTTGCGGCAACGAAAAGGTTCCACGACCTTTTCCGTGCTATGGTGGACTACAAAACTGACCAGGCGACGAGCTACATCGAGTATTCGAGCAACAAGTTGGCGCTAATAGATCGACTGGAGACCGGCTGGAGAGTCTAACAAAATCGAGGTAGTTATATCCGGCATCGCGGATGTTCAGGTACGCTCTGAATCACTTAAAAATCATGGCAAAAGGCTTTCTGATGCTTAATGAAATGATACTGAATGTAATTGGATATAATTTTGTATACGAGTGAGAAGCGGCATGGATCAATACGTGACTGAGCACACCGAAAAATATTCTTTCACGACAAACAAAATCTTATATGTGTTTTAAAATGTGCCAATGAAAAAATTGGATGGATTATACTGCAAGGTTTTTTTTACTTCTTGAAGAATAGTTTTAGTTCTTGTCTTACAAAAAAAACGATTTGTGTTCGATTAACGAGATGACTATGAATTATGATTTAAAGGTTCTAAAACAGCGCGGGCGAAACCGCGGGTTTTAAGCTGTGTAACATTATAATAATGATGGTACTATAATATTCTGTCTTCTTCAGTACAAGTAGCTTTCATAGTAATTGAGGCAAGTACAATATATTGTACTTGCCTGTTAACTTTATTTCCTTTGTAGACTAATAAATGTTTTATCTATAAATTCATTAATTATTTTACTACCATCAAACGGTGAAGTAGGTAGGATAGCTTTGCCATAGCTTGGCGTTCGAAAATATACCAAATGAAACTTATACAAGCTGATTGGTAAAAAATTAGCATCCTTTTAGGGGCTAATTCTGTACATCAAAACTAACAAATTTTATTCTGCAACTTTTGGTAAAACTCAAAAAAATAAATCAGCTGTCCCATACATTTTGTCAAAGGTGAATGATATTTTTCAATGGAACAACAATTATTTTTTTGAGATTTGATAAAAGTCGTTGAAAAACAGTTGTTAATTTCATCCTTTTAGGGGCTTATTCCGTACATACGGAATAAGCCCCTAAAAGGATGCTTATTGTTTACCAATCACCCTGTATAGAGATAACATGATGTACAAAATTCCAACCCCCCACTACCCCTCAGGGGGCTACAGCACTCAGTTTTAAGAGTTCACCACTGAACATAGGCCTACTTACAAAGGGCCATCGGGCCACCTCTTTCTCGCTGACCTTAAGTCCCATGATCATCAATATGTATCGTCTTCTCGGTGTGACTGACAAACGACGATGATGGAGTACTGAATACTCCGAAACTGGTCGGATTCAGTTCAGTATGTCGTACGATAAACGTATATTCCATATTTCAAGTTCCTGTCTTTAGCGGTTTGGGCTATCCCTAAAGAACCCTATAGATTTTCCTAGATATTATTAATTCCTATATTGAAACATGCTGTGTGCTTCCTTCATGCCAGATTTCAACCATAACCGTTCAGCTGTTTGGATGTAACTTTCGGACCTTATTTGACCCCGAAAAATTCGGGAAAACAGGAACAAATGTATTTTTTATTTTGTCTGTAAAGCATCCATACAAAGTTTCAAGGCATTTGGTACAGGGAATAAAAAGTTACATACAAACGAAAAGGGCCCGTTTTACCCATTTAGAGATCGATTTTTCAAAATTTTCTTCCTTAGTTCTCCATCACGTCGTACAATATACCATATTCCAAATTTCAAGTTTATATCTTAAGCGGTTTGGGCTGTAGGCTGCCTGTCAGTCAGTCACTCAGGGAAGCCTTTTATGTAATAGATGATTAACTCGAATAACGCTTATAACTATTAAAAAAAACAGTAAAAAGAAACGAATGCTCTTATGGCAATATAGGCGACACCCAAACATGGATAGTAAAAATAAATTAACAAAATATTTAATGGTGTTTAGAAAAATTTCGAAGCTAACTCAAAAATCTCAGAACGACTACGCTATAAAAACTGCCACAAATAAGTCTAAATGTACCTGGGGCATAATTAATAGTGCAAAATGCAAACCACCAAAACAAACCACTAAACCAATGCAATTGGCGAATAAAAGAAGGCGATAGTATTGTTACTGATCCCAATATGACAAAATTGAGCCCGTTAGTACTAATTGTTACCAAAAAAATGAATCATTAATTGTAAGAAGACCAGACTCTATGTTCTTCTTTCCCAGCACTGCGCTCAATATTTCTGCCGTGCAGGCTCTAAAACGCAGTATGAGCAAAAACGCAGTTTCGAGAAAAACGCGAAAAACTTTGTGGTTTGTTTTTTTCCTATGTTACAAGGTTTTATGACGTATGTTTTGAATGCCATTAGGCGCATCTGGATTCGGAGAAAGACTTCACGAGAGAAAATACGCACTTAGATTATTAAATGATAAACAAAACCGATTTTGAAAAAAATATCCCAAAAAACGAGCTGTTACCACACATAAAATTTAGTGAAAAAGTACGCAAAATCAGATTAAAATGCAGTAATTTGAGTTAGTACTGCAAAATTATGCGTGACATGTACTACTTTGCTGTTTAAAATGCAGTATCAGATTTATTTTACTGCATTTTAAAATGTGTCTTGAGTAAAATGTAGATGCAGTATGTTAATAATTATTGGCTAAATTACGTAAGCTACTAATTTTATGGAGTAAGAAAGAGACAAAGTCTATCTGAATATTTTTTACTAAAGATTGAGTAAGAAATCAACACTTCAACATAAACAGAAATCAACACAATCACTTATTATTATTTAGAACTATAATAGTTCAGACTTTTATCATAAAAGTCACTTTTATCATAGCAATTTGGGTTAGTTAAACTCACAGTACAGAGGTAGTAATTAAAACTTAAACTTAATTCAATTTAAACCACTTTTAACATTTATGATTAACTGTCAATAATCAGTGCCGGATTTAGAGGTCTCGAGGCCTTGGGGCAACAAAAGAGTGGAGGCAACCTGGCTCAAGATTATTTTCCAAATAAAATGAATACTGTTTTCCAGTCTAGGGAGTTGATACTTCCTGAAGATGGGTAGTAAATTGCAAATGCTTATCAGGGCCATCTGACTATTGACATTTTATTGATTGCCAGATTAGAATGAACAAATAAAGATCTATGATTTCTGTTTATATTTAAGGGTGATATAATAAATGTACTTTAGGTATAAGTAAAACAGCGAAATAGATATCAAAGGAAGAGTTGTTTACTAGTCGGGAATTGAAAGATTTTTTCCCGAAGTCACTGTTTGTGGGGGCTTCTTTTTTGTGGAGGCCCAGAGCTGTAGTCCCGGTTGCCCTCTCCTAAATCCAGCCCAGCCAATAATACTTACGAAAAAGAGAAATATGCAATAAAAACGAATGAGATCTTTCAATAGAATGGCATAGACATACTTAAACACAAATGACTGTCTAAGAACAAAAATCATATTCTTCTAAGTATACTAACAAAATAAATGCACTCCTTCCGTATGTTTTAACTATTTACCTATTATCCTACGTAAACACAAAAAGCTTCAAAGATAAACTTAATGAGATTCCTCGTCATCATTATCAAAGACAAAGTTTTCGTCACCATCATCGATTTCTGAAGTAGTTACTGGAATATTTCTCCAGAAATTTTTTCGGTTTTTAGGCATTAAAGGCCTTAATTTATTTATTATGTCTAGTTTTCTGGCAGAAGGTATAGCCTTGGGCTGAGATCTCACTTCTAGTTTGGGAGGTTTCTTTGATTTTAAACAGTTTAATTGGCCGTATTCTTCAGCATCCAAATTCTGTTTTGTAATAAAGACAGTATTTGTGTCTCTTTACTATTACTTCAACTAGGAATATCTTTAAGATATATTCTGTTTCCTGAACGATCTTTGAGTTTTTGCTGCGAAACAAAGAAATCGGATACTTTCAACTGTTTGACATAAGTCTTATCCGAGTTCGACTTCTTTATGCCTGGCAGAAGTCCTGAAAGTCATAAACTTTTCTTTGCTATTAATTATGCCTATCAAGAAAGTCAAAGGGCACCAATTTTCTTCTGGGCCGAACAATTATCGAGCCATGTTGTATGTTGCAGCTCGATGGAATGTTTCAGATATAGCACGGTTAACCAGACGCGAGTTAGATGTTTTACGTGATAGATAGCGCATACTTCATGGATATGATTTAGTATATAAGCTGTTGTTATTCTTTAATAAAAGAGACATTACACATTGACAGAGAAAGACTATAGTATCTTATTGTCTCCATCCGCCACCTGGCAAATTGGTGACCCCGAGTGGCCCGAGTGCAGTATCAGTGGGGGCCCCACTGCCATACCGGCAAAGTGGTGACCCCCTACCCGAGTGTCGCGCAATGTAGTGAACAAGCAAGAAGATTTGGAGGGTTGGCGATAAATCCGCTGGATGACGTCAGACCTGCACCCCCACACCATAAACCATCGACACCTGGACAACGAGAAAAAAAACCTATGAAAGTTTTTTTTTCGAGAGTTTGAAGATGTGGACTCAACTTTGCAACAGAGAAACACAACAAGTACGCATAATTCAGCAAGAAAGATGTACCTACAGACAACAGCACAAATCACATGGATAACGAGAAGCAGTTTGTCACGCAATTTTTGAAGTAACATATGAGTGAACGTCAAATCCAGGGTTCTGTAGCAGCAATAAAACGCGAATAACCCTTGGTATTTTGCTTACGAGTGAATTGATGAAATTGAATCAGCAGTTGCCAGCAGCCGAATATAGGACCACATGAACTTGAGATGCCAATGCTGCCGCCGGAAATTCAGGTTGGATCTGCAAGTATTTTTTCGAAGTTGGCACCACTGTACGAGGACAAATCGAAGGTGGCGGAAAATTGCGTAGTACTGGAGGATTTGCCCAGACTCGTTTCCATTGCCAAACGACTGGTCGGTTATATATATAATTATATAGAGAATATATGTGATATGGGAAATATGGCTGAAGCTGCAAACGCAAGAAGATATATGAAATGTTCAGAGATTACGGAAAAAGTGTGTTGTGACAATATTTTTTTAGTCTTTTGTGCAAACTCAGGATAAAATCAGTGATAACGGTAATATAGGAACGTGAAAATAGATGGAAATTGTGTAATGCCAAAATATCGAAGTCCAAGTTCATAGGTAAACTGATAGGATTTTTATGTGAATTGTGTAAAACCTTTTTTGTTTTTTAACTATAGGCATGTAATTTATATCGTTATATTTAGATTGTTTACAAACTGTATTTTAGTAGGTAATTAGATCACTAGTAGGTAGTATGTATTTGCTTAGTTAGAGCTTTGTCATCACATTTCGAGTAGCGTCATACTGCGAATCGATTTACGTGATCAAAGGAATTCAGGCGATTTGAAGAATAATGTGTAACTATGCGGAATTTTTATAATATATTAATAGAGTTATATCAAGTTCATCAGTGAATGTACGTGAAACAATTATAAGCACGTGCCTGTAGGCTGCCGAGCTGACTAAGCCAATTTCAGGTTCAATTTTAGCTGATGCAAACAAACTATACAATATAAAGTCATCAAGATCGCTGCAACATGATTAATAGGATTTTTGTTAATTTTGGTTCGACTATTTTTAGGTAATAATTATTTGTGAATATATATTACACTTTTTTTTTCCAAGCGGAAAGTACTGTTGCAGCTCGATGGAATGTTTCAGATATAGCACGGTTAACCAGACGCGAGTTAGATTTTTTACGTGATAGATAGCGCATACTTCATGGATATGATTTAGTATATAAGCTGTTGTTATTCTTTAATAAAAGAGACATTACACATTGACAGAGAAAGACTATAGTATCTTATTGTCTCCATCCGCCACCTGGCAAATTGTAATTGTTACGGCATCTCTTCGGCTTAATAAAAACACCCGAAAAGTACTCACCAGGTCCTCTTGCTTTCTTCCAGAATGTTTTCCATGCCAAGCTACAGCCGTAACACACCGTAGTCCTCGAGAGCATAACGCCAGAAGCGTGAAACAAAAGCATGGTGGTGTTGTTCTTCAAAAAAAGTGACAACACCTTATTGATAAAATACTGATCCATCTCGCTTCTGACCCATGTTTATAAGTTGTTTTCAAGGGTCATTACGAATCGTCTCGAACGCAGACTTGATGACTTCCAGCCTCCCGAACAAGCCGGTTTCCGAAAAGGTTTTAGCACCATGGACCACATACATACGCTGCGGCAGGTTATACAGAAGACCAAGGAGTATAACCTGCCAATTTGTTTGGCGTTTGTGGACTATGAGAAAGCCTTTGAATCATTCGAGACATGGCTTGTACTTGAGTTTCTCCAACGATGCCGTACTAACCATCGGTACATTGAAGTACTGAAGTGTTAGTATAATAACACCACTATGTCGGTTCGAGTACAGGAAGAGAGCTCCAAGGCGATCCCTTTGAAGAGAGGCGTAAGATAGGGAGACGTATCTCGGACGCTGTTTACTGCTACTTTGAAGAACGCCTTTAAGCTCCTGTAATGGAAAGGATTTGACTTCAACATCAATGGCGAATACATCACTTACCATTAATTTGCCGACGATATCGTGGTCATGGCAAAGTCGATGGAAGAATTCAGCATGATGCTCGAAGGCCTCAATCGAGTCTCTCAAAAGGTGGGTCTTCAAATGAACATGGACAAAACAGAGGTCATGTGTAATTCTCATGTTGTACCCACCCTAATTTCAGTTGGAAACTCGGTGCTTGAAGTCGTTGAATTGTACGTCTACCTAGGACAAGTAGTCCAGTTAGATAGGTCCGACAAGACAAGATAGAAGCTAATCACCGAATCCATCTCGGTTGGGCAGCGTTCGGAAAATTGCGTAACGTCTTCTCGTCCGACATAGGCACAGAAACGTGGTCCCTCACTATGGACCTTATTAGTAAGCTCCAAGTAGCCCAACGAGTCATAGAGAGGGCTATGGTCGGAGTTTTTCTGCGAGATCGAATCTAAATTGAGGAGACCCGTAGAAGAACCAAAGTTACCGACGTAGCCCAGCGGATTGGCTGGTTAAAGTGGCAATGGGTAGAGCTTATAGCGCGAAAGACTTATAACCGATGGGGTCGAAAAGTTCTCGAGTGGGGACCACTTACAGGCAAGCGTGCCGTAGCACATCCGTCCACCGACAAGGTGGACGGATGACCTCATTAGGACCACAGGATCGCGCTCGATTTAAGCCGCTACTAATCGGTCTTATTGGAAATCATTAGGGGAGACCTATGTCCAGAAGTGGACGTCCTATAACTAAAACGAACGACGATGCTTCAGCATATACTGAATTAGTGCTTGTATACTTCTTAAGAGGCTCAAAAGTTTCGTTATAACCCACTAGTCTATAAAATATCGCACTTTTAAATAAATAACTTGGATAAATAAGTGGAAGCAACCTTCTAGAAATCTGCAGAAAAGTTAACGTCTTTTTCTAGCTAAAATGCAGTAGTAAACTCCACGAAAGCAGTGGAATACAATAACTTGATTCAAATTACCAACTATAATGCAGTAATTACGACTTTTACTGCAATTTAGTTGTAAAATGTTATTATTTAAGTGTTAGATATTATCGATTATACTGCAGTAAATAACTAAAATACTGCAATTTAATTAGTAACATTGACAGCAACAAGCAACCTATGACATAAATAAAGGACAGTTTTATTAACTTCACTGCATTTTACTTTGTTTTGACTGTATGGAAAAAATAGGTGATGCTATCTAAAACACCACGTCTTTGTACCTTACTGCATACTAGTCTGTAATCATTTTGAAAAGTAATAAAAATAAAATTTGCAGTATTAATATTTTCAGTACATTACCTATTTACTGCATTTTAGTTTATGTGGTCCTCATATTTTTAAAGTTTAGTTAACAGATTTTTTGTAGCAATAACGACATTTACTGCATTTTATCCGGGAGAACAAAGTTATTAAAATACAGTAATTGCTCTTACTGTATTTTAGATAGTTTATCGTTACAGTTTGCACAAAACATTCCTAGTTACTGCGTTGAGGCATTTGTTTTTAACTATCTTGTAGTTGAGATAATCAAAAACCGATTAAATCATTCGATTCCTTATGGCGTGCCCATTACGGTTCAATATTTAACTCAAAAACGTCAAAAAGTCAGATACTGCGTTTTAAGGACTGCACGGCAGATTTATAGAATAAATAACTCGTTAAAAATACTGATAGTGGCTACGTGTAGGCTACGATGGTATTGTACAAATATAATAAAGCAAGTCTCTATTTACATATTATTATGTGAACGCCTGAGCTACATTACGAATTTATGTATTGGTACAGGTATAATTATATCCGGACGAGCTTAAGATTTACATCATAAAGCCAGTATTAAAAAAATAATAATCGAGAAATCATAGGTTATTATAGGCCCATCTCACTTATCCCCATCTTCTCAAAAATACTGGAAAAATATACGTACTCGCAAATTTACAATTACTTAGAGAAGAAAGATAATAATATATTGTGTTATGAACAGAAGGGATTTTGTGAAAGAAAAAGCATAGACCTGGCAATTTATGATTTTTTAAATAATTTTATGAGTAATGTTGACACAACTACGCCTGTTTGCGCAATATTTTGCGATATAACCCAAGTCTTTGACTATGTCCAGCACAACACTTTTCTAAGTACATTCAAATTGTACGGTGTAAGAGGAAATAGCAATGATCTTATAAAATCATATTTGAGCTTCAGAAATAACTATACTGAGATTTCAGAAGTAGATATAACCAAAAAACAAGAGGTTGGGTACAAATCGGATGCCCGTACACTAGATTGCGGTATACCACAAGGTAGTGTGCTAGCTTCTATGCTATTTTCGGGATATATCAATGATCTCGCTAAAGCAGTTGACTATCCAATGACTCTATTTGCCGACGATAGTACTGTGACAATAAATAGTACAAATAGAGACACATTCGAGATAGAAAAAAATATGGTATCCTCACACTACCGTCGCTATATATATTGGAAGTCGTTTCTTTCGTGACAACAAATCTCCGCCTTTTCGGTAGCTGGACTAATGCAGGTATATACGTACATGATTCCATGACGAGATGAGAATTTGCCCTCGACCAGCTAAAACTGCACTAATGAAAAAAAGTATTTTTGTATATGATACCCAAAGACATACGAGACCTAAATATTGTTATGTTTAAATGTAAATTAAAATCCTTGCTAGCCCGAAAATGTTACTACGAAATCTGGAAATTTTTAGGTGACAAAAGGTTGGTGTATTAAATTCCGATTTTTTTTTGTTATTTGACTTTTTTATTGTTATGTTCAGATCCGAATAATGTTTATTATTTGACTTTTTTATTATTATTATGTTCATTTATGTTTAATGATTTTTGACATAATGACTTATGAATATATTTTTGTGATAAGTTTTAATGACAATACTACACTACTACTACATAGAAAGCAATTGGATCATCCACAGACCCTTGAAGGTCTAAAGATAATCCAAGTGCTCAAGCCCACTGCCAGTTGGCAGCGTGCCCAGCATGCTGGCAGCATTGCCACGCTGAATGGCAATGCTTATACGTTGAGCCAAATAAACAAATTTTTTTGTGTGACATTTTTTAAGTTTTATATGATTACCGTGTTTTATGACAAATAAATAATCTTGAATCTTAGTGCGTCTCTTACACACCTTGACACCTTCTTGAACGGCGACAATTATTCGCCCTCTGCCAAGGCTGCGAAGTGGGTAAACCACACAGATGCAACGGTGGTTTCATGGTGTAAGCCGATGGCTATCACGCTCTCAGTTGTCATCGATGCACGAGTAGGTTTCTGGAATATTACGTCCTCAACGACATAGTCCGCAGAGATTAAATATCGGCGTACATATGCGTGCTAGAACTGTCACGTTTTAGCAGATCCGACTGTATAAGAAGTCAATTGGTTTGACTCTGGCGCCATGGAAAAACGGCTACGTGGCGTGGGACGCTACTTGCGTTTACACTGCTGCCGCTTGTATTGTGTAAAAAGGTTGGAGACCTACATAAGTTACTTTATATGCCGAAAAATAAAAGGTTACTATGAGATAGCATAAAAATCACGCGAGTGAAGGCACTGGGTAAGCTAGTTGATAAATGAAAGAACTTGATAAATACACAAACTGTTTATACTTGATAAATACACAAACTGTTTATACTTCACGCCGATTACACAAAAACAGAGCAATATTTTAATAGTACATTATGATATATAAGTGCGCTAAGTTGAAAATTACAGCCGAGGCTGTAATTTTCAACTTACCGCACTACACACGAGTAGGCGAGGGCTATAAGAAAGCAGAGGCTGTAATTTTCAACTTACCGCACTACAATGTTTTATAACATATTTGCGAGGAAATTAATAAAACTCTGACTTTCTTAAACGAATAAATCTTTAATTACTTGTTAAATCAGTTATAGAAATTTGAACAATTATTAAAAGTGATCGTTACGTTGCCAGAATATTGACCACTTTTCTGACATAAAAACTCTTTACAAAGATTTTAAAAAATATCGTTCATTTTTAGTCGCAGCATCTTAAAAAACCGTGCATATTGCTTTATTAAAAAAACTCGTGCATTTTACATTACAATAACGCACAAGTGCGTAATGAAATACATTACGATATTGAAATTGGTGTAATTACAGCCACTTTACGAGCAAATATTTTATAAATAGCTTTAAAACTAGAGCTACATACAAATACAGATATAGATTTTTTATTAATTCATATGGCGGATTTATCGCTTTCTCCGATCTCATTCAAGCAACTTTAATATACTTAAGCAGACTTAAAAAGATGGTGTATGTGTTTACTGCGGTGTTACATTTAAAACATTTATATTCGTGCCGACCTCGTATGGTTTGGATATGGGGCCTTCAGTACCAATGTCTCAACTCCATACGGCCCAAATGTGAGAACACTGCCAATATTTCAGCATTTATTTAATATGCATGTGACATTTGCAGTACAACAATAAGATAAGTGATGCAGAAGCTGAGAACCATCCCGGGCAGCCTGGCGTCCAAAGGTATCACTTTGTATACCACAAACTTCAGCGGGTGAGCTTCCACGTAGCGGATGAATTTGTCTATCTTCCGAGCTTCGATTTCATCTAAAATATAAAAGCAACATTATAGCGTCTGTATAGTTAGCTATAAGCTGCGCAGATCCCTTTTTTTCATGCACCTGAAATGATGAATTCGCTACTGCGCAATGACTCGCCTCGTGTTCACGGACACCATAAAGTTTGATCCGGCCTACACATAATTTTTATGCTAGATTGTCACATTACTATTATGTTATAAGTAGTTCTCTTTTATCTTTTTCTCTACGACTACGATAGCAAACAGTGCTAGAAATATCTTAAAATAAAAGCATAAATCAATAAATCTTAATATACCAATCTTAATATCTTTCAACGAGAAATTCTCGTATATTCATTTGTTGAAATGAAGTCCTTCAAAAGCTTTTTAGCACCACAATGAGTTTCTTTCTTACCTATGTACTACGGAATTTCACAACACTGGCTTTTCGGTAAAATTTATGCGTTTTCAACGCCGTGACGAATATGGTATCTTCAAATTTTCAAACCTTAGGGAACTTATCTCTTTTTTCTATGGTAGTACACCATCCTACTAATATTATCAACGCGAAAGTTTGTGAGGATGGATGGATGGATGGATGTTTGTTACTCTTTCACGCAAAAACTACTGAACGGATTGAGATGAAACTTTGCAATAATATAGCTTAGATATCAAGTTAACACATAGGCTATGAATTATAATGATATGTTGCGTATGCGGGCGATGCCACGGGTAAAACTAGTACCAAATATTTCTAAATTACCTACCTTGGCATAGAAGTAGTTTGTCATGCAGTATGTGGATTATAGTGTCAGCTTGTGATGACAACATGCCTGCCATAATTGCGGGAGCAAAGGTTACCATAAATTTGAACAGTACCCAAACAGTTCGAGCCACTACTTCAGTCATCTGGAAAAAACAGAATCGTTATGTGATATATATTTAGCTACATTTACGTAGATATTTAAGAAACTGAAATGATATGGAGAGGATCACCAGGTAAGCGCTACAAAAGAAGACCCTACACATAAACAGACGACGACATCAAAAATAATCAGCCAAGTACGAGCAGGACTCGCGCACGCAGGGTTCCGTACTCTATGGGAGCTTCCTTAAATATTTATTTTATTTTAATTACTTATTATTGAGTTGCATTTACAACTAAACATTCTGTGAATATTTCAAGTTATTACTCGTATTATCTACCTGTTACTACTCGTATTATTGTCGAGCGAAAAAAATGGTAAAAAATTCAGGTATGTTGTTGTTGTTAGAGCCCCCCTTAAATATTAATTTTATTATGTTTTTAATATATGTTGTTATAGTGGCAACAGAAATACATAATCTGTGAAAATTTCAGTTTTATAGCTATAACGGTTTATGAGGTATACAGCCTGGTCACAAACAGCCAGACGGACAGCGGAGTCTTAGTAATAGGTTCCCGTTTTTATCCTTTGGGTATAGAACCCTAAAATGAAATGGCATGAAAAAGGAAAAATATAAAAAAATACATATTTTAAGGAGACCTACACCCAAGTAGAGTTCCTGGTACACGTTGAAAATTAGTTTTTAAAGAATACATTTCATACCCACAAATTCATGCACAAAAAAATTAATGAACAAAATAATATAGTTTGACTTACTGTTACGTCAATATTTGTCATTTTTGTTGCTCTAAAATAAATGCACCACATGGCATGGGCCCCATGGACAGATAAATTTATAATAAACTGGAAAAAAAGATCAACGCAGTCACAAGTTAAAACTTCAACAAAAAAGTCAGTCACCAAATCATATCACATGCATGCAACGTTTTTTCATCAAATGTGCCTCAGTGTCTCCAGTTGACAATTTTTGACCAGTGTGTATGTTTTGAATTGAAAGGTTTTAGTCCACTATGTGAGAGATTACTCTTGCGCTGCACTGGTCGGTGCGTGGTTATATAGCTCATGATTTTTGTAGTGTATATTTAAGGTTTAACAATATTTAATAATCTCAAAAGAATTTAAAAAAAAAATCACTTAACTAAGATAACATATATACTCATCTATGTAGGTACATATTACGTTGCTACAAAGCGCAGTGCGCAGACTAATTATACATCAATATTATAAAACAAAAACGCACAGAAGTATAAACACTATTTGACTAACAGAAACAATATTTTAACTTATGATTATTACAATACAGTTTCTCATGACATATTGGGTAATTATGTTAACTAAAATTAAAAGTTGAAAATAATATATTTAAAAATCAATGTAGGAAAAAGGACACTATAAAATCATCGAAAACAATTCACATTACACAAAAGTACCAAAAATAAGCTGCTCCATTTTTTTACATAAATGTGAGGTAGTTTTACTATTTACTTCTGTTGCCGGCGGATGCGGCTCGGGTTATAGGTAACTAACTATGGGCTGCGATATAAAACCCGTGCCACACGTGTTTGACATTATCAAACATTTATTATTTTAGTGTGGAATATTTTATTTTAGACAGTTTTATATGTTTTTAATTTACTTTTGAATATAATTTAAGTATTTTGTATTTGCATCTCGATTTCTCATAAGTTCATTACATTTAGGTTAGTTTATCTCAGTTGATTATTATATTGTTAATTTATAATACTGAAACTATTAAAGAAATAATACTTAAATTTGGAATTAATTATCCTTGTATAATTGACATAGTTATATGATCATTTTATTCATACTGGATTTTGAATTTTTGATTTTCAAATATTGTAACTCATAGAATTTTATATACTTATGTAATGTTGACATGTAAAATAATATTATAAAAGAAAAAATGGCAAGTCGATGATTGATTATCAATAAATATGCCTATGATTATCTATATTAGAATTTAGTGACCCCATTGACCAGTTCTGAGTGCTATATGCCCATACTGGCTACTGTCATTTTAACTTGATATTCCTCTGGGATATGTGAGTGACTTGGGTTCTTCTACGGATCTTTGGTTATTCAATCTCTCGGGAAAACTCCAAGCATAGCTCCCTTCATAGCTTGTTGGTGTTCTTTGAGCATGTGCATAATATGAGATGAAGACAATATGGAGAACACGTGTCACTGTCTTCAGTCAACACTGGCTACATAATTGTACTGTCGATTTGAGGCATTGAAGTATGTCGGACGATAATAATTTACGCAATTTTCCAAATGTTCGCACTTTTAACTTACCGCAAAATCATATGCACGCTTTAGCTTAACAGCAATATCTGCAATGTTCTTGTAAATGTGATGGAAATATGTGATATTTACGGAATCGGTTTCCAAAAAGTTGACAAGTTTTGCCAGGCGCCATTCAGTTACATAAAAAGAAAATACATTCACAACAGCAATTATGTCTCGAGTAATGCCTAACCAAAAGATATATATATTTAAAAGTGTTGATCGAAGGCAGTTGTTCATAATAATACAAAAAAGCCATGTCGATAATGTTTTACAAGAAAAGATAACAGCAACTGTAATCAGATTATAAGCCATTGCAGACTTGTTAAAGTGGTTTGGAACATTTAGTTTGAAATCGACTTGATCATACAATGACATCAATCCAGCTAAATTAAAATCTCTATTCATGAACATAAAATTGCCCATGTATGATAAATGTTGAAATATGAATACGCCATGACCGAATGATGAATACCAAGTTTCATCATAGTACATTTGGATCAAACAAGCCACCGATAAACTTATCGTCGTAAGGACTAAAATTGAACTTGTGATAAGTTGAACTTTGAAAGACTTAAATTTTATAAATCCGAAATCAACACCAGTTGATAAATGAAGGAGTTGGTAAAACATTGTCATAAATTTTGCGGCTTTTACGTTTCTTAAAGTAGTGTTAATCATTCTCCTGGATATGAATACTGAACGAGGCTTAGAAGCATAATGGTCAATATAAAATATGTTAAGCGTTATTAACCGTTGCCTCATTATTGATACAATTTTGTTAATGTAATGTGAACATGAAAGCTATGAACAAGTTAACTTACTCTGTTTCTATTTAAGAAGGTCGATAGATCAGGTCCGTATCTTCCATTCAATTATATCGAATGATGATTAAGGATATGATAAGTTATGCAAAGATTGTCAATAGCTGGCGCCATAGAAAAATATGAATGCACATTCGACTCTGTCTTTAGAATTACGATGCATATCATTAGCGCACTTATCTTATGGATTTTTCTAACACCAGATACGGAGTTTGATTTTAAATTTGAACCCTATTCTCGGTATCTTAGCGACTCAGAGACTGTAGTTTAGACAAGGGTCTTCAGAGTCGGACAGGCAGCAATCTGTCGAGTATACACTCGACAGACTCGACTGTGCTTGCTTCAAACACACTTGAACTTGAACATAATTATTATCAAGCCTGACGAATAACATCATTTGGACTTATAAATAACTCAAGATTCAATCAACTTATCCTACTAATATTATAAACGCGAAAGTTTGTGAGTTTGTGAGGATGGATGAATGGATGGATGTTTGTTACTCTTTCACGCAAAAACTACTGGACGGATTGAGATGAAACTTTGCAATCATATAGCAAAATAACACATTGATATATATCAGAATAACACATAGGCTATGAATTATAATGATATTGCGTAATTTTTAGGGTTCCGTACCGTATATGCCTAAATAACAATAATTTTGTTGATTCATTATTGTGTTGTTGTTAATGTACGTTCATTTGAGCGATAAAATTCTCATTGCCACGACTATGATGAATTGATGTTTATAATAAATGCATGTGACTGTGTGCTCCAAATTATGGAAAGTTTTACTGAGTTATATTGATTGGTAACCATAGTTATAACCTCGATGACTATAGCTGAATGTTATCACTATTAATTCTATAAGCACAAACCAGTTCTACGAATAGTAGACCTCGCGAGACATCTATAATTGAATTTTCATAAGCCTATTATCTCGACTCGTTCTTGACCGATTTGGTTCATAAAGGAAGCTGACTAAAAAGCATCAATTAAATCCAACGAGCTGAACGGTTATGGATAGGAGCTGGTTGAAGCACACAACATGTTTCTATATAGGAACGATTAATATCCCAGAAAATCTATAGGATTTCTTAGGGAAAGCCAAAATTATTGAGTTTAGATTACAGTCCAAACTAAGGGCTGACCCCATTGATAAGGAAAATTTAAAAAATGGAACAAACTTATTTTTCTATTTATAAGGAGAATTTTTCGTGACGGATTCTCGATACGACAATGTATCCGTTTCAAATCAGATATAGAAGTAAGAAACAACATGGATTAGCATATTGTTATCTATGATCCCGACAAACATCACAGTTCCCTCAGGAATAATAAAGAATAAACTTTGTTTCGCACATTGTTAAAACACTGAATAGATTTATATGAGAATTTACTACAGAACTAATTAGAAAATGAGATATATACGTCTCGGGAAAAGTGTACAGTTCCATCCGGAAAAAACCTAATACCTTCGTGACAACTTAAAAACTTGATTGAAATTAAATTTGAAAATACCAACTTGATACAAATGAAATATTTTTTATGATATGGGCCAAGCCTCGGGACAAACTTATTACCATTTCAAGTAAGTAATATGACAATGTGGGCCAAACCACGGGCTATTACATAATTATCATCTTAACATGGAGTTTGTGCAAAATGAGAAGCATCGTAGGTGAGGTCTAGTTTACTAATTTTGTAACGTTAACAACACTGATCTGTTATTGCTAGTATAACTAAAAGTATTTTGTACTTGGTAGACACCAATTCGGTTTTCATCGGAGTTTTTTCTATCGCGAATAAGTCCGCGCATCACCACCAACTTGCCTGATGGTAGGCGACGTCGCAGTCGAAGATGAAGCACGCAGACCCAGAAAATACCTATCTAACAAAAACATTTCCATGTGAAATGGAGCCAAGACTAAAACACAGTTCACACTGTCAAAAATTTGTCAGATCTCACGTAAAGCCAAGCTTCTAACTCTACACGTCTTACTCTACAAGTCCTTCTTTCACAAACTCTACAGCTTAGTCAATATATGACTGCCTCGGTGGCTCAGTGGTTAGTGACCCTAACTTCTGGATCAAAGAGGCGTGGGTTCGATCCCCACCCAGGGCAATTATTTATGTGATGAACATAAGTGTTTGCTCTGTGTCTGGGTGTTATTTAGTTACTATCTATATAAGTATGTATTTAAAAATAAGTATATGTAGTATAGCAGACTCTGGCAGCCACATCACAAGCTTTGCTTAGTTTGGGGTCAGAGACCGTGTGTAAAATGTCCCAGAAATATTTATTTATTTAATTATTTATATGTGACTTGCCCGTTTCGTTAAAACAAGAATTACTGTTTGTATAACAGAATTAATGAACAGTTAATAATTAATCTTTACTTTACGCTCATGCGCAGTTTTTAGAAGTATTGAGATTTTAGTTAGTTTTTTCTAAACTTGAACAAAAATTTGATAATTTTGAAGCCTGTTAGGCGAAGTCTTATAGTCAGTAAAATAATAAATTATTAGTATGACTTATTGAATTTATTTGTGTCCATAAAGAACATGCGTAGTTTAGCGTGTCGATACTGGGCATAGCGTCAGCCGGCGAAATCTGCAGAGTCGCGACCCAGATTTATCGTCAACCATCTAGGCGAGGCATCGGCACACAAATATGCACGGTCATCAAATTAGGCATACCTCAAGACCAATTAGATGTAAGAAATTATTGTATAAATAGTAGTTAAGCATATAATAAAATCAATCACCACCTAACGGTTGTTTGATTCACAACAAGAGGGGTGCAGTGGCGAGAACCTTCGGGCGGCTGCACCCGGAGTCTAGAGGGGTGCAGTGGCGAGTACCTTCGGGCGGCTGCACTCGGAGTCAAGGGTCCACCATCGCCAGCAGTCAGGTTGTCTAGGCGACCGGTCGTCGGACCATCAAGGATCCAGACGGAGCCCATACAGAGGTCTGCAGCGCAGGGGACGACGAGTTATAGAGGCGGGCGGGGGGTAGGAGTACAGAGTAGGTCCCCGCGACGACCGAACGGCCGATGGAATAATCCATGTCCTGGCTTCGCTTGCTATCACAGTATAGCCAGGCGTTACGGCGACGGTAGTGGACTTCCACGGTTGCGTCGGTGGGTTAGTCAGGCGTCGCACGAACCTAACCATTGGTTGTGAGGCGGCTGTACTAACCGAAATTCCGTCAGGCTCTAGCTAATCATTGCAGAGATTGGCTAGCGCCTGAACAATTTGGTTATTAAATCTTATAGCTACCGGAAAAATGTTACCTATATGTACAGCTACTTCTACCTACTAAAAATTAAAAAAATGTTTTTCAAAAATCCCGAAGTTACGGTTTGTGGAACCATGCGCGGGTGTAGGTGTTACAAAAATTTGACGCGGGTATAGGAAGGTTAATAATTATACAAGGTTACAGGGTAAGTCGACCTATTCCCGTTAAGGGTGTGTAGTTTACTTTGTTTCTAACTAATTTGACTATGAAATACACTATCCTAAATTAAAAAAAAAAACATATTTGAAATTGGTATTTATGAAATTCCCTTTTCGGCTATCAGCTCAGATATTTTGATAAATCCCAAGTCTGACTGTCTCCACAGAGAAAGAAGAATCGTAGAAAGATGTTTTGTGACGGGATTTTTTCACTTGTTGGTCGGGGATTATCAGAGCCGTGAAAGCGAAAGAAAGTAACGCAAACCAATCTGTACCATTAGATTGTAAGCACTTGTCAATTACAGACGCTAACTTCCCGGCTGCCAAATACCTCGCACCCTTAGGTACGTGTCTAAGAACCTGAACCCTCGCTTTTGGAGCGGGAACGCAGGATCGAAAGGCAAAGAAGACGCTGAATCTGGTAGCGAAATGTCTCTGTACTTACGGCTAACATGCACACGGAGGCCGTGAGGCACGGCGTATAACTTAGTGGAGTCCAGGCAGTGGTGGCACGGAGCTTGTGCTGGACTTGTCATTATGTTTATAATACAGTATAATTTATAATAAGTAGGTACAGTACTTATTAGGTACTATAAATTCACTGATAATAATTTAAAATGTCATAATAATAGCCATTAATATATGGACCGATTGTTATTTTAAAAAGGTACATAAGTAGGCATAGTAATGTATTACAAAAATCTATCAAATTCATAAGTAGATGGCTGAAGTTTTCAAAAACATGATCAAACGCAGTCCTAAAACTTTTCAACGATAATAATATTCAGGAGTACGTGATCCCATTAAGGATTGTTAATATTTACAAAACTGATACGACGTAAAAGCCTATGTATATATAAATGTTATTTTTACTAACGACTATGCCTAAAACATTCGGCTTACGAGGTATTTACTATTGTAGGTCCCGCCCTCTGTGGATTGTGGTCGGAACCAAGTTGCTTGAGCGCCGCGCCGCCGCGCCGAGTTGCAGTACGTCTCAACGCCACGAGCCGAATTGGGTTGCGTTTGAAAGAGCGGACTGTGTATTAAGTGGTATTGATTTAGTGTGCCGACAGAGATGGCGCCAGTTGAAAATAACGAATTAGGAGTTATAACCAAATTCATTACTCACTTTTCCCTTTGTTTTCTCTTCTTTTCGTCACTGTCACACACTTGTACACTGTGAAAATCACTAACTGAGAAAACAGCCAACCAAAGCTTTGGAGCAGAACTTTTGTTTGATTGCAGCGTAGTTATTGAATTTGTCACTGGGTGAAATATTTAGATAACAACTGTCCATTCGAGATGTACCCAGATCTTCTTATTCAAATCAACGAAGATACGGAAAAAGTCAATAAATTAATTAAATTTAGCAAAATATGCAGAGATCCATAGCAATGGCGAGGAGGATCTACCCTCATCTTCTTTTAAATCTTTCCTTCTTTTTAATTTTAATTAAATATTGATAGTAATAAGTTAAAAATTGGGTGAAGCCACTGACTTTAGAAATACAGTCGTAAGACTAGTTCGGAGCCAGTGGATTCATGAAAGTTGTTGTCACCTGTTTGTTATCAATAAATGAACTTTTGATTTGATTTGATAGGGAGAAAAATATTACGTTGCTATTAAATTTACGATGGCGCCTCTTAAATTGGGCTTATTATCATCTTAACGGCTAGTGATAGGCAGGACCTTGGTTTGACCACAGAATACGGATTACCGGGTTATCTGTATGCCCAGTACTAAGTCGAAGGGGGTAATTGAGACCATAATTATGAACAACTTTTACTATGGGCCAACCCAAAATTCGAGAAAGAAAACAGACATTCAAAATTGCATCTGGGAATCAACAAAATGTATAAAACAGCTTATTTTTCGCGAATTCTGGGTTGGCCTCATAGTAAAAGTTATTCGTAATGGTGGTGGGCAGGGCACAGAGCACGGAGGACCGATAACCGATGGAGTCGAAAAGTTCTCGAGTGGTGACTATATACCGGCAAGCGCACCGTAGCACGACATTAAGACCGCAGGATTGCGAGGGATATACGCCGCTACCAACCGGTTTTGTTGGACATCTGCAGGGGAGGCCTGCAGTAGTGGTTGTCCTATGGTTGAAACGACGAAGACGACAATTGGTGGTCTGAATCACCTATCGGCTTAGTATACTAGTTCTGGATAACCCTCTATGTACTAAGTAACCCTGTATGTACCAAGTAACCCAGTATGTACCAAGTAACCCAGTATGTACCAGGTAACCCAGTATGTACCAGGTAACCCAGTATGTACCAGGTAACCCTGTATGTACCAGGTAACCCTGTATGTACCAGGTAACCCAGGTCATTCTCCGCACGGACTCTGCGCAGTGCAGACGTACCTAGTTGCCCGTATCTCAGTTTTAATTCATTCAGTTAAAATATAATTATCAAAAGTCTATCACAACTTCACTTATACGTGCCATAAATAGCAGCAATACTACATGTGCAAAGAGACAGGAGTCAAGACGGCGAAATACGATTATACTAATATCTAGTAGTAAAATAAAAACGTTATAATTGCTGTGAGGAGGTAGAAACCGCTTGGAACTTCACTGTGTGCTGTCGGTGAGTGACTCATATATGTACATACGCGCGCTCAACCGCCGCGACTCAGTTGTGTGTAACCGGTTTGGTCCGGTGCATACATACGCAGATCTTGTGCTACACACAGGCGCAGTAAGCTGCACTATCCGTGTACTGGACACCGCGTGCGACCTCCCTGCTTACCTCTGACGCGACTCGTGTGCGTGCTACGCCGCGCCGCTACGCCGCTGACTCCGTTCCCGCTACGCGACTACGCCGATACCTTTGCTACTATGTCAGTCAAACGCAGTCCACAGAAGCCGCGCGCCTCATCTATGCAAACGCTTGCGCACTGTGCGTCCGATTCGAATATCAGCGAATCGCCGTCAGTTTACGCCGATTCTCCTCTTGCGTTGAGCGAACATACGTCGAGCGAACCCACTATTGGACGCAAGAGAAAACTTAGCGTAGGCATGAACAGGTCGGAAATTATGGATATGTTTGCCGCACTGCAGAAACAGCAGAACCAAAAATTTGAAGCTTTAATGGCTAAGGTTCAGATGGGTATTGACTCTAATACAGAACAAAATAAAAGTATTGCTAGCTCAATAGACTTTTTAGCTCAAAAATATGATGAGATGGCTAATAGAATTACCTCTTTGGAGCAGGAAAAATTGTCTTCACAGAAATATATCAAGATTTTGGAGACCAGAATAGAACAAATGGATCGATATCTGCGAAGCACCAGTATAGAGGTACGTAAAAAAGACAGGCGAATCTAAGGAAGATCTGGTTAATATTGTCAAAAAAGTAGGCTATTCACTCAATATTCCTATCCAAACGACGGAAATACGTGACATCTATCGGACCAATACAAAGAATGAAAACAACCAGCCAATAATAGCAGAGTTATCTACTGTCGCACTGCGAGACAAGATAATTGGTTCGGTAAAGACATACAACAAGAAGTATCCAACTTCCAAGTTTAGCTCTAGTAATATTAAAATGGAAGGCCCTGTTATACCTATCTTCATATCTGAAAGCCTTACTGCACAGGGTAAAAAGCTCTTATTTTTAGCCCGAGAATTTGCGAAAAGCAATGGCTACAGGTTTTGCTGGCCTGCACGTGGAAAAATATATTTGAGAAGAAAGGAAGGTGCTCCATTCGTCAAGATCAAGAGCAAGATTTGGATACCTTAAAAAATAAACAATGACTAGCTTTTGTTAAGTTTTTCCCCAATATTCCTATAAGACACCCATCAAAATACACACTCTCTATTACACACACTAAACGGATACATAATTCACAACAAACTCTACCTAACCATACATAACAGTGCATATTATGCAAAATACTTAAATCAACTTTCTTTTCTCTACACGGATATAAACAGAAGACGATTGAGTAGGTTGCTATACGACAACATTACTGTTATTTTTGACAATATATCGGCCGCGCACCGCGTAACGGCTAGACGCTATTTGTTTCGATCCGTGTTTTTATTTCAAATAATTTGAAATGTCGGCAGAACGTACCGAAAGTTTGGTCCGTGAGTTGACGAAAACTGTGCTAAATCTGCAGAACGAAGTGTTATCGTTAAAAAAGCTAGTAATCGAGCAAAATTACGTGATTAAAAATTTGGCAGAAAAAGCATCAACAACGAAATTAATTTTATCGGAGGGTAAGCAAACTACAACTGTGGCTCCGTCGACTCAGCGGCCCGTTCGAGAGGCTAGCACTCGGGCCAAGTCGGCAATCGTCGAGCTTAACCGGCCGGTTAAAGCGAGAAGAGCCATATCGCCGCTCACTCAGGCGACCGGTCAGGCGACCCCCGCCGCAGGCGCTGCGTCGACGTCATCGAGCCTCGTAGTCCCTACTACGAGCGCATCTGCTACACCTACGACGCCTACAACACCGCTGTGTACTGACGACGGCATTATAACTATTGACGCTATTCCAAATGTCGCAAACGTAAACGGCAATGGTTCTGACTGGACTGAAGTGAAGTCGCGGCGTTCTCGACGGCCTATAACGAACGCAACTTGTGGTACTGCTGCTCCGGGTACCACTGTCCTGCAAGCAGCTGATCGGAAAACTTATCTCCATCTATACTACGTGAAGTTTGGAACAACATCCGAGCAAGTAGCCGAGCATTTGAACACTATTTGTCCAGGTGATAAGTGCACTGTCGAGGCGCTAAAACCCAGAGGCGACTACGCGTCCTTCAAACTTTCGATGCCTACGAAAAAAGTAGAAACATACATGGACCCACAGCACTGGGCTACGGACGTCTACATAAAACCTTGGCGCGGTGGGTTTCGAAACTCACGGCAAGAAAGCTAAAACTAAGTTCAAAACATTTAAGTATGTTTATCAGAATGTTCGAGGGCTGCGTACAAAGGTGGATAAGTGCAAGTTGGCAATATTACAAGAGGCACCCGATGTATTTGCTTTCACCGAAACATTTCTGATAAACAGTATTAGCGATGCTGAATTTATTCCTGCTGGATACAAGATACTGCGAAGGGACAGACCGGGAGACGCGGGATGGGGTGGCGTGTTGTTCGGTGTCCGGGACCAGTATAAAATTCGGCAGGTTTTAGATATCGACGGTTATACTTCAGATCTGGAAATCATCATTGCTATTGTGACTTTAAAATTTAAAAAAATATTATGTTGTGTAGTGTACATTCCTCCTAACTCTGATGAAGGTACATATTTGAAATTGTTCTTGGTTATAGAAAATGCTGTAACAAAATATTCTAAGTTGGATGTAATAATTTCAGGAGATTTCAACCTCAATTCTTGTAGTTTAAATATAAATCTGCAATTCAACTCATTATTGGCATACTGTGGACTGCAGCAACATAACACTGTAACGAATGCGTACAATACTATATTGGACTTAGTGATGAGTAGTCTGAGCGACGAGTGTGTGAGTGTACTAGGTGGCATAAAGGTAATTGAGCCGGAGGATGCGTACCATCCGGCGCTGGAGGTGCGCTTGCGTATCCCGCGGCCGTGCGCCCCATTGCCACCGCGCCATTGTCCGCCCCCTCCCCCCGAAGATGCTGCTCCAGAGTGGAACTTCCGTAAGCCCGATTTTCAGTCACTATATGCTTCATTTCAATGTTTAGATTGGGACGAAGTGTTGTTAGCTAACGACGTGGATAAAGCGGTTGATTTGTTTTATAAGAAAATTAGAGCAATATTATATAACCACGTTCCGGTAAAAAGAAGATTTAACTTTAATTCTAAATTTCAATACCCCACTTGGTTTACACCAGAAATAATTCTAAATCTTAAAAACAAATATTTCTATTTAAAAAAATTTAAAGAATTTAATGAAGAATTTAATCTTGAAATGTTCAGATTTTATAGGCATCTTTCAAAACAACTCATAAAAGAGGCCTATGAGTCTTATATTTGCAAAACTGAACTCAGCATTTCAAAAGATCCCAAAAACTTTTGGAAATTTGTAAAGGATCAACAAGGAGACAGAAATCCTTTTGATGAATTTGAGTATGAAGGTCAGTTGGTCACTGGAGAGGACGCTGCGAACGCATTTGCTCGGTACTTTGAGTCTGTGTTCTTGACCGACGCTCCTACCTTGTCCGCCGAGGCCGCCGAGCGGGACGCCTCCAGCGACCCGCTCTGCTCGGCGCGCATAGCCATTGACAGTATAACGTCAACTGATCTCTATTATGCCGTTAGACGACTAAAAGCGAATTCATCCATTGGACCTGATGGTATACCGCCATTCTTTATTAAAGATTGCGCACGGGCTTTGGAAATACCACTTATGCATATCTGTAACTTATCTCTTGAAAGCTCCATCTATCCGGCTACTTGGAAAGTTTCCAGAGTGACACCTATACCTAAGACGGAGATCAAATCGAAAATCGAAAATTACAGGCCTATAGCCGTTCTCTCAGCATTTGGTAAAGTCTTCGAGTCAATCCTGAATCGCCGAATCTCCTTGCAAGTCCGGCCTCTGTTGAGCGAATGCCAGCACGGATTCCGCTCAGAAAGGTCCACAGCTACCAATCTCGCCAATTTTGTGGATTATGCGACGGCTAGTATGGACCAGGGAGAGCAAGTAGATGCCGCGTACTTCGATTTTAAAAAAGCGTTTGATCGCGTCGATACCGATATCTTACTAAAGAAATTTGCTGAGATAGGGTTCTGTCCTAAATTGCTAAAATTTTTCTCTAACTCCTTTTCTAATCGCGTACAATATGTTTATCATCTAGGATATCGATCAGCTCCCTACATGACTCTTTCTGGAGTAAGTCAAGGAAGTACTACCGGACCGACTCAGTTCACGATTATGATTAACGATTTGCCGAAAGTTATGAGAACGGCTAAATGTTTGATGTTCGCGGACGATCTCAAGTTGTTCTTAGGTATAGGTGATCTCTCGGACTGTGAAGCGCTACAGCGTGACATTGATAGTGTCGTTAAGTGGGGCGAGCGGAATAAGTTGGAATTTAACATTTCCAAATGTAAAATAATAACTTTTACCAGATCTCGCTCGCCTTATGATTATGACTATAATATGAATCGGGTTCCGCTTGAGCGCGTCACAGAGGTGCGAGACCTAGGCCTCACGCTCGACACACAGCTCACATTTAATACTCACATTGTGGAGTTGTGCAAAAGAGCGTATAAATCTCTGGGATTTGTAATGAGGCAGTCGGCCAGGTTCAACAACAAGGATGCCATACTGTCTCTCTTCTATGCGCTAGTGCGGAGCAAACTAGAATTTAATTCTTTAATATGGGACCCACACGAAAAGAAATATGCCCTTTTACTTGAACGAATTCAAAGAAAATTTGCATGTTTTCTCTATAAGAAAATGTATGGTTACTATCCTACCTGGTCATATCCTTCCCTATTTGTGACTGGGATGGTAGGGCTGAACACACTAGAGTTGAGACGGAAGTGTGCGCTAGTCGTCCATTACTACCTACTTTTTAATGGTAGAATAGACAACCCTACGGCATTATCCCGGTTAGGATTGTTTGTCCCGGACCTAGAGTCCCGCGCACGGTGGCGGCGGCGCGCGCGGCTGCCGGCGCTGCTGGCACCGCTCGCGGCCCCCCGCACCGACACCGCGCGGTACGCGCCCACGCACCACGCACTCACACTGCTCAACGAACTGATTGCTCGCCAAACTGATACCGATTTATTCTTTTCAAAACTCAGTGAAATAATTCGAAACTGTGTTATTTGCTTGCCTAATATTTGTAATTATTCTTAAGTGTTTAGAGATAAGTTATTTTAAGCTCAAAAACGTTTTGGTTTATTAACTGTAAGTTTTTGAATGTTGTAATAGAATAAATAAATAGAATAAATAAATAAATAAATAAACTCTTTTATTATTACTGAGGTTGAAGAGTCGTCAACAGTAGATTATTTCTCACTAGGCCACTCAAATGGTTGTCAAAGTATATTGAATTGCAAGGATAACAATGATCAGTCACTTAAAATTTTTACTGTAAATATACGAAGCATCAATTGTAATTTCGACTATTTTGTTGCTCTTGTATCCAGCCTAGACGTAGAGGTAGATGTATATGTCCTTACAGAATGCTGGACAAGCACCTCTAATCCTCCACCAAATCTAAGAGGCTATAAAATGTTTTGGACACAAAATTTCATTAACCAGAATGATGGCGTTGTTGCATACGTTAAAGAAGAACTAGATGTCACCTCACAAGAACCTGATTGCCGTGAAGGAAACTGTCTTCTAATTAATATTGCACCAGATTACACTATTTTATGCACTTATCGTCCACCGGGTTTTAGTAACGAGACCACATACCTTTACTCTATGGACCAAATATTAAGTAATATATCTTCTAAAAACCTTATATTAACGGGAGACGTCAATATCGACATTTTATCGGATAACCTGTCGAAATCTGCACAGACGTATTTAAACATGATGGCGCTACATGGTCTTAAGCAAGGAATTACTCTACCTACGCGTTTTAATGCTTGTCTTGACCACTTTATGGTTAACACGACGGGAGAGTGGAAGACGATCGTTTTTGAAAGAACACTAACAGATCACTCACCAATACTACTGTATATAAATAATACAAAATTAAAGAAGCCCGCTGTTAGTTGTAAAAACATCAAAATTGATTATGACGGCTTAAACAAATTATTCATGAACGAATCCTGGACTGACCTGCTTGAGTGTGTTAACGTTAATCAGGCAACAGAACTACTTACTACAAAACTACAAAATGCTATTAATTGCAACACTATAACTAAGATTACAACGAAAAAATACAAATCACTCAAACCTTGGATTACGATAGGAGTAATTAAATGTATAAGGAAAAAAGATAGACTACATAAAAAAGTTAAAAAAGATCCGAGTAATATAATTGCAAATAATGAATATTTAAAATATAGAAACATATGCAATTCTATTTTGAAAAATTTGAAAAAAGACTACTATAAAAATAAACTTACAAAAAATAAGGGTAATATCAAAGAGACCTGGAATATAGTGAAAGAGGTTTGTAATTTTAATAAATCTAAAACACCATCTAGTGACCTACTTAACCATCAAAACGATCCAAAACAGTCATTAAATGCTGTAAATGGGTACTTTACTTCAGTAGGAGCTAAGCTTGCAGACACCACTTTGCGCAAAATGTTTAAATCAGAAAAACAGTTGTCTGAACTTGCAATGGACCCAAATCCGCCTGTCAATTCGATGTCTTTCATGCCTACGGATCCAATAGAAATTAGGAATGTCATTCTAGGATTAAAATCAAAGAGTGCACCATGGTGGGATAAAATCACTACCAATATTCTCAAACAATGTATAAACTGTCTCGCAGAACCTATCGCATTTATATGCAATCTTAGTATAGAAACGGGTGTTTTTCCAACGATCTTTAAGCAGGCCATTGTTTGCCCGGTGTTCAAAGCAGGAGATACGAAAAGTCCTTCTAATTATAGGCCTATTTCTCTGTTATCTACTCTTTCAAAAATCTTAGAAAAAATTGTAAAAAAGAGAGTTATAAGTTACTTGGAAAAATTTAACATATTAAACAATAATCAGTACGGTTTCAGAGAGGGTAGATCAACGGAAGATGCGGTACTAGCGCTGACATCGCTAATAACGTCGTATATGGACAGGGGAGATAAATGTATCGCAGTCTTTTTGGATTTGCAGAAGGCTTTCGATACAGTTTCTATTCCCATTTTGTTGACGAGAATGAAAACGTTGGTATGCGAGGGTTGGTTTTGGAATGGTTCATTGATTATTTGACAAACAGAACCCAGAGGGTTCATGTTGATGGGCATGAAAGCGACAAGGGTGACTGCATTTTTGGTGTACCGCAGGGAAGTACACTAGGACCGTTACTTTTCCTCATATATATAAATTCTTTATGCGCTAGTACACAGATTGGTTTGGGTCTGTTTATGTTCGCGGACGACACTGTGTTACTTTGCCACGAGAAAACGTGGAACAATGTTAAATAGTTAACTGAAGTATGCCTCTCGAACGTCACATGTTGGCTAGAAGATAACCTTCTAACCATAAACACTAGCAAAACAAATTACATGTGCTTTAGCAAAAGAGTTACAGGAGCACCTAATACTGATAACTTTCACTTAAAGATACATACATATCCTTGTAACCGTACCTTGTCTTTAGCTGATGTTCACAATGCTTGCTGCTGCTCTACTTTAACGCGAGTCAGTTCACTCAAATATTTAGGCGTGAAGTATACTTGACGATAAACTCACGTGGAATGGACATATCAAATCTCTAGCTACTAAAATCAGAAAAATGATTTATATCTTTAAAGCTCTGAGAACAGTAGCAGATATAACATTAATTACTCAAACATATAGGGCACTCTGTGAGTGCATCATAAGATATTGCATCTGTGTATGGGGTAGTGCCGATAAGTCGCACCTCATAACAGCCGAACGTGCACAGCGCTGTGTTCTCAAGGTAATGATGTTCTTACCTTATAGACATCCCACCACAGAAGTCTATGAAAAAGCAAAAGTGCTTACAGTTCGAAAGCTGTTTATTTATGAGAGTATACAGAGATACCACAAAAATGTTGTCCCGACTTTAACAGACCATACTCGTAATAGATATGCTAGAGCAGTCCCAGCTGTCCGCACAAGATACGCACAAAAGCAATTCAGAGTTGTTGCTGCAAGGCTTTACCATCAATTAAATGAGCTTGGTAGAGTTGATAGACTAACAGACAGAGAACTCAAAAAAATAATTCTTCAGTGGCTTAATACTTTTGTCTATAATGGTATTGAAAGTATGTTGGAAAGTTTTTATTTTTAGTCAAAATTTATAATAGAGATTTTTTTTTTGTTGTGAAATTGAGATCATACCAATGAACACGCAAACACACACGCGCGCACACACACAGATAAACACACACACACACACACACACACACACCCACACACACACACACAAACACACATATTCATAAAACATACTTACGTTGTTATCAGATTGTAAAGAATTTTTGGATTTTTTTTTCTTAATGTTAATAAATTTGGCTTTAATTTTTTTAAGTCTAAATTTTATTATATAATAATGTTAACTGGCGTATTTTTAAATTTTTTAAATGTGTACCAATTGGAGAGTCCATCGGCTCCTGAAATACAGTTTCTAACTAGTTCAGGAGCCTTTAGGTCAATTATACAGACTATTGTAAACTTATGCCCCAATAAACAATTTTATTTATTTTATTTTTATAACCCTGTATGTACCAGGTAACCCTGTATATACCAGGTAACCCTTAATGTACTGAGTAACCCCGTATGTACCATAACTCTGTATGTACCAGGTAACCCTGTATGTACCAGGTAACCCTGTATGTACCAGGTAACCCTATATGTAACCCAGGTACCCCAGTATGCTTGCGGCATGCGAGATAAAGAGACCTTAGTATAGGCCGAATCAAACTTATTGGCGGCTGTGATGTTAGCTACAATCTGCGAATAACCCAATCCTCGCGCAGCTGTTATAGTGCGTTTTTATGCTTACCAAGGCTCAACAAGCGTCCACAAGCACAAGCATGCAAAGAGGGAGCTTGGTTTGGTTTGCATGATCTTGTAGACGCTTGTATCCGATCCGGTCTAGTGTCAGTTTTTGGACACATATCATAGGGCGCTTGCGGCAAGCGCTTGCGATGCGTTTACAGGTTGGCGCGCGCTTAGTAGCCGCTGTGATTTCGCGACTAACGCACGTCTAGTTCTGTCTTCAAAATGAATGGCTGGTCGAACGAAGAGAGTTTATTGTTTTTGAAATATTACCAGTCCGAAATGTCTATATGAAACTTCAAAGACAAACGTAAACCAAACGTAATAGTCGATACAAGTTTGGTATACTACCTATCCGCAGCTTCTAGCTGCAACACTCTTTATTAGGGTTCCGTACCTCAAAAGGAAAAAAAAACGGAACCATTATAGGATCAATTTGTTGTCCGTCTGTCCGTATGTCAAAATTCTTTTTCTTGGGAACGCGTAAAGATATCGAGTTGAAATTTAAATGATATGCGTATATCTATAGTATCTTGCAATTGTGTAAAAGAAAAACTTCTCAGTTATCGTATAAAAAAATTTAGAGCCTAAAAAAGTGGTTATTTTATTTTACATAAACTAATATAAAAAAAACACTTTTTTGACACTCACAGAAACCAAAACCTACAGGGTACTTCCTGTTCACACAGAACTGTGAAATTTGGCGAGAAGCATTGTCTCAAAATACACACATAGGAATAAATCTGAAAACCGTACATTTTTATTTAAATCACAAAAATAGGGTCTAGGATTCACACAATTTGGGTTGAAAATTCAAAGAGAGTAAATCGGGTCATGTAAGGTATCTTATAAAAGAGTTTCATTAGCACATGCTCAAAAAGGTTTTTAATAATTTAAACAATGTGTAATTTTCTATGTATGACGAGAAAAGTAAAAAAAAAAACCTTTTTTTTTCGATGATATTTGTGTAGAGATTTTAACAATTTACTTCCCAATTTAGTGAAATTTTCTGGATTTGTACGGAACCCTCGATGTGCGAGCCTGATTCACACTTGTCCGGTTATTTTTCTTTAAGTATTAGTCTAAGTTATTGAGTAGGTAGGTACTTACTATTTTAGCGCTGGGATCCGTATCTAAAGCACAAATAAACACAAACACAAATACAGCAAAATTTGAACTTCCTCCGTTTAGGAAGTCAGTTGTTTGAAAACGTATTGTTATTATAACACCGAATCCATTAAATACCTATTTTTCAAATTCTTTCTTTGAAAACAAGGCGTTATACAAGACCTCTAATAAAAAAAAAGCTGTAAAAAATATCTGTGGAAAAAAGCATTTGGCGTTGTACGCCAAAATATAAAAAAGAAGAAACTTGTTTGGTTTATGCGTTTGCCAGTGTTAAGTATAAGTTTTTCATATTTTATCAAAATAGTCACAACACGGAACAACACGATACGCTTGCACTTGCCTACACTCATGCACGTAATTCAGCTTATAATCAACGAAATTCTACAATTTTTATTTAATATGACTGATAGAAACACAAGTTTAACAAAACAATACTAACGATGCGGCGGCATGCTTTTTCCGCGTTCCCGCCAAAACTCCAAAGCAATAAGTCTGTAGCCTGTCTGTATAAGCCGGGGCCTACATTTAACGTGTCATCTGACCCACGGTAGTGCTCATTTGTAGATGTCACCCGCGGTCACCCATCCAAAAACTAGCCGAGGCGAACGTTGCTTAACTTCGGTGATCCCTAAGAAACATCTAGTCAAATTACGCTATAAGCGCTATCTCTAATTAAAACCCACTAAAGAACCTAAATTAATCATTTAGACGCGCTAAACCCTAAGAAATATTCAAACCAATTTTTATTCATACAAACATGAAGCAAATTGAAATTCCTGCGCTAAGCTTCAGCAATATCTCAGTGTCGAGCTAACGTCTGCGCGTCAAGGAAACTGTTTTAAATGAAAACTAATTTTAATATTAATATTAGTCTGAAACTTTGTGGAACAAAAATGAGGCATGGGTATAATAATGGTTCTTCGAATGATAACAGTGGTAGTAAAATGATGAAGCTGGCTAAAAAATGAAAACCCTTCTCAAACAATTTAGGTGTTCAAATCATCATCATCATCATTATCAGCCGTAGGACTTCCACTGCTAGACATAAGCCTCCCCTATGGATTTACGATAAGCCCGGTTGAAAGCAGCCTGCCTGCATCCAGCGCGTTCCTGCGGTCTTAATAATATCGTCGGTCCACCTGGTCGGTGGACATTCTACGCTGCGCTTGCCGATGCGTGGTCTCCATTCGAGAACTTTACTGCCCCATCGGCCATGAGTTCTCCCAGCTATGTGCCCTGCCTATAGTAAGATGGTATAGCTAAGAATTATCTCAATTATTATCACGTTTGCTTTTAAGGTAAAAATTGTTGACCAAAATCGGTAGGTATATTCATTTGTTTGGATATTACGATATTATATTAAGATACCCAAAAGCATAGCAAAACCTCATATTGGATCCGAGGTCAATTACCCTGTTTCCTCTGAAGGTACAAAAAAAAATCCGCCAGGGGCAGCACCTTAGGGGGGTTGTAGTACCTACTGTTTTTATTACTTGTAATTTTTCTAAGGGGGGGACAAATATTTTGATTTCTATATTGATAAGAACGTAAAATGCATGTCTTATCTTCCAAATGAATAGGTTTATAAAGTGAATGGAAATGATAATTAATTATCATGCCTACGAAACATTGTGCGTTCGTGAATTGCACTTTGGATATTTAATCGATAGTCTAAAAGTGGGTATTTGTGCAATTAATTATACTTCGAGGTGACATGAAAAAGTTTTCGGAGTGGATTCATTAATCGTGAAGAACCTATGTGTACATATCTTAAATTTGGATAAATGATAATATTTCAATTTAAATTCATAGTTAAAAATATTATTAAAAATAAAATTATTTGCACCAATCAAAATATTATGTTGAGAATTAAAAAACACTTATTTCAAAAAGTTATTTTTGTGATAAACAAAATTCGTCGCGGATGCAGGACTCGAACCTTGGGTATCACAGGTGGCGCCGCCAACGCTATAAGTTGGTTAAAATGATAAACACTTCACAAATCGGACGCTGAGGCAGTACTGCGGATTAGCTCAGTTGGGCAGAGCGTCGGGCTAGTGTTCGCACGCAAGGTTCGAGTCCTGCATCCGGGACGAATTTAGTTTATCGCAAAAATAACTTTTTGAGATAAATCTAATTTACTTATTTGTTTACGAAACATTTTAATCCACCTAAATCCGCTATAGGCGACCCTCCCTCCCTCCCTTTAAGGTGCTGCCCTTGGCAGATTTTTTGTACCTTCAAAGGAAACAGGCTAATTAATCTTACCGTTGGAACAAGTTTCACTCTAAAATAAAAATTAATAGTGAGCGTCCTATGGCTGATGGATGGATTAATCGATGTTTTCATAAATTGTGAATACATACGTAAAATATTAAAGTACCTAACGATTTGAACCCACATCCATCGCGCCACTTTGAATCTCTAGGTACCTTCATCCCCTGTTTGAAACTTATTACACACCAAATAGATTTTCATACAATTTTCGAACACAATCAGCGTTATAAGCAGGTAGGGTAAAAATGGCATACATAATTTGTGACCCGATGACATCTCGCATGATATATTTATTCTGCACTTTGTGACTCCGTACGCGTAATCTTTCATTTGAAAATCTACACGGGGTGATTCAAAATGTCTGTCCTAAGTCGACATTTTTGGAGTAAGTTTGTATTTTGGTATTCTTCATAATATAATATAGACAATTCTTAGGTTTATAAAAAAACTAGTTGTAAAAATGTAAGGTAGGAAACATTTTTGACTACTATTAATACCTAATTATCAATCAATTATCTACACTTATACAATAATTAAAAGAGGCATGTAGAGTAATGCTACCCTGTAGGCGTAGATATACGCTACGCTCTAGGCGTAGATATACGCTACGTTCTAGGCGTAGATATACGCTACGCTCTAGGCGTAGATATTCGCTACGCTCTAGGCGTAGATATTCGCTACGCTCTAGGCGTAGATATACGCTACGCTCTAGGCGTAGATATACGATACGCTCTAGGTGTAGATACACGCTACGCTCTAGGCTTTGCTACGCTTTCGGCGTAGATTTAATAATATACAAACCTATGTTACGGCTATAGCGGCGTAGCTGAAGTGTCATCTATAAATCAACTTTATTTTTTTTTAAATTGTAAATTTAAACTTAAAATCCCTCTTCGATGTGGTTTGATTGCTACGGCAACGATATTTGAATTAGACTGCGAGTTATATTTTGGTTTGGAATCGAAAATCGCAACGTAAGAGAGGCATAACAAAGTAACTGAATTGTAGTTATGTAATATTATATGTAACAAATTTTCTTAATTTACTTATTGCTTTAACAAACCGAACTGGACCAGTATATAGCGGATATTGCTCTACCCCTTCACGTGTAAACGTATGTTCATTTATATGGGCTAATTAAAGGATGATTCATACTAGGATGAGGTGGGCCCGGGACGGGCCGGACGCGACGAGGCCCTTTCGACACCTGTCCGACGCAAGCATGACGCACATTTTATTCATTTTTTTTTTTGTAAAAGCCTGGACCCCTTTCGTGCGTTGTACGGGCCACGACAAATAATTGTATGGAACATACGTCGGACGGGTGTCGTATGGGCCCGTCCCGTCCTATTATAAATCATCCCTAAGAGCTTGGTACCGCACAGAAGCTTAAGTCTGAGTATGTATAATATACAAAGACTATTGTCGTTTCCATTTCACTCCATACATTTTTGTTAGTTCATCTTCGTATCCGTCAGGCATTGTAAAAAATTGTATGGAACATGATGAAACTTTACTAGTTTCCGTTTACGAATAATTTAATACGCAACGCTGAGTGCAGTTATTTCTTTTGACCATAGCCAGGGATATTCCTAATCAATTAGCAACCTTTTAGGGGCTTATTCTGTACATCAAAACTAACAACAACTGTTCTGCGACTTTTGTCAAAACTCAAAAAAAAAAAACTGTTCCATAGGAAAATATCGTTCACCCGCGACAAAATGTATAGAGCAGCTGAATTTGTTTTTGTGTTTTGACAATAGTCGCAGAACAAAATTGATTAGAAATAACTCTGTATATTGATTTGTATATAACTAGCTAGGTACTTGCAAATAAATATTTGTTTTTTTAACAAGTCACATTCCTTAACAGCCTGTAGGCGAATGCAAATTTGCGCAAGGTAGCTAGATATTGCTGACAAAGGCTGGTGGATGTGCCGCCCCGGGCGACGCCTAATATGCTAATATCGCCGATATACTGCGGGAGCTTTCATATAGCTTCTGATACTGTACAGTGACGTATCTAGCAAGTTTATTATATCAGTGATCAATCTTCATTTGAGGCGAAACATCCCGATCAGAGAGCATAATTATTTTTGACCGACGAACCGGAGGAGGTACTCAATTCGACGCGTATTTTTTTTATGTATTACTACGCATAACTTTTTTTATAGTAGTGGTGGTGGTTTCAATAATTCTATTTTCATTGGAAAGAGTATACGTTGAGATCGGTCTCATTTAAATTTTATCGAAATTGGCTAAGCCATTTTTGATAAATCAACAATAATGTGAAAAATGCTACATCGATCCGTGCGAAATATTCGCGGATTCTGTACACGAGTGAAGTCGGTCATGGTATTTTTTGCAGAAAATAATAATGTTTTATTGAATTAACTAGCTGACTCGGCAGACATTCAAACGCTGTTTTGACATTAAAAAACCGGACAGGTGCGAGTCAGGCTCGCACATCGAGGATTCCGCACAAACACATTGTGAAAATAATTAAAACCTGTTTAGCATGTGCTAATGAAGTTCTTTTGTATGATACCTTAAATGATACGATTTACTCACTTTGAATTTTGAACCCATATTTTGTGAATTTTGAGGCCCTTTTTTGTGATTTAAATAAAAATGTACAATTTTCAGATTTATTCCTATATGTGTACTCTGAGACAATGCTTCTCGCCAAATTTCATAGTTCTGTGTCAAAGGGAATTACCCTGTAGGTTTTGACTTTTGAGAGTGTCGAAATATCGTCGCTGTAGAGCGAAAAGTCACTAAGTCGAAAAATCATGTTTTGAGATACGAGCGTTTAAAGTTTTAAAAACTAAAAAAAAATATTGCTCGGTTTCAGTGTTGGATATTAATGATTTTATCATTTCATATTGTAGGAAATATTTCAAAGTTGAACTTACACCTATTTACTTACTAGAAAAAGCTACTTTTCATGGAAATTTTAAGGAAAACAAAAAATTAGTTAATTTTTACTTTCAGTTTCCTGCCCATAAATGTGTTAGTTATTTTTCTTCCTTAATTAATGATTTCTCGCTTAACTGAAGCTCTTGGATACAGACAATAAGTTGACTTAGTTATATTAATTCTTATTACCTCAAATACTAAACGATACAAATAAAAATTAACTAAGTGATATAACTATCCATTTTGGATTATTTAAGTAGGTAAATTGTAGGACACGTTTTTAAGAAACAATCAGTGGACAAAAATAACTTACCTAACTTTATTAAATAAGTAAGAAAAAAAAACTAGCGATAGGTACTCTACTATTTTTCACTATTTTTCTTTAATTCAATCTTCATTAGATTCCTCTAAAACGTCTGGCTCACACAGTGCATCTTTTACATCTATGCTGGTAGGTAGAGAGTGATACCAGTAACGTAACTCTTGTGGAATAATTCGCTTGGTACACAGATTTATCAGATCTCTTTTTTTGGCCTCTGAAATCTTGAGAGGACTTAGGTAAGCCTTTGGAATAGTGTAACTTTTTATTTCTGTATGATTATGGTATTCCAGCTATTGTACTAAGGACTTGTGCGCCTGAGCTGTCTCCTGTGTTGACCCGCCTCTTTCGCCTCTCTCTGAAGACAGGTCAAGCGTCCAAATCTTGGAAGCTTGCTAACGTGCAGCCTGTTCCGAAAAAAGGTAAATCTATACTTTGCAAGAGTATGGAACGTGTTCTTAACAACAGGCTCCTGGCATACCTGGAAGCGAATAACTTACTCGGTGATCATCAGTACGGCTTTCGCCGAAACCGGTCTACTGGGGACCTTCTGGCGTACGCCACACACATCTGGAGTGAGGTCATCGAGAAACACGGAGAGACGCTGGCTATCTCCTTGTCATTTGACAGAGTCTGGCATGAGGGCCTTATTGGAGGGCTTCCTTTTTACGGCCTACCTGCTGATTTCTGCGCTTAGATATCTGATTTCTTGAGGAATCGGTCAATACGAGTAATTGTAGATGGTTGTTCGTCTGACCAAATGGCTATCAATGCCGGTGTTCCTCAGGGGTCAGTGCTCTCTCTCTTTCTACTGCATATTAACGACTTGCTAAAGCCTGGTATTTTTGGGTACGCAGACGACAGTACAGTCATGGAGAGCTACACATCCGAAGCAAGAACGAGCGGGCCACAGATCGAGTCACTCAGAGAGGCTATGGTTGAACGGCTCAACTTGAGTCTGGAGGCGGTATCTGAATAGGGTGCTGCTAGCCTGGTCAAGTTTAATGCCTGGAAAACTCAAGGCTGTTTGTTTTCGGCCAAAAAGAGGCCCTTCCAATTGTCTCCTCCTTTCCGTGGTGTGTCCGTTCCGGTAACTAACAGTCTGGAACTATTAGGTGTTACGCTATCATCGACTCTCAACTTTGGCTCTTTTATAGAGTCAAAAGCACAATTAGCCTCAAAAAAACTTGGTATTCTCTCTAAGGTGAGACGGTATTTCACACCTGAGCAATTGATTAGTCTTTATAAAGTGCAAGTCAGGTGTTGCATGGAATACTGCTCTCACTTTTGGGATGGCTCTGCTGAATACCAGTTGGAGGCTTTGGAGTCCATTGAAAAGCGAGCCAGGAGGCTGATAGGCAACGAAACCATGACTGAGTCGAAGCTGCAAAGTCTCGAGCATCGACGTAGGGTGGCGTGTCTATCAGCCTTCTATCGGATACACTTCGGTGAGTGCGCCAGCGCAGGAGTTGCACAATCTGATCCCACCTGCCCCTTTTTTCTATCGTACGGCTAGACAGACGAGACCAAAGCGCCACCTTTTTATGGTGGACATCTCACGCGTTAGAACCAAGCATTTTGAGTCCACATTCCTCGTACGAACTGCCAGAATGTGGAACGCTTTGCCTTAGTCTGTCTTTCCGCTACAGTACAATGTAGGTGTCTTCAAATCTCGAGTAAATAGATATCTTCTAGGTAAGCGTGCTGCATCCTAGACCGCATATCTGCTTAACATCAGGCAGAGTGTGTAGTCAAACGCAAACCTATTTGAAATAAAAAAATAACATGCTCATCTTATTATTTTAATTTTTAACTCCATTAGTCGATTTGCACTATCGTATCGAGTACATTTAGTGCACAGATCTTTCTTTGGTCAAAAGAATGCGCGCCAAACTTACTTAAACAACATCAATGTACGTTGAAGTTGTCAAAAAGATCAGTAAAAGCTTTTAATGACCGCTTAAAACTATATTCAATAGCTTATTAAATAAGGAAAAAGGTACTTAAAAAGATTTGGGAATTTCATACTTTCATGAAGTAGTGCTAAGGTCCTTAGGACATCAAACCGAAATTCGCTAAATAGAGTTAGTTAATTTTCGCTCTCATATTTTAAGCGAACAGTGTGTTCTAAAATTAAGTAAGTTGTTTTAGTGATCTTACGAATGGATACTGGTCCAGATTGAGGCATTGAAAAGCAGTGAAAAAATAATTAAAGCTACTTAGGTATGAAGATGATATACATCTACGTGAACAAAAAATATTTAAATAAATTAGGTAGTTTTTCCTTGTCATGAAATGAGTCAAATGACATATTTAACCAGTTTCAGAATTTTCTAAAACAGGAACTATGGCACTTATAGCTGCAGCGATAAGACTGAAATTTGGAGAAAAATACGACGATTCCAATGACGTTTCTAACTCAATTCGGCCATTTTACGACTTAGTGACTTTTCGCTCTACAGCGACGATATACGGTTTTTAGGGTTCCGTACCTCAAACGGAAAAAACGGAACCCTTATAAGATCACTTTGTTGTCCGTCTGTCCGTTTATCCGTCTGTCCGTCTGTCCGTCTGTGTGTATGTCAAGACTCTTTATCTCGGGAACGCGTAAAGATATCGAGTTGAAATTTAAACTATATACGTAAACCTAAGAATTCTTGCAGTTGTGTAAAAGAAAGGCTTTTCAGTTACCGTATAAAAAAGTTAGAGCCGTTTATGTCGTAAAACACCGCATATTTAGCACTCTTAAAAATCAAAACCTACAGGGTACTTCCCGTTGACATAGAACTATGAAATTTGGCGAGAAGCATTGTCTTAGAGTACACATATAGGAATAAATCTTAAAACTGTACATTTTTATTTACATCACAAAAAATAGGGCTTCAAAATTCACAAAAACTTTGGTTAAAAATTCTGTCTAAACTGAAAATAAGTTCAAACATAAATTTATATGTAAATGTATAATTGTATAAATATTTAACATCAAACTTAATAACAATCAAATTAAATAAGTTATAAAATCAATTCTTAAAGCAACAGTTTAAATCTCAGTATTTACTCATATCTAAACTAGATGGCGTTGGCGTCAAGTTAGCCCGCGGTATTAACTTTCTCCGTCGATGTAAGAACTGTCTATGCGTTTCGGAGATGTTATATTATTGCAAACATATTATAAATCCATTTCCTGATTCTAACAAAGTGCGTGAAGTATAATTATAAAGAACTTCATTTGCAATGCTAAAATAAGTATATAATTATTTTAACAACGTGTTTGTACGGAACTCTCGATGTGCGAGCTTGACTCGCACTTGGCCGGTTTTTTACGACATAAACGGCTCTAACTTTTTGAAACGATAACTGAGAAGTTTTTCTTTTACACAACTGCAAGAAACCATAGATATACGTATGTATACAGTCGATCATTATACAGTCGGTCATTAACTCGATATCTTTACGCGTTCCCGAGATAAAGAGTCTTGACATACACACAGACGGACAGACGGACTGACGGACAGACGGACAACAAAGTGATCCTATAAGGGTTCCGTTTTTTCCTATTGAGGTACGGAACCCTAAAAATAACAGCAGAAGTCCAACCTCACCACATTTACTTACCACAAAAGCATAAAAAAGCCCACGATCTATTCTCATTGGTACCTAACTACCAATTACTTACATATACTTTATACCTACACCAAAAAACAAACATAAAAATCAGTCAAGGTGTTTCGGAGGAGTTCGATAACGAACACTGTAACACGACATTTTTATATGAATAATAATAATAGATTACTTATCGTGGGTATGAAGAAATGGTTTGGTGATAATACGTATTAGAAAATTTGGATTGTTTTCGCAGTTTAAGTAGGTAATTTTGAAAATTAATTCCAATACTTTGATTTATTTATTTATTTATTCATAAAAATCTTTAACTTGTTTTAAATATATCGATGTCAAACTTTTTATTAACAAATTCGTTATACTGACTGGATCGTAAAGACGTTATAAGTAATTAGTCTCAAATTAGCTGTGCTAATAATTTGTTTGGTATTTTTGGTAGTTGCAAAAACATTTGATAAGAAATCGGTTAAATAAAATGAAATGAAATAAATTTTATTCCAGGCAACTAAATAATAAGGCCCATATACTATAATATATACCTTAAACACTAAACATAATATATACCATTATATACCTAAAAACTACATTTAAAAACTACTTCGTGCGTAAGTTGCGCCGATCCAGCCGCCTTCCATCGACTCGAACATCATCGGGGCTGCGTGTTCGTCCTCTAAACCTTCTATTAAAAATTTAAGTATGTAGGTAGGTAGGTACATCAAAGTTTTTGTCAGAAAAATCAGTTTTGATTTGATCTTCCTATCCATATATCATCCCTAACGGTCACGTACACCGTATCACATTACATTAAACCATTAGTTTAAACAAACATCAATTTGAAACGTGATATTTTACATTCTATCCCCAATATTCCCCGACCGTCGAATAACAATGCCGTGCGATGCCAATAAAAAAGAAAAAAAAATAATTCGTAGCCCTGCACCTTGGGTAGAGATGTTCATAGCTTCGGGCGGACGCGTCTTATAAGTATTTTATTGCTCTGCAATTAGCTTCGTTTTTGAAAACTACTCTATCTTTATAATAATATGATATACTACTCTTAGAAAAGTCTTACAAGGTTTATGCATTAAGTACTTAGTTTTCACGCTTACTATAAGTACGTAGTATTATTATATCTTCTTTGCTAAAGGCAAGATAATGTTCAAAGGCGGCATTATTCGCAATAAGAAACATATGGTGAAGTTATTTTGCTATACTTAATTTACTCTCGTTTTGTAAATCAATTTGGTAAAGAGTCGAAGAAAGTGCTAGGTTTCGTTGTAGTTATCTTTACCATATTGTCTTTGATATTTTTAATATGTAATTTTGAATTTTGATAATGAAGAAGGTTGTTGATAACAATAACTATTTTTGCAAAAAATAGCATGACCGATTTCAGTTGGACACGGATGAACCCGTGTACTTTTCACATTATTGTTGATTTAACAAAAATGGCTCAGCGAATTTCAATGATATTTTAAAGGGACCAATTTCAAAGTATATTCTTTCTAACAAAAAAAGAAAGATTGATTTCGGACTACTATGAAATAAGTTAAAGGTACGGAAAAATATGCGTCGAATTGTATACCTCCTTCGGTGGTTCGTCGGTCAATAAGAAATTATTTTTCTATGATTATTTTAAACTACTATTTTGTATTCGTAAATATTGTGCTATAATTTTTAATCAAGTGTAATTTTTATTAATTTAACTATTTTGTAAATTGTATAAATTGTTTAATTGTCACACGCTAATCACGCTTTGGCGTAGAGTTGGTTAATGTTGCAAGCGGCTTACATTAAATTAAACAGAAAAAATGTAGGTATTATTTGCCACCGGTTTAAAAATGTGCGCAGTGAAGAACAATATCTATCAGACAAGTGCATCATCTTTTATTTCCTTTATAAGATCAGCTTCCAAGTCCCGATCACCTGAGCAGAATAAAAATTGCACTGCCATCCGTGCAGCTTACGTATGTGACGTCATTTCCCTATAAACCCGTCATAAACTAAACAACAGTACGAGCTCCTGCATCAGTCCCATAAAACTCAACCAATAGAATAGAATGCATCAATACCTATTCGGGAGCTCGGTGTTGCTAGCTGTGACGACTCTCCCTCAAGAAGTGTAAATTAGCCAACTAACAATGTGCCAAAACTTACACATTATCTTTCAGGAACAGTCGAAAAACCATACAACAAAACAAATATATATCTTCTAAGGAAGCGTGCTTAGTATTACACCGCAGATGAGGTAGATAGTGATCAAACGAGAACTTATATAATTAAAAAAATCAAAGTGAAAGACACTTTTGCTAGCTGTGCCAGTCAAAGTTTCTAAAGATTATGTGCTAATAAATTAAATATAAAATTATTTTACCACCATTGAGAAGATTTTTCCTCAATGCTTATCATCGATAAATGTACCATTATGAAATAATAACTAAAAGAAACTTGAAACGGAAATTGAAAACTAAATATATTACATCCATTGAAATTAATCTGACAAGTACATGCAAATAATTTGTATAAAATATATCATATACCAAACAAAAACATATATTTATTTTATAGTTCAGGAAGACATGTTTCCACGCTGGCAACACTATTGGTATTTTTTGAGTTTAACGACACTGAATACTTTAATCGGATTTTTATGATTGTTTTAGTGCCTAGTTTATGCCTGCATTTAAATATTGAACACGGGGTAATCGACTGTAAGCCGTTATGTCCTATAGAATATACCTTATCTATATATGCCACGTCTTCTGAAGACTTTTGAAATGTTATGGAAAGCGTATTTCGAATAGCAATATCATACTTCAATGTTAGCAAACAAATATTTCATCTAGGGCCAATAAAAGTTTATCGATTTACATTTTATATTATAAGATATTTTTAAAAAATGAAGTTTATTTAATATATTAAATGATAATTTTAATACAGCGGATTAGCAAATAGGAAGTAGGAAATAGTTTTTCATTCGTTATGTTTAATTAGTTTCGTCTAAGGTTACCCGAATTAACGATTTTGACGAATTTAAGAAATTTATCTTGCTCATTGAGTTCACTACTGATCCTTCTTCTTCTTCTCAACCACAGGATACCTATCCACTGTCCGACATAGGCCTCCTTGTATATCTATCCTCTATACCTACATAAAAATGAATCCCTTTTTCCCTTGGTCACGGCATTACGCATTAACGGTGGGACCGATTACGCTATCTATTTTTTGCTATATTTGTTATGGTCAAGAAAAGGTACTTTTGAAAAAAAAAATATTTTAATTTAATTTTCCCATACAAAATGTTCCTAGGGGTAAAAGTTGTCGTATCTGGTCGTCGGTGGCGCTAGACGTCATCGAAATTAATGCGACACACATTGTAGGTCAAGCGACGCATGAAGGTAATATGAAGTTCACCGGTTCAGCTCGTCCTTCGGCTTTCATCGGCCTTATTCTGTCAAAACATCGTCAAAACTAAAACATCAAAACTAACAACTTTTGTTCTGCAACTTTTGTCAAAACTCAAAAAAAACAGCTATTCCATACATTTTGTCGCTGGTGAACGATATTTTTCTATGGAACTTCATTTTTTTTTTAGTTTTCACAAAAGTCAAACTACAAATCCTGGGTGAGATCAATGATAGATTGTCCACAAATCAAATGAGATAGGCCATTGAAGCCGGGTCACGTATGATAACTCTATTATTTTCGGTATTCAGCAATAAAAATACACATTACAATGACTTATTGAATTACCTACGAATAGAGGGTCGAGGTATTTTGACCTGACTTGCTATTTATTAAATTTATTGTTTTCTTCGATAAAACAGCAACGAGCGTTGCGTTGGATTACAAATCAAAAAAATCACTTTCGGAATTTTAATATCGGATTTATAACATCATCATCATCAACTGCAACCTAAAGTGTGTAGGTACTTTGGGTCGCAGTTTAGTCTAAATAAAAGAGAGCTTTTTACGAAGCTTACATCGTAATAATTTACATTTGAAAACATCGATAGGAACAAACATAACGGAAATATAATAAATATTGAAATGCAACGTAATATACGAGACAAATAAAGCCATGATCACACGGACGGAGCAAATAAATAATTTAACAGATACACGTATGAAATATGTACGGGGATTTGTTTGGCATAAATATATGCAAAGACATGCGAAGGGTGGACGTGGTATTTTATACACAGTAACGTTTCAAAAAAATTTAGGAAATTTGAAGAATAAAGAAAAAAGAATATGTCGCGTGTAGAAATGTAACATCTTTTCAATAGCCTCTTTTCAATACGAAATTACTAAACAGCTAAGTTGACAAGAATGCTCACCTCCTTAAATATCTAAGTGCCGCAATCATTACTCGTTCGGAAAGTAGTAGTTATTGTTGTGGAAGTATTTATTTAAAGCTATTTTTTTAATGACTTAAAGCTGTTAGCCTCTGTGACCTCTACAGATTTCCGGGCATGGGTGAGCATCGAAGGCGGCTGAGCCCCAAGATTGGGTTAAAGGGTGACTAGCGCAAGGGCACCTAAAAAGGTACAGGCCTCGGCTTCGGCCGTCACCCGGCGGGGGAGATCAGACTTGCCCGGGCTCCCCAGAAGGGATGTACCCTGTGGCCCTAATGGGTTGAGCTGGTTGGGTATTTGGAGAGAACCTAGCCGATCTTCTGACAGAATCCTGAGGGTCCTCGACCTCGCCGGTGTATGTCGGTATGCTTTTGGTAACTGGCGCCTATACTAAATACAGAATACTTCCTGTTGCAGGGAGCTGTCGGATATTTAAAAGTAAAATAGTTTTTAAAATAGTTTTAGAAGCAACAGGAGCAGTGACAGCAGCAGAGCGTAAATAAACGCCCCGAGGCTCTATTTCTTACTTTTGAACGGCTCGGACGTATACAGAATTTTACTATTGACGACTAGTTTATTTAAAATTATCCAGTTTACCCAGCACTTCGGCTATTTAAAAAATAAAGATAAACTGCAAAAGAAGAAACCGTGAAATGGATCTAAAGTTAAAATAATACTAACAAAACAAATGTGGCAAATGGTTATCAAACTGTCAAATTTAGAATCTTATCAAAGTTCCTAGCCGAAAGTCAAAAAAAGCTCAAACTAATCAATGTAAAACATGTAAGACGTTCACATCTACACATACAGGTTTATTCAGAATAGGTAAACCAAGCCAAAAGTTGGTGATAATGAATCTGGGTCATAATGAACAACTTTTACTATGGGACCAAACTGAAATTTAAGATTTTTTTTTTATAGATTTCTTCTCACCATGAGTTGTAATTTTATATGAGACAGCTTATTTTTTTAGAATTTCCGGTTTACCTCTTTAGTAAAAGTTGTTCACAATGATGATCTGAATCAACGCGTTTCGGCTCAGTACACCTTTTCTAACTAGCCCTAGGTAACTATATTAATTTTGGCTGCCTAATAATATCCTATTAATCCTAATAGTGAAGCCGTGGTGGTTTAGTGAAGCCGTAGTGGTCTAGTGGTAGTGACACCCGTCTTACGATCGTGAGGTCGTGGGTTCAAATGCCGGTCCCGTACCAATAAGTTCTTTGGAAATTATGTACGGTATTTCACACCACTGGCTTTTCAGTGAAGGAAAAGATCGTGAGGCAACCTGCATTTGTCAGTGGAAGAAATTCGATGACGTATGTGAATCCACCAACCCGCACTGGGCCAGTGTGGTGGATATGGCCCAAACACCCTTTGCGGGTAGGCCTACGTCCTGCAGACTATTAAAAAAGGCTGATACAGTACAGTACAAACCTAATAATACCCTATCTCTCTTTTTATTCGTAGCTCGATGTAGCGCGGGTATAGGAGCGAGTGTGCAAATGTGATGAGGCACATTAGGCCTCATCGCCGTCGGATTGATGGCGGACATTTGTTATTCGGCACGATATTGGACGACTCTATCTCGTCGACGTTTCGTCAATTTATCTCGATGCGGATATCTGGTCGGCGAAACGCTGATGTGTCTGGGGAATTGGAGATTTGAAATTGGTTTATTATTAACGTATTTGAGTACATTTTTTGAAGAACTAAAAGTACTACACCTTTGCTAGTTAAGCTACAGCCATTCACCTGTCATTTTCAACACGCTTTTATTAGTTTCACCTGTATGTTTGCTTGCTTGGAACCAACTCCTTTGAGCTCGATTTTGCCCTACTTTGAGCGATCAGATTTTCTTTAAACTTTGCACACCTATCAAAGACCGATGACAATGCATTAATAAAAAAAAGTTGGTGACTCCTAAACGTGTTTATTTAGTTTTTTTTTTAACTATATTTATATTTGTTATTTTTAAACTTCCGCGATTTGAACACATTAACATTACTCGTATATACTATTTTAATTTGATATTTTGATTTTTGGTATTTATTTATCTAGTAATTTTAGTGCGCGATTAGTCCCGTAGTATATAATGATAATATATTTATATAATTTGGTATTGAAAGTATAGATGACTAGCTTTTGCCCGCGGCTCCGCCCGCGTGGTATTTAGACTTTTGTGCTATCCCACAGGAACCTTTAATTTTTTCTGAATAAAAAATATACTATATCACTTTCCGGCCTTTGAACTATATCCATGCCAAAAATCAAGTCAATACGTTGTTCCGTTGCTGCGTAAAAGAGGAACAAATCAACAAACTTTTCGGATTTGTAATATTAGTATGATGAGAATTGTTTGAAATATTATACTTTTAAACGGGCCGTTCTACTCAGTAAGTGTGTACCTACTCATCAATATATTTTCGATTTCCAATTATTTAATGAAATTACGTATTTAAGTAGTTTCTTAATAGGAATATCTGGATATACCGTATTTCCTAAAAAAGCGCGGATAAAAGCAACAAATTTTGTTTGATAACGCTGTTTTACCTCTGTTGAATTTAACATCAATTTTTGTCGTTAATTAGTGTAAAACAGAGAAACGCTCGGCCTCTCAGATATTACATGGAAATTAAGTAACCCCACTGAAACTTCATCAACCTGTTAAATTAACATATCAATAAATAAAGAGCATTCTCCATTAGTTGATTTGATACCCGTGCCTTGCCTGAGGCGCTGGTTCACTGGGTGAGGATTAATTGGTTAGAAACGCAAATAAGGCTTTTGAGGTAACTGGGTGTGTGTAAATAATCTGTGTAATGGATACCGATATGTGGCTTTTGAATTTACAATTAGTGGGTAAGCAGCTTACGTATGCCAGTAGTTAATTATTGTTGGAATCAAGATCAAGTTCTACTCGAATATAAAACTTGATAAACATCGCATCGTCAGATATTTTCTAAATTAATCACGCATAACGATAATTATGTGCCTCCAGAGTATACTACAGCTTTTGTGCTACGGCAGCCTTGCTACGGCAGTCACGCTACGGCAGCCTTGCTACGGCTGTCACGATACGGCAGCTGTGCCACGATATCCGTGTAACAGCTGCGTTAACGTGCCATTTGGAACCACGCTGCCAACTGCAAATTCCAGCACGTACAGTGACTGATACAAACTAGTAGCGCAACTGTGGCCTAAACTGTCACACTGATACATCCAATGGTCATACTTCTAATTTATCTTTAACATTATCTATGTATTCAGAACTTTAACGTTAGAGTTCCAAAAATTTCTATTTATCTCAATTATAAATTAATTGTATGTAATTATATTATACTCATTTTAATTTCTACCTTTCTCATTCTCTCATTTAAAATCTAAAAATCTTCAAACTAATAACCACAAAAAAATTAGCAAAATATTAAGAAAATGAAATACTTTTGTTTTGCCTGAATGAAGTTTAATGTGTTTATTATTTTCCAGTAGACGTATTTTGACGATCCTATTACCAATACAATTTTATTAAATTTAGACAATGTACCTGTGTCAAAACTAGCACAATTATTAATTTTGATTGAATCTAACTTTTTTAAAATATTTTGATGTATGTAATTTTTTGATAAAACTGCGTAATTCGACAATTTTAAAGGAGTATTTTTTAATATTCTAAGCGTATTTGAATGTCTATGAAACAAACCTAAATTTGATATGAGAAAGCCAACAAACATGGATATCTAAATAAGTAACTAGATGCGTCTTGTGTCTCTTTCCCCCGAACATAACTAGTAAAGTAGTTTCCGGAAACTGAGATAAAGGAAACGAGATCTTGGAGAGTAGTTCAGGGGAACAATAGGCAAATTGTGGCCGCGGGCAAACTTCACTCTATTTGATTGCGCACTTTGAACTCTAAGTTTAGATTACTCAAAATAAAGGGGCGATTACCTGCTCAATCATTTTTGGACTTGTTAGTGAATAGATACTTCTGGCTTGTATTGGGTATTGGTAATAATTCAGGGTGGAGCTGACACCGACATTAAATGTATGTAATAACTTGATTGGCCTTCTGTTTTAAAGCCTTCGAGATATTCTGAATTTAATAAATAAAGCTATTTATTACTATGTACATTTTTGTAATAGGTACCTATATCATTTTGGAACCTGTAGCTAAACAGTAACATTGGATTAGGCGAATGTCAAAATAGTATGAATTACCTAATACTTTCCTTACTTTTTTAGGGTTCCGTACCCAAAGGGTGAAAACGGCCCTATTACTAAGACTGCGGTGTCTGTCCGTCTGTCACCAGGCTGTATCTTATGAATCGTGATAGTTAAAATGTTCAAATTTTCAGAGATGATGTACTTCTGTCGCCGCTACAACAAAAACTAAAAACAGGAAAAAAACCGGACAAGTGCGAGTCAGGCTCGCACATCGAGGGTTCCGTACAAACATATTGTTAAAATAACTAAAAACCTGTTTTAGCATGTGCTAATGAAGTTATTTTACATGATACCTTACATGGTACTATTTGCTCACTTTGAATTTTGAACCCATATTTTGTGAATTTTGAGGCCCTATTTTTATGTGATTTAAATAAAAATGTACAGTTTTCAGATTTATTCCTATATGTGTACTCTGAGACAGTGCTTCTCGCCAAATTTCATAGTTCTATGTCAACGGGAAGTACCCTGTAGGTTTTGATTTTTGTGAGCGGCGAATTAAGCGTTTTTTACGACATAAACGGCTTTAGCTTATTTATACGGTAACTGGGAAGCTTTTCTTTTACACAACTGCAAGAGTTCATAGGTTTACGTATAATAGTTTGAAAATAATAATTTAAAATCTAATAGTTTAAATTTCAACTCGACATCTTTACGCGTTCCCGAGATAAAGAGTCTTGACATACACACAGACGGACAGATGGACAACAAAGTGATCCTATAAGGGTTCCGTTTTTTCCTTTTGAGGTACGGAACCCTAAAAAGGGGGCTCCCATACAGCAGACCTGATTTTTGAGCCGTTTTTCGCGCGCTATTAACGGCTAACGGTGACAGATAGATGCTTGAAATATTCACAGAATATTTAGTTAAATATTCAATTCAGAAATAAATTATAAATTTAATAAATATTTATCGGGGTATTAAATAACCCTTCGTGCACGAGCCCGATTCGTACTTGGCTGATTATGAGACATACTCAACGAAATATCTTTATTAACAAGATTATTTTTTGGAAAAATTAGCATGACCGAATTCACCCGTGTACAGAATTCGCGAATATTTCGCACGGATCGATGTAGCATTGTTCACATTATTGTTGATTTATCGAAAATGGCTCAGCCGATTGCAATAAATTTAAATGAGACAAATTTTGAAGTATACTCTTTCCAATAAAAAAAATAACTATTGAAAGCGGACCACTATGAAAGAAGTTATGCGTGGTTATACATAAAAAAAATATATACATATATACGCGTCGAATTGTATACCTCCTCCGGTGGTTCCTCGGTCAAATATTAACGAAAACTACTTACTACTCTATGAAATATTCTTAATATTTTTTTATATAAAATTACTATTATAGTACATCAGTATATATATATATATATATATATACTTACGTATATACGTCTGGCGCCGTCTTGCATTGCAACATCGTTAAGCGGTTCTCGCCAGAACCAGTCCTCACACATTTGTGTGTTTACCAGCTTTATTATGCCTACCGTACCTACTTGTTTACTTGTTATTTAATTGATGTTTTGTTCTTGTCATTTTAATAAGTAATTGTACTTTTAATTATACGCATTTTCTTAGCTAGCTATTCGGTAACGTAGAGAAACTTTTGATTGATACAGCGTCCTACACTTCGGCGTCCATTATGTCAAAATAATACTATGGGATAATTCTTACGAGTGCCCAAAATACAGGCTTAGCCTAGTTAGGGGCCCACTGATAACCATTTCAATTTGTGAATAAATAATGCATACTTATAGTGATTTTATTATAATTAATACTTAATTTTTTTTTTGCTTGCAATGTACATTGATAAATTTATTGCTGTTATGTAAGTCTGTCTTGGAAATAAATGATTTATTTATTTATTTACTAGTAGGTTCTAGAATACAATAATTATAAGTGACTAGCTTAAAACCCGCGGCTTCACCCGCGTTGTCTTAGTTCATAGGTACTTACTTAAAATGAAAATAGCCCGCGGTTTGATCTACGTTGTCTTTTTACATGCTTATAATAATATCTAATAGTCCGCGATTTGGCCTGCGTTGTCTTAATACTTGCTTAAAATTACTTGCAAGGATAATGCCCACGGTTTGGTCAAAATTGTAACAGTATTTGCCTATAATGATAATAGGTCACGGTTTGGCCCGCGTATTGTTAGTACTTGCTTAAGATGGTTATTTATAGCACGCACCATGGACTGCGATGTCTTAATACTTCCTCAAAAATATAAAAGCTTGCCGTTTGGCCTGCATTGTCGTATTACTTACAATGATAATAGCCCATGGTCTGGCCCGTATTGTCTTAGTACTTGCTCAAAATGATAATAGCCCGTGGTTTAGCTCGCGTTGTGTTAATAATTAGGTACTTACAATGATAATAACCCACAGTTTGGCCCACATTGTTTTAATACTTACTTAATTAAAATAACAGCCCGCGGTTCAACCCGCTTTATCTTGGCATTTGCTTATAATAATATCTAATAGTTCGCGGTCTGGCCCGTGTTATCTTAATAAATCCTTAAAATTATAGTAGCATGCCTATAGCCTGCGTTTTTGTATTACTTGTGATGATAATATCCCACGGTCTGGCCTGCGTTATTTTCGTAACTGCTTAAAATGATAAAAAACCCACAGTTAGGTCCGCGTTTTTTTGGCACTTACTTAAAATAATAGTGGCTCGTGATTAAGCCCACATTAGGCTCGATTATGAAGGCGCCATCGTAATTATAATAGCTAATTATCATAATTATTCCTATTTCTTTTTTACTTTAAGCATTCGATAGAGAAAACACTTTTAATGTTGTTATTACGAGTATATTTACCATGGCGTCTTCATAACTGAGCCTATTATCGTATTACTTGCAAAATAATGCCTACGGTTTAGCCTGAATTGTCTCAGTATTTGGTTATTTCATTTACTTGTATCTAAAGCTTATTACGGAGTACGTGAATTTTCGGATGATAAATTGCCGAATTTCTGAAATTAACTCAATAATAAATAAATATTGGGGGACATCTCACACACAGTCTCTGATCCCAAACTAAGTAAAGTTTGTGATTTGGCTGGCAGAGACTGATACACTACATATACATGTACCTGTAGGTTGACTGGCAGATAATGCTGGTCCTCCTTTTGTACAAATGGTGTGCAAGAAAGTGTTAGAGTTTTGGCGGGAACGCGGAAAAATCATGTCGCCTCATTGTATTCTTTTATTAAACTTGTGTTTTTATCAGTGATAATTAGTTAAAAATTGTGGTATTTCGTTAATTATGAGCTGATTTATGTGCATGAGTGTAGGCAAGTGATATAATGTGTATAACGTATCATGTTGTTCCGCGTTGTTACCAAAACTCCATAGACGCCTCTAGTAAAGTCTCCACTGCTTTACTGAGGTATGACTTGGACTATGTTTGGACTTGACCGCGACTTTATTGGACTATGACGAGACTTCGACACTGATTATTTTGATAAAATATTATCAAAAATTATTAAAACTTAATACTCGACACTGGCAAATGCACAATAATGCGACGCCAAAACTAAGAAGAAGAAGAAAGTGTTAAATAATTAAATAAAAATACATTAATAACACCCAGACACAGAGCAAACACATTTGAACATCACATAAATATTTGCCCTGGGAATCGAACCCACGCCTCTTTGACCCAAAAGTCAGGGTCACAAACCACTGAGCCACCGAGGGAGCCAATAATAATAATTGTATGAGTAACTATGTAAGAAATTTCACTTTTCATTGCTGGAAAACATTGAGGCAACCTGTACATACGTAGAAAAAATCAATGTCGTATGTGAATTCAGCAACCCGTGCTCGGCCGGCGTGATGGATATGGCCCAATTACCCTTCGCGGATAGGCCTATTTTCAGTCATCCATCAGCCAAAGGACGTCCACTGCTGGACATAGGCCTCCCCTATGGATCTCCAATAAGACCGGTTGGAAGCGGCTTGCATCCAGTGCGATCCTGCGGTCTTAATGAGGTCATCCGTGCACCTTGTGGGTGGATGTCCTACGCTGCGCTTGCCGGTACCTGGCCCTCTAGGATGCGACCCACGAGAACGATCTTATTTCGAGTAAAATAGAAATATTCCGATACTTCTACCTCCCCTAACATGACAACACACTTATTTCGTCAGTTTTTACTCTGTGGTGTAGAATTCTCGCGAATGATTTATGTACCTGTGGCACTTTCGTCGACAAACTCTAACATGTGCACGCGAATTTAGCCGTAGTTTGACATTTCACCGCGAATATCTTTTCGTCAAACTTTTTGAGGACGAAATACTACGAGATAGGCAAAACTAACTAAATAAACAACCAGCGTTGCTGAATTGTGAAGGATTTGTTAAATTAAAATTAATTAAACGGGGTATTATCTCCATTGGAGATTGTTGTAGGGATAGATATTTTATTGTGTCGATTTAGGGATGATTTATATTAGGACGGGGCGGGTGCCGGACGGGCCGGGGACGGGCTGGACGGGGCCCGTACGATGCCCGTACGACGCATGTTCCATACATTTTGTGTAAAAGCTCGGACGGGCCCCGTCCGGGCGTCGTACGTGCCACAACAAAAATGTATGGAACAAGCGTCGTATATGCGTTATACGGGCTTCGTACGGGCCCCGTTCGGCCTATCACCGGCCCGTCCCGTGCCTGCCCCGTCCTAATATAAATCATCCCTTAGCGAGGTAGTTTTTTTAAAACAGGTTCCGAGCTGAGACTCCTTCTAGATTGCAATTTGGCGAGGTATCAGTTTAGATTGGAAATTGGGATATTTTTTCTCCCCGGTATAGAGAATTTTACTTTGGGTTTTCGTTAATTAGGAAAATTGGTATTGGTAACGCTGTAAATATCAAACTTACAACAGCGCACCGAGCTCTTGAGTGATACTCTCACAGACTACTAATGGTACTACGTATCAGACAGAAATCTTCAAACAACCAATAGCGGGCTGATATTTTAGAGTTTGACATTTATTTATTTTTTAAAACATGGCTACCAAAATGGCGACATTACTTTTTTGGCTCCATAAATATTTATCAATTCCTGTACCTATGCATAATATTCAATCCTTCAATAAGTTTATGTATTATTTTACTATATATTTATTGATATAGATATATAGAAGTTAATTTATAAATAAAACTAAAAATACTTCTTCATGTTTATTTATCATTCACATCAATTTCTTTGGACATTTTTAGGTTCACTTTCGTAAAATAAGGTTTTTCAGTTTTGCACAGTTATTATTGACAGTAGACACACTTGAGTCCTATTTAACTATTATGGAATATGTTGTATCCTAATTATGCTTCGCTTGCAGTTGTAGTACGATACAATATTTTACAGGATGCAAAAATACACTCAAAGACCAATGTATGAACTCCAACGCATAAAACACAAATTAATTTGTGGTTTTGTAGCAGTTCATTTCAAGGTTTCAGTCATAATATAAACTATGATGATCATTGATAATCGTATAAGTTTTATATAACCTATCGTATAACCTTTGTGATAATCACAGAGGTATCTCTGTGAGGAATGGTTTTCCTTCTTTATTGTTATCTGTTGTATTTCTGTTGTCAAATTTTTAATAAAATGTAACCTTCTTCAATGGAAAATCTGACTAGAGTTCATATTTTTCATATGTCTTTTTAACTCATGTTGTATTAAAATTAAATCAATGGATCTCTTTTAGATTATCTCGATAGACCACAGACCACAATATTATCCCTTTGGAATCACTGGGGTGCATTTATGCACTCCACCTGACGGATACCCTAAACGGGTGACATAGACTTAGCCTGTTTTTTTTTATCATAAACTGGAGTGCGTAAACGCACCCCTGTGTTTTGAATGAACTATATCAGTGTTGCTTCATTGCAAAATTAAATATCCAAATTATTTAATCACAGGGCGACACTAGTTTTTCGTGACCATAGATCACGATTCTATGACACGAATTTACTTCACACGAATTGGTATTTCGAACGAAATAATTGCTTCGGGTCGCATGCTAAGCCGGCTGGTCTCCACTCGAAAACTTTTCTACCCTAACGGTCATCAGCCCTCCGCGCTATGTGCCCTGCCCATTGCCATTTCAACTTGCCAATCCGTTGGGCTATGTCGGTAACTTTGGTTCTTCTACGGATCTCCTCATTAATGATTCGATCTCGCAGAGAGACTCCGAGCATAGCCCTCTCCATAGCTCGTTGGGCTACTTGGAGCTTACTAATAAGGCCCATAGTGAGAGACCACGTTTCTGTGCCATAAGTCATCACTGGCAACACACACTGGTCGAAAACTTTCGACTTGAGGCACTGAGGTATGTCGGACGTGAAGACACTACGCACTTTTCCGAACGCTGCCCAGCCGAGTTGAATTCGGTGATTGGCCTCTTTGTTGAAGTCGGACCTATCTAACTGCACTACTTGTCCTAGGCAGACGCACGAGTCAACGACTTCAAGAAACGAGTTTCCAACAGAAATCGGGGTAGGTAAAACATGGGAATTACACATGACTTTCGTCTTGTCCATGTTCATCTTAAGACCCACCTGTTTCTATTATCCGTAGTGCTATCCGTAGTACCTATTTTCAGTAGTGCACTATTAATTAAGGCCGGTACAGGTGTTCGACATGTTTCATTAAGTCATTAGAAATTTAATTTTCCAGGCAAATGAAAAATGGCACACAAGTCGTAATTCTAGTCAGGCATGTTCTAGGATGCTATTATACTCATAATTTGATTAACTTTTACAATGGTACCAACCCCAAAAGCACGTGAATAAAATCAGCTGTTTAACACAAAAATTTCATCGACCAGCGACAAAATGTATGGGAAATGTAGGTAATTTTCGCTTGTCAGGGTTGATCCCATAGTAAAATACTTATATTGATCCATATGTGCGCTAAGTTTAAGACTATTGGCTCACAAAATAAAAAAAATCGTAATCTTTTGGGGACCCATTTTGCCCCATTTTATAAAGATAAACTATCATTATCATAATCCTATTCTAGATACTACATTATTTAAAAAAGCGCATTGAAGTTTTGAGACGTATCTGACACCTGAGGATTTTTTAAGGAAAATTCAGAAAAACAGGTACAGCCATATTTTTTATTTAGTCTCAAAAGCATCTATACAAAGTTTCATGTCAATCGGTACAGGGAATAAAAAGTTACATGCAAACAAAAAGGGCCCGTTTTACCCCGTAAGTTAGAGTTGGATACGTTTTTCATCCTTAGTGCTTAATTATGTCGTACGATGTACGTATATTCCAAATTTCAAGCTCATATCTTCAGCGGTTTAAGCTGTAGCCTAAACTTATTAATTTTGCGTATCCCTAAGGAACCTTACAGATTTTCCTGGATTTTATTAGTTCCTGTATTGAAACATGCTGTGTGCTTCCTTCATACTAATTTTCAACCATAACCGTTCAGCTGGTTCGATGTAATTGACGCTTTTTTCACCAACTTTAGGACCTTATTTGACCCCTTAGATGAGGAAAATTCGGAAAAACAGGAAAAAACGTAACTTTTATTTTGTTTGAAAAGCACGTAAATAAAGTTTCAAGTCAATCGGTACAGGGAATAAAAAGTTAAATACAAACGAAAAGGGCCCGTTTTACCCCCTTAGAAGTCGAAAGTTCAAAATTTTCGTCCTTAGTGCTCCATTACGTCGTTCAATGTACCTATATTCTAAATTTCAAGCTCATATCTTAAGCGGTTTGGGCTGTAGGCTGTCTGTCAGTCAGTCACTCAGGGAAGCCTTTTATATAATAGATTAATTGAATTGCGCAGTCAAGTCATAACAAATAAATGTAATTAGTGTAACCATTTGAAATAAATTACTTATGAAGCAATATCTTCTGCAATTACTTAGACTTTGTATCATTCCTGAATCAATTTCAATACATTACATACGCTATCTACTTCAGTGTTGTGTTCTAATAATTATACATCCTATTTCAAAATGAAAGTATTTTCAAAAAATTATGACAAACAAGTCGATTCTTACTTGACTATATTTTACAAAATATTGGATTTTTATTTTGGTTGCGGTTTCGGATTTCTCAAACACGAAACGTCACGACGAAAATATTTTGTTTTAAAGTTTATAAGCTTGCTGCAAAGTTTATTGATATATTTACTTTCTGTTTGGGGATTATATTCGAGCGAAATATACAGCGATATTTTCGTTGTATGGTTTAGTTATATGTTCGGACATTATATAATTTATGCTGTTATTTTTGCATTGAAAAGGTCAGATGTAACTTTATACCAGTTCTATTGCGATATGCAATATGTTGATTCCAAGTTAAGAGCTTACAAGGCACGCAAATTTGTTGAAAAGAGATTAATAGCTTTGTTATTATTTGGTTATATCTACCGTTTATTAGTGACTTCTATCTACTGCGGTATTACCCACAACCACATAAAACCCATCTGGGTTACAGCGATATACTTTACAGTTTTATTGGGTTGCGACTCAATTTTATCGATAGTTATTTTTATATTTTACTCATTTTACCATCGAATAGTAATTTTTACTGATAATTTAGTAAACGGTGACAACGAGCCAACAAAATCTTATAAACATCTGTACAAATTGATCGCAGATTTTTCGGAAACATACAAGATGTCGTGCGATTCCGTGGTATGTTTTAAACGGTTTTATTTAGCGTAACCTGTTTGTTTTCTTGGGTCGAATTTAGTTATTGAAATTTCACCTTTTTCTTGTCAATCAATTGATCTTTAATTTAGTAAATTTAAGATGACTGTGTGGTGCCGACAGAGTAGATAGTACTAGGTGTCGTAAAAGGCGACTGAGGTACAGCGAAACCGACCAATGGCGGCATAACCATTCAAATAAAAACGTAGCTAACATGGCACAGGGCGATATGGGAAGCAGCATTCCTGTGGCGAAGCTACGTTTCTGCGATCGCCATCACGCCCACTCAGCGCGGCGATGATGGGCAAATTCCCTTTATGGATTGTAATACAAAAAGACCAGGCCCCAGTCCCCAGCAGCTCCGCTAGCCCGAGGCTACGGTAACGGCTCCGGTAATGGAAGAGAAGGGGGTGCTAAGAATTGCTGACAGACACCCGGCTACCAATCCCGCAAACGGAAACTGGCCTTGGTAACACACAACGTGCGAACATTGAGAACTGACAAAAATATTGCTGAATTAGAAAAAGAGCTGAGTAGGTTGCATTGAGGTATTGTAAAGTTGTATGAAGTCCGTAGAGAGGGTTATCGTGTCCTCCACACGATAAGCCTAAAGTCGGGGAACCTGCTTTACTAACGGGAAGGTGACCAGCGGTCCCAAGGCAAGCATCGAAAGTGTTTCAAGTGGGGTCGTATACCTAATACTCAGAATATCCAAGAGTTATTCGCTGGAGGTCATTTAAGTAAACGCACTTACCTCTTCACACCCACATGATGTAGTGGAGATTATTTTTAATGATGTTTCCGTGATCCACACGGTGAAAACCGGCAGTTTTCATAGAGGCTCCAAAGTGTTTGCGAGAGATATGTCCTTTGGGCAAAGCCCATGCTGAAGAGAGCAGATGGCAGTTTAGCGTCAACCAAGACAGAGGTATTAGAGGAGATCGAAAGCCGGTTTCCGATAAGGCTTTAGCACCATGAACCACATCCATACCCTGCGGCAAGTTATATAGAATACCGAAGAGTGTAACTTGACACTTTGCTTGGCATTTGTAGACTATGAGAAAGCCTTTGCTTTGGCCGAGACTTGGGCGGTGCTTGAGTCTCTACAGCGTTGCCGGATTGATTGTCGGTACATAAATCGAAGTGTTGAAGTGTATGAAAAATAACGCCATTATGTCGGTCCGAGTACAGGAAGAGAGCTTCAAGGCGATCCCTTTATAAAGAGGCGTAAGACAGGGAGACGTAATATCTCCGAAACTATTTTTTGCCACTTTGGAAAACACCTTCAAGCTCCTGGAATGGAAAGGATTCGGCATCACTATTAATGGCGAATACATCACTCACCTTCGGTTTGCCGACGATATCGTAGTCATGTCAAAGTCGATAGAAGAGCTCAGCACGATGCTTGAAGGCCTCAATCGGGTTTCTCAACAGGTGGGTCTAAAAATGAACATGGACAAGACAAATATTATGTGCAATGCCCATGTTATATTTACCCTATGTGTTGAGAACTTGGTTCTCGAAGGAAACTGGACAAGTAGACAGTTAGGTAGGTCCGACTTCAAGAAAGAGGCCAATTGCCGAATCCAACTCGGTTGGGCAGCGTTCGGAAAATTGTACATAAATTTTTAACATATTTTCACTAAATCTCTTTGTGAACATACTCTGTATAAAATATATATTTTTGTAATCTTTCCTTCAAAATAAAAGGAAAAATATGTGTGTGTATAAATCACATCTTTTTAAGTTCAGATAGGTAACAATTATTAATAGAAATAATGTAATGAATACTTTTTTCTTGTAGTATTTGACGGCTGCTATATTCAATATACCCACGATGATGACTTCAATATATCACGCTATATGGAGGATAAAAAATGATAACTTACCGGTAACTATACTTTTTTTCATACATTGTGCTTAATCACTATGTAGCAGCTGGGATGATGACTACGTCGGAATACAACGTAAAAATGTCGAAAACAGTAAACTGGGGCTTTATTCGTGATCGTTAAGTTACAGGGGAATAAAAAATATTGTACAGGCAACGCGCGTCATGTGCGTGGAGAAGCGCAGCCACGACCGCAGTACCCCCACCTGTGGGCTTGCAAATTGGTCTCCAAGCGCACCTCGCCTGTTACCTGTGACAAAAATAAACTAAGAAAAATCACTGCTTATGAGGTTGCTGTATTTGTTAGGACTAATATTCAAATGTATGAGTACCTGAAAAGTGCAAGATACAAAAATAAAATACGTAGACAGTTACATACAACTGCATGTTTCGGTAAGAGCATTTGTGGCATGGGTCCGGAAATTTACAATCATTTACCGACGGAAATACTGGAGTCAGTGAGTGTGGCTGTATTTAAGAGCAAGCTATTCAATTTGCTAGTTACAAAAGCTTATTATAGTATACGGGAGTTTTTAGACGATAAAATGTAATAAATAATATGATATGTACCTATCTAATTAATTCCAATTTTACTGACATTTTATAATTTTAATTAATATTCATAATTTTTTGACGTTGTACCTATTATTGTATGTTCACCAAGGACTTAGCTGTTGAGACGTTTTATTTTCTTCTAATTAAGATCTTTTATGTAACACAGTTAACAATAATCTGAATCTGAATATCCTATGCTGCGCTTAGGCTTACGTCCAGCAGCGGATGTCTGATGGACAGATTGTTGAGTGTTACGTAAGTTTCAAAAAGAAAGAGTTTGATTAACAAATTTAAAAATAAGATTAAAATATATTCTCCGTTGTTGGTTATAGTTTTCTAAATTTTCATTTTCAGATTTGGAAGCTGGCACTTACACAGGAAAATGTGACGATGCCTCTCTTGCTGGTCCACACAGTATGACCCGCCTTATGCGCTTCTCTGCTAACCGCTCAAGTTGAAACTCTCAAAATAGCATTATACGAAAAACAGTTGTTTGAGGAAGGTATTTCCATAATAATGATCTTAATATTTTGTAAATATTTAAATTATAATATTCGCATTTGTCCAATTAAAATCCATTATTGGTCTGATTATATCACTGTTTACAATAGCTTAGATACTTTCAAAAGCTACTGTCAACTTAGGACATTTGTGGGTATACTCCCAACGGCCGCCATTAAAACGTCCCCCAGTGATAGACGTTAGGACCAGTGCCAATGTCCGCCAGTGGTGGTCGTTCGGACTTAATTATATATTAGATATTTTATTTTCAATTGTTTGTTATTATAACCTTACTAAATTAAATATACAATTGCTATAGCTAGGTTATATTATAATTTAAACCTTATATTTATTTAATAATAAGGCTATAATATTTTTCTTATATCATCAGTGCAACACAAAAGAGATGAAATGAATTATTCGGGAATTAAATTATCACTTTTGCTGGAACCACAACCTGAGTTGTCAATCATTGTTAACTTCCTAGCATTTTTCTCGTTTTGTTTTATTTTGTGGATTGTGAACAGGAGTACAGTATCATTATGCAAAAAAGAATGCTAAATATGCTGACAAAGCGATGATGGCGACCCCATTTATTTTAAAGTCTTATGTCGCACTGTATTACACCCATATTTTGGAAAAATAAAACTGCAATAATCCCAATACGATTATATACTGATTCTATAATTACTTCATAGTTAGTCGTAGTGTTCGTTTCCCTCGCATTTGAGTGTACCGGCTTACTTTATGCATGAAACAGTCCAAAATTCGCACAGCATTATTGTAGATAAAGTTTTTAAGGTAAGGTCATATAACGCAGAGGCGGCATGTGTTTTGAAGCCAAAAACAAAGCAATTGCAATTCAAGCACCACAAAACAAAAGCAAGCGGCTAGCTATTAACCTCAGGTGCTTTTCTTAGAAAAATACCGATATGTATGACTACTACTAAACATTTAGCTTGAAACCTTTTGTAATGGGTTAGTGTAAGTTACTAATAAAAATTGATTGATATCACCGAAACAAAGTGAGACAGAGATTATGTATTGTTTTTAAATTTATGCTTTACGTATATAAATAGCTTTAATTGTAAACAATTGTTTCTTATAGACACTTAATATTGGGATTTCGCATGTTATTTATTTGATTTGAAATTTCATTTAAACTGTGATAGGTAGTAGAAAAGATTTTCATATGGGTACTGTGGTATTTTCAACTAAATTATGGAGATCCCACCGACCATCAAACTCCAGAGCCCTGACTGTGATTCAGTAGTTAGTCGCGGCGGTTGGCAAATAACATAATACTCAGTGCTAACGACCACCACTGGTAGCAGTTTTAATGGCACTAAAAATACTAACTAGTGCTAACGTCCACCACTGGGGAATGTTTTAGTGGCGGCCGTTGGGAGTATACCCATTTGCGAGAATTGCCCGTGTACTTTTTGTGCCTATGTATTTTTTGATGTTGACATAAATTATATTGTATTTACTTACTTAAAAAGGGCATGAGAATGAGGATTTGAGGCAATTAATTCTGATTTTACAGATGAATCAAAACGTCGCGAAATCAACAGCTTCATCCGCTACGTGGAAGCCCGGCCGCTCAAGTTCTCGGTGTACAAGGTGGTCCCGCTCGACGCGAGCCTGCTCGGGCTGGTGCTCAGCTTCTGCGTCACCTACCTTATTGTTGCTATTCAATTCACGCATCTATATTAAAATTATGAAGTAACTTAGTACATCATCGCTATCAGTGTGGTACTGCAGTTGACCAGCTCGATCACCATGGTCTCTTTTGCTCAAGAAGCGCTGGTAGGATTGGCCGCCAAGCCAGCCTTAACGATGTCATACGCAGGGTTTTTGTAACAGCCAATATCGCAGCCGTACTCGAACCGAGTGGGCTCGCGCGTGGAGATGGCAAAAGGCCTGACGCCATAACGCTGGTCCCATGGAAGTGTGGACGGCCCTTAGTATGGGACGCAAGTTGCGTCAATACTTTGGCACCGTCACATCTTTCCGAGACTCAGAGTAGGCCTGGAGCGGCGGCCGATTCGGCAGAGCAGTACAAGGGGCGCAAATATGGTAACCTCGGTAGTTCTTACATATACATATTAGAGCCATTTGGAGTTGAGACTTTGGGTCCGTGGGGGCCGGGAGCTCATCTTGTTTTCAAAATCTTTCTGAGCGTCTGGTGGATGCGACGCGTGACCAAAATACTGGTGTTTATTTGGCTCAAGGTTTAGGCATTGCCTTTTACCGTGGCAATGCTGCCAGCATGCTGGGCACGCTGCCAACTGCCAGTGAGCTTGAGCATTTAGATAATCTTTAGACCTTCAAGGGTCTGTGGATAATCCAATTGCTTTCTATGCAGTAGTAGTGTAGCGCTCGTAGCGTAGTTTGATTAGGTGATTGTCAGCGATCACCGAAATTAAGCAACGTTCCGCACGGTCAGTATTTGGATGGGTGACCGCGGGTGGCACTTTCCAACTGAGCGCTACCGTGGCTCGGATGACACATTAAATTGTAGGTCCCGGTTGTTTCAACCGTTTAGCCATGTCAGAGGCCTTCAGGCGGCCTAAAAACTCTGACACCAGGGCTAGCCACCCGGCCTATACGAACTTACTTACTTACTTACTTAGTAGTGTAGGTAGTTTTAGCATATACAGTAGTATTGTATATTATTGTATAGTTAATAAAGGCACTTAGTACTTAATTAAGAATTACGTGTGTTAAATATTATTACCGTAGATGAAACTTACTCCATAGAAGAACCAGTTACCGACATAATGCAGTGAATTTATTAAGTTAAAATGGAAGTGGGCAGGGTACCTACATAGCGCGGAGAACTGACGACCGTAATGTTGATGGACTTAAATAAATAAGTATTCCTGATTTATACTGGGTATTATTTTTTATAAATAGTGTAGTTTAGTTTTCCCGAAAAAATAAAAGGTTCCCGTAGGATAGCACTAAATAGCAAGCGGGCGGAGCCGCAGGCAAAAGATTGTATTCTATAAAATCAAATAAACTCTCCTTAAAATGCTCGTTTCCGTACAATGCAAGGAGGTTTAATTCGGTTGTATAAGATAAAATCTCTTTACGATACCTAAGAAAATAAAAAAAGAATACACTGAAATTGAATTACGGTTTCATTATTTCGTTGGCAACATGATTTTTAGAATTTGTTTTTTGTCTGTTCCCATCGATTGATACATTTCTGCTCATCGGTTTGGAAGACAACTCCATTGGTAGAGTTTGTGCAAAAATAGAACCGTGTCGTGGCATTACGGTGAATTATAATAAGATTTTAACCAGTAGCCATGGTTCCGACTACTTGGTAGACGTTAGTACCGATGGAAACGGAATTGGTGTCTACCAAGTATCAAAGTAGGCCTGGAGTAATTAATGTAACTACACTTTTAGTTTCACTAGCAATGACAGAGCAGTGTTGTTTACGTAACTAAATTAGTAAAATAGCACACAGGCCACCTCGCCTACGTCGCTTCTCTTTTTGCCCAAACTCTAGTTACCCCACCTTGCTTAAGCAATACGAAATTTAAGCAGTTTAATGCCGGTAAATGTATTGTCATATATAATATATTTCGACATTGTTTGTCCTTATCAAATTACTATGGTAATATACCAGTATGTTCTAGAATACAATATTAGTAATTTATTGAACTGCGCAAACAAGTCAAAGAAATAAATTTAATAGGTGTAACCCTTGGTGTAACCGCTTGAAATAATTACTTACTTAAATCAATATCTTCAACTGTAACATACAATTGGAAACATTTCTGAATAAATTCCAGTTGTTTTGTTCACGCTGTCCACTTCAGTTATTTAGATAATTATTGTAGTACTCCTGAGTCCAAAATGAAAGTATTTTCAAAAAATCATGACAAACAAGTCGAATCTTACTTGACTATTTTTTACAAAGTATTGGATGTTTTTTTTGGTTGCGGTTTCGGATTTTTCAAACACGAAACGTCACGACGAATATATTTTGCCTTAAAGTTCATAAGCTTGCTACATAGTTTATTGATATATTTAGTTTCTGTTTGGGGATTATATTCGAGCGAAACATACAGCGCTCTTTTCGTTGTTTGGTTTAGTTATGTGTTCGGACATTATATAATGTATGTTGTAATTTTTGCATTGAAAAGGTCAGATGTAACTTTATACCAGTTCTATTGCGATATGCAATATGTTGATTCTAAGTTAGAAGCTTACAATGCACATAAATTTGTTGAAAAGAGATTAATAGCTTTGTTATTATTTGGTTATATTTACCGTTTATTAGTGACTTCTGTCTACTGCGGTATTAGCCACAACTGCATGCAACCCGTCTGGGTTTCAGTAATTTACTTTATTGTTCTATTGGGTTGCGACACAATCGTATCTATAGTTATGTTTATATTTTATTCTTTTTACCATCGGCTAGTAATTTTTACTGCAAATTTAGTAAACGGTGACAACCAGATGTCAAAATCTTATAAACATCTGTACAAATTGATCGCAGATTTTGCGGAAACCTACAAGAAGTCGTACGATTTAGTGGTATGAATTTTTACATATTTTCACTCATTCACTTTGTAAACAAACACTGTATAAAATCTTTGCTTTAGTAATATCACATATTTAGAGGTTCAGATAGATGATAATTCTGTACCTCCTAGGATAAGTGATACAAGTAAAAAATCACCATTGGACAGGAGAGCAAAAACAAGATTGAACAAAATCTAGTTCGTGAACTTAAGGACTTTAGTTACTTTAAAGTACCTTGTTTTGTAGATAAAAACATTTACTTTCAATGTGTATTAAAATTTTCATTTTACATATTATAGTTTAATAGTACATTCATTTTAAATGCAAGTAGTTATAATTTAAATATTAATAAATGTTACAGATCAGTCTTACTCAGGTACCTCAAATGGCAATGTGAACTGAATACATACGTAGCTCTCAACCATTGTCTTAAATGTAGAATAATAATTAATGTAACTACACTTACAAAGAACAAATATCAGCTTATTGTCTATCTATTTTATAAGCAGTAGTTCCACCCTATGAGATGGGTTCGTCAATCGTTATAAATTAATAAAAAAAAACACAACAAATAAGTAGATACGTAAATGAAAATAAACAAAATAATTATTACTTAAGTAATAACGGAGTTACTTATTATCAGATACAAAAAATAAAAAAATCTTAGAAAGTTACTTAATTGTCTGGTAGGAGCAGACTCTCATACATACTTATTAACTGATCTCTGATATATTTGAGCTAAAGGATCTATTCACACACGGGATAAATATTTGGTGATGAACATAGTTGTTTGTTCCATGTCCGTTTGAGCTATGTATATATTTACCACAAAAAATACATAAACATTGTATCAGTTATCTGGCTAAATAACAAACTAACTTACTAGAAAACTGATACAATACCTATCAGTTACCTAGTTCCCTTACATACTTGGCTTAGTTTGGGGCTAACTGACTGAGAAATGTCCGCAGATAGGTATTTATTTAATTATGTAATGAGAAACTAGAAATTACTCATCATCATGCTTTTTATCATTATCCGGAGGAGTGTGTTTGACATCATTCTTGCAGCCTAAACTTCTGTAAAACTCATGAGCGCTCTCGTAATTATAACACAACAAATCTAATTACTTAGATCCTTCTTCTTCTTCTTTTCAGTTGAAATTGTTATATTTGAGTGGTAGGCTTTTAGCACCGTACTTATTGAAATCATGACATTATATTCATCTCGATGACAGTAAATGTTGTCATTTCATTGGAAACTGTTTCCCGTAGCTGGTATCAGTCTACCGTGGACGGTCTGTTGTAATATATGTACAGAATTTTACACCACGGACTTATCGGTGAAGGAAAATATCGTGAGGCAATCTGCATACATTCGTAGAAGGAATTCGATGGCGTATGTGAATCCACCAAACTGCACTGGGCTAGCGTGGTGGATATGGTCCAATCACCCATCTCAGCCCTAGGCCTACGTCCTGTAGAGGACTATTAATAGTTGGTACAGGTTGTCTGGCGGTAAATGTAGGTTTCTTCTTTTTACGTTCTATTATCCACCATACAATTTATTGATTAAAACATATCCACCACGCTGTCCCAGTACAGGTTAATGGATTCACACGTTTCGAATCATTCAATTCTTGTTTTGACCCGGGCAGCTGTCAGAGCACGTGATAAGTTTCTTGACATTTGGGTGTAAATGTGTTTGCCCTTCTATTTTCATCACACTTCGGCCACATGTAACAAAAAGCTACTTACGCTCGTAGTAAGTGTACCCCCGTCACTCTCATCATGTACGCTTTTGTATCATTTAGAACATTTTGTTCTTCATTTTATATTTTATTATTTGGTTTGAGTTATAAATACAATTCTACATATTTATATTCGTTTACACTTAAAAAAAGATTGTGTTTAATGATATAAGTTGAGGTGTATCACTTATCACAAATTTGGCACATATTTCGTTTTGGATTAATTGGTTGAATTGAACTTTTATTGAGAAAAATAGTTCAACGTAATATAACTTTAAATATATTAACATTCACCAGAAATATACTGAAAAATAAAATGTGAAAACTACTATTATTGATCTTATACCACAAATCATAAAAAAAACTTTTAGATCAATTACTCTCAGAGATACAACTTGATATATATCTATATTCACGATTTTTATGCCAAAATCCTGACACTTATAATACACTAGCTGACCCGGCCACGCGTTGCTGTGGCTAAGTAAATTAAAATTGCGACTATCATTTGAGATTTAAACTATCCTATCTCTCAAGTTGGATCGAACTGCACATGGTGTGCGAATTTTATTATAATCGGTTAAGTGGTTTAGGAGTCCATTGAGGACAAACATTGTGACACGAGATTTATATATATTAAGAGATTGCAACAAATTATCTCCGGAACTATAGCAGATAGAAATACGTGAGTTAGACCAAAAAATTCGTAATTTTTTCTCATGATGTAACTGTTAAAATCACAAAATGAGTACAACTCGATTTGAATCACTTATCACAAGAGGCACATAATTATTTATGGAAATAATGTAATGAATACTTTTTCTTGTAGTATTTGACAGCTGTAATATTCAATGTACCTACGATGATGACTTCGATATATCGCGCTATATGGAATCTAAAAAATGACAACTTACCGGTAACTATACATTTTTTATAGATAAAATTTAAAAGACACTGAGGAATTTTTGACTGGTATTTAGTTAAGACTCTAAACTGTCAAATTATAATTAAAATTACTGTCCAAATATTACCTATATTTTTTGGACCGTTTAGCTCAGCCAATCCAGTATCTAGACAGATAGGTACATAGGTGTAACTAATTTACCTACAAATTCGATCGTCTGTCCACCTTGTTGATGGATATCCTTGGGCCGATGGACAGATTGATGAATGCTACGTTAGTTTTTAAAATAAAAAGCTTAATAAGCACATTTTAAAAATAAGTATATTCTCCGCTGTCGGTTGTACTATTCTAAATTTTCATTTACAGATCTGGCAGCTGGCCTTTACACCGTATAATGTGACGACGCTGCTCGTACTGGCCCAAACAGTAGGACCCGCCCTATGCGCTTCTCTGCTAACCGCTCAAGTCGAAACTCTGAAAATAATATTATACGAAAAACAGCTGTTTGAAGAAGGTATTTCCTTAATAATGATCTTAACATTTTGTAAATGTTTAATACTCGCATATATACAGCCTAAAATCTGATTTTACCACTATTATAAAACTTACCAAGAGTTTCGAAAGCTACTTTCAATTTAGGACATTTGCGAGAATTGCCCATGTACTTTTTGTGCCTTTGTATTTTTTGAGGTTGACATATATTATATTTTATTTAGTTACGTAAAAAGGGTATGAGAATAAGTATTAGAGGCGATTCTTTTTTTTACAGATGAATCAAAACGTCGCGAAATTAAGAGCTTCATCCGCTACGTGGAAGCCCGGCCGCTCAAGTTCTCGGTGTACAAGGTGGTCCCGCTCGACGCGCGCCTGCTCGGGATGCTGCTCAGCTTCTGCACCACCTACCTTATTGTTGCTATTCAGTTCACGCATCTGTACTAAATCATGTATTTATTTAGATTTAAGATTAACGTGTGTTTAATATTATTACCGTAGAAGAATCGTACCCTTTAGAATAACCAGTTACCGACATAACCTAACGGATTCGCAAGTTAAAATGGAAGTAGACTGATGACCAATTCTATCTAAAAGTTATCGAGTGGAAACCACGTACCGGCAAGCGCAGCGTAGGACATCCACCCACAAGGTGGACGGATGACCTAATTAAAAAAAGCATGATTGCGCTGGACGCAAACCGCTTCAACTGGTTTTATTGGAGATATAAGGGAGGCCTACGTCCAGCAGCGGACTTCTTATGGCTGAAGGATGGATGGGTGGATAGGTGGGAAAATTATTACAAGCACGTCAAGTGGATTATTCTGAGCTTTTGCGTTACCTACGTTCTTGCAAATCAATTCATCATGTATTTACTGAATATAAATTGTATACTGAGCGCCACACAAATCGACGGGTGAGAAGTTATGCGCAGAACTTTGCCTTTATTTCGGCTTTTGCCTGCGCAAAAAGGCATTCGCGGGAGCCAGAGAAACGAGACGCTGGGGCACACCCGCCCGCCAACCTCATGCCTCCCGCGCGCTCCCTACGCACTACCACAAGCGGCGTCTGAATTGTGCATACATGCGCAATAATTAGCCAATCACGGCAAAGTGTCATTTGCGGCTAACATCTCATCTGCCGATTTGTGTGGCGCTCAGTATACTGTCCGTTTCAAGTCCATCGCCGAACAATTGAAAATATGTACTTAATACAAATTTGTGCATGAAATCCAAAGATACTAATATTAGAATATGAATCCTCACGCGAGTTTTGATGAAGTGAAATTCCAAAGAGCTCATTAGTAGGTTGCCGAATTTGAATGCACGCCTTAGTCATGTTATGTTAGCTAGTGCTAATTGTGTTTTTTCTCGATAAAACAATAGTGATCAGCAACAAGCGAATTTTAGAACACATATGATTCACATAACGAGAAATAACTCACGTAATTTAATAGCCAAAACGACTAAAGTTTCGACCGCATTCAATGGTCCTTCTCAAATTATGTTAAGTAACGAATAAGTATCAATCGTGTGTGCAAAAATCACGTAAGTTTCCATGTTGAAATTCTTAAAAAGTTCACAATTTTTATCAATGTGTTGATGTTCATAATGTAGGTGGACTTAAATAAAGTACTGCTGATTTATATTGGGCATTATTTTTTATAAATAAGCACTGAGCCGTTCAAGGTGATTCGGAATCACCCTTTTTCGCTTTCGGTTTAAGAGTCAACCCGGAATTCGAGACAAAATAATGAGCTGTCTCATACAAAAATGCTACTCGGAATCGACAAAATGTATGAAATATTTGATTTTTCCCGAATCCAGGTTTAGCTCTTAGTAAAAGTTTTGATAAAGATGGTCTGAATCACCTTCTTTCTAGTTAAGTAGTAAGTGTAGTTTAGTTGAGTACCTAGTAACCCTTTCAGAATTACCCTGTACAGTTACTTCTGATTTAACCTGTAACATTTGACACACTGGATGGGTTCTGCGATTTGCGGTCAGGTCAAACGTTGTCGGTCTCTAAAAATGTTGAATAGATATGCGATCTGCCTGTTCGATTCCGTGAAAGAACGTACGGACGCGTACGGGCAAATACCCTTGAGCGGTGTTTCTGCCCGGGCAGCTGACCGATTGCCCTGACTTACAAAGTTGTTCATACATAATGCGGGCTGCATTCAATTTGACCTAACCGCAGACCGCATCCAGTGTTGCAAATTCTTCACTTGTGTACTAAACTTGTGTCATCAACGTCATCAAGGTGATGTACCGCATAGAACACTTTTCTACTTTTGATGACCTCATAACCGAATTGTTTGCCTCTGGAGCAAAACTAGAGGATACTGACAAAGCCGCACATTTGTACTTGTTTGTACAAATTTGCGATATTGTATTTATTTTTATTTCACATTTGTAACCTTACCCTCTACTTACAACGGAGTCATAACTGTGATCGAAACTTTATCGGAAGATTAGGATTCGAAAAAACACGTCTTTTAGACCACGAAGTGGAATTGAAGAACGAATCTGGTGACATGAGCGTGTTAGATAGGGGATTTTATTATAATATTCTATATCACTTAAAATATTAGCTATGCTTCATTTATTGGTCTAAAACTATTTCTTTAGCCTCTATTCTTATGAAAAGACAAATCAAGACACTATATCCGCCATTGCTTGTTGTGTTTGTAATATTGATTATCAATGTGCTATTCAGTGGTCAAAGTGATTATGATCCTATCAACTATTCTCTAATAGTTGATAGAATAATATTTAGTAACGATAACAAAACATACTATGTAATATAGGACTTATTAGTAAGTAGCTAAATAGAACTGAGAAACATCATGACGTCCGAATGTCGGCCATTGTTGTTTACATACACTATTTATTTAATACTGTGATTTCATAATGTTATGGATGACTTGAAATGTATCAATAATTGCTCTAATAATTGTAATGAGTATGAAATGCAGTTTAAGATGATTTTATGTTTAACAATTGTGTAAAATGGAGGCCACGGCCGTGCCCGCCATCTTGCTCGTTTCCTATTGGTTGTTGTTAATGTTTACATCGAGCAGTGGTGGTAAGGCATGGTGGGAGGTGAAGTCAGTATAAAACGGCCTTCGCACTCTTAGTGTCATTTTGTGTTATCATTGTTCGGTATACACCGAACAATGATTACACAAAATTATGATGTGTAAAGATTTCTATATTTCTTTGATTTATCCATAATATTTCGCTTGTTTTAAGGTAAATTTTTAGATTTTGATGATGTACGTTGAAAGGTTGGTGATCGAATGTTGATGATATGAGTGAGTGAAAGGAAAGGTGACAGATGAATGAAATCAATGAATAGTTGAAGTATGACGCAAAGACGGCGCGGACATCGTCCCGGACGTTGAAAGGCTAGAGGGTAGAGGCCATTCAAGACTTAGCTTCTGGCTTTGGCAGTAGACACAGGCGATTAAGAGCTCTCCGTATAACGTTTCCATTGGCAGTGGCTAGATCATCGACGTGTGGCAGACCATCAGGACCGTAGAAGAGTTTAGACACACGACCCAAGCGCCAGTGTAGTGGAGGCGTTTTTTTCCTTTATGAGCACGAGGTCGTATAGCTGCAGCTCTGCTTGTCTTGTACGCCATTTCATGCGTTGTTGTAGTTCGGCGATCATTTGCTTGTTCCAAACGTTGGGACTGATCTAAGCGGTTTGTGTTGGCATCAATCAGATTTGGTGATGGAATTGACATTAAAGGTCTGCCGATCAAAAAGTATCCCGGGGTAAGAGGTGAGAAGTCGTTGGGCAAGGGTCTGAGAGGACATAAAGGGCGGCTTTTAAGGATAGATTATATTTGAGCAAATAAAGAAGATAGTTCCTCATACGTCAAGTGAGTATTTTTAAGGACTCTATGAATGTGCCGTTTAGCTGCTCCAACTCCATTCTCAGCTAGATCGGAAAAAGGTAAGGACTATACGCAGGTGCGAAGCGAAATTTAATGCCTTGATCAGCTGCAAAGTCAACGATAGAGTCTCTGTAAGTTTTTAATAAGTCTTTGATGTCTTTTGCTGCTCCTACAAAATTTCTATAATTATCGCAAAAAATTAAATATGTTATGGATATATTAAATTACTAGGTTCATTATTATTATTAATTATTATTAATTTTCCAGCCATCAAAATCATTGATAGCACTTCACTTCGTTTACTAGGATCACCGGTCCTTGATGAGTCAGTACCTGATTTTATTGAAGAAAAGATTCAAAATTTTAACGCAGTTTCCCTATATTATAATTAAGTATTGCCTTTTTCTACCAAAGTTTACGTATTCTTTGCGCTGTTGCCAGCTTTGGAATCACCCCGAAATTTTACGAAAACTGGACGACATTGTTAAGGATACGCTCACATCCTTCTTCAATGTGTGTATCGAAAATTCCATGTGGTGCCAAGCGTCCCTACCGATCCGCTATGGAGGCTTAGGTATTAGAAAAAAAACCAGCGTATCGTTGCCCGCTTTTCTATCTTCAGTCAAAAGCACTGAAAATTTAGTAAATCAAATTTTGTCACCAAGTTTAGGAAATGTGCAAATTTCATTATTGACTGAAGCCTTAAATGCTTGGAAAATAGCCTGCCCAAATTCTACCCTGCCCAAGACCCCAACGCGGCAACGTCACAGAGACAATGGGATACGCCGATCTGTGATTTGGAATGGAACAAATTACTATCTACATATATTCCTACAGATCGGGCGCGTCTCCTAGCTGTTTCTCGCTGGGAATCGGGTCTTTGGCTGCAGGCACTACCTTCGTTTTATTTGGGAATTTTACTGGACAACAATACATTCCGGTTAGCCATTTCGCTGCACCTTGGCGCTCCCTGTGTTTTCCCCCACAGGTGCGTCTGTGGAGAAAATGTAGACAGCCACGGTCACCACGGTTTGTCTTGCAGCAGGAGTGCCGGCCGTATCGCTCGCCATAGCGCTTTAAATGATATCATCCGTCGTGCCTTTGGTAGCGTAAACGTGGCAACTACTCTGGAACCAACAGGTTTGCTACGAGACGATGGAAAAAGAGCCGATGGAATGACCTTGATTCCCTGGAAGATGGGACGGCCCTTGGTGTGGGATGCTACTTGTGTCGATACTTTGGCGCCGTCACATCTTCTAGAGATATCAAGGCAGCCTAGCGGTGCGGCCATTGCAGCAGAATCCCTCAAACGGCGCTAATATTCATCTCTCGACAGAGGATATTTATTTGTGCTATTTGGGGTAGAGACATTTGGACCATAGGGGCCGGGTGCTCTAGAGATATGCAAAGATTTGTCGGGGAGATTAAAAGAAAGCACATGTGACCAGAATGCTGGCCTGTATTTTGGGCAGAAAGTCAACCTTGCAATTCAGCGAGGTAATGCGGCCAGCATTTTGGGCACGTCGCCTGAGATTAGAGACTGTTTAAACCTTTTTTAGGTTTAAATATTCTCTAATTTTTAGCTAGTTTTCTTTAGATAGGGTATTTTAGTTTAGATAGGATAATTTATTTAAGTTTTGTTTTAATGTTTTCTACGTTTTTTGTGTAAATAAAGTTTTAAATCTATGTTTTGAATTAATATTTAGTGTATTTCCGCTATCTTGTTGTAGGCAAATAAGTTTAAGGGCATTAAGTGCATTAAGGACATTTATGAAAAAAAAAAAATTACAAACAATTACTAATATTACAATAATTATACATTTAAAAACTTAATTTTACAAAATAGATAAAATAATAATTAATATCACTTATTTTCACTACACTCTATATTATATATATTCTTAAAAATAGTACTATAATAATCCGTTAACAACTAATAAATATTATAAAAATCTTTTAAAAAATAATATGACAAAATATTGAAAACACTTCACTAATAAATGACACCCTTATTCTCACTGCACTACACTCTGTTCGACACGTGTTTCGCCTCTCAACGAGGCATCTCCAGGACGTGTTGACTCTTCGAGGTCGCTCGCTGATTCTTGCGACAACAGTGAGAATAAGGGTGTCATTTATTAGTGAAGTGTTTTCAATATTTCGTCATATTATTTTTTAAAAGATTTTTATAATATTTATTAGTTGTTAACGGATTATTATAGTACTATTTTTAAAAATATATATAATATAGAGTGTAGTGAAAATAAGTGATATTTATTATTATTTTATCTATTTTGTAAAATTAAGTTTTTAAATGTATAAATTATTTGTATTTTTTTTTCATAAATGTCCTTAATGCACTTAATGCCCTTAAACTTATTTGCCTACAACAAGATAGCGGAAATACACTAAATATTGATTCAAAACATAGATTTGAAGATGAATTTCCGCAAAGTAACGCCTGATTCAATCAACTAAATAAAGTTAATCTTTGAATTTTGAAAAATAAAACATACAAAGTTTAATTACTAGGTATAAAACAAGTTGTGGACCAGCGTGAAAAAGTCTTTTGTGTTTGTTCTGAAAGATCAATTTAGTTAGACGATTGTCAGATTTTATAACGATAGGATGTCTTATGTCGTAAGAGTAAAATGACGAGTCGATACAACCGCCGACTCAAAGGATTCCCGTACAGTCTAAAAATGGGTTTAAAGAAACTAGAGCGCCCTCTGACTTCAAGCTTGTCGTAAGACAAACGCTCTATCTCTTTAGCGAACGATTATCGTTGTGATATTTTGATGAGTTGATTTAAGCCTCGTTGTCTCTCGTCCACCGATATGGGACCAGAAAGTTTATTATTAGGGTTTCTTGTGTTGTGCACAAATCGCAAAACCCTTGCTGAAACGTTTTGTGCGAAAGGTAATCTAGAATAATTCTCTAGGTCGATTATTTTCTCGTCGCATGCTAGTGCAGTCTCCCCGACGAAAGCGGGTTGAGCTCTCATATCGGGTAGCTCTACTGCGCAGGATTGCTCTACAGGCCAAAATTCTTCGGGCTGCATGAGGAAATTAGGTTCATGCCACCATAAAAAACATTGTACCTTATCAAGATCCGCACCTCGATTAACTAGATCATCGGTGAGATCGGTGAGATCGGTGATAGGAGCTTTCCTGTTGGCAATAAATGTCTTCACTCTATCGGGGGATCTGATCCACCCTAGAACGACGTTAGAATCTGTCCAGTAGACTCGACGTAAGATTGGATGTCTTAATGCTTGCATGACAGTGTCGGCAAGTTGTGCTCCTAGTAGAGCGGCGCGCTACCGCGCTTGGATGGTTGTCGGCTTGATAGGTGCCACGCGTGATTTGGCGCACACTAAGGAGACCTTAATATTACCGTCAGCATCTAGAGACCTTAGGTAAGTAGTATAAGCTTTTATATAGCCATAAGATTTTTGGGACGCATCGTTAAAACAATGCATTTCTATGATAGATAAGTCGTTGATGACGACGCATCTCGGAATTTTGATGTCAGCCAGCATAGAAAGTTGTTTGGTGCACTTAAGCCAAGATTTGCGTATTTCGTCGCTGACTGGTGTATCCCAGTCCAGCTTGTGTTCCCACAGCTGCTGGATAAGAATTTTAAATTTCTAGCGGGTTGAACAGTTTAAATGTCGATGATAAGAATCGATCGCTTTGATAGAACTTCGGGCGCAACATATTGAAAATTGAAATGGAATTCGTCAGACGTCGGATTCCATCCTACACCCAAAGTGCTGGATGCGTTGCTTAACATCAGGTTTCTGTCTTGGAGTTCGACGGAATACGTTGACAAAAGGTTTGGTAAGTTCGAGTGGTACTTACGGAGACGAAATCCATGTTCGGCTAACTCGGTAGAGACTGACTGCTGAATGTAGAGCAAATCAGCTTCGGTATCAGCACCTGTAAGTAAATCATCACACAGAAAATATTTTTGTATGATCTCTTTTATTGTAGAGTCACTGCATTCTTTGCCGACTTGAAATATGCATATGTAGCAAGAAAGCTTGCACTTTCAAACCCGTATGTTACTGTATTTAGCTGCAAAACTTCTACGGGATCGGTTTCATTTTCTCGCCACAAGATTCGCCGTAGACGTCGGTAGGACTCGCTAACAAAGATCGCTCTAAACAGTTTTTCGATATCCGCACAGCATACGTACTGATGTTCACGAAACCGTACCAAAATATTAAATAGTGGATCTTGAATTGTAGGACCAACTATTTGTAGATCGTTCACTGAAACGCCCGTAGTTGATATCGAATTAGCCTCGAAAACAACCCTTGTTTTTCAATGTAGATTCGCTACTTTCCTTAATCACGGGATAATGCGGTAGGTAGTAAGCATTTTTAGACTTACTTGGATTTGTTTGTAGTTTAGTTAAGTGCCCGAAATCTTCATACTCTCGCATGAAGTCAACGTAAGCCCTTTTTATTTCAGGTTGCTTACGAAAGCGAGCTTTTAGGCCCAGTAGTCGCTTATAAGCTAGGTTATACTTGTCTCCTAATTCGCGGTGGTCGTCTAGAAGAGGTATTGCAACAGAAAAATGACCATTAGGAGTTCTAGTAGTGTTAGCTACAAAATGTTGTTCACATAGGCGCTCTTCATCAGAAAAAGATTCTTGTAATAAGTACCTTCGAGGTATTTAAATTTCAGGCAAGTGGAATCCCAAAGGATTGTTGGTTTCCTGGGTGTGATTATGACAACTGAAATGATGTGTTGAGTTATGCAAGGTAGGCGCAGGTGTGGTATTCTTTTCTTATAAAGTTTTGGCGAATGAAATACAATGGTAGAAATCTTGTTTAATAAGTTCCCTAACAGCAAGCTCATCATCTTGATTAAACAACATTTACAATTTCGATTTGATTTTGCAGCTCATTAAAGTCAATGAATAATGCTTAAAATTACGTTAATTTCATCGCTAGCTTAATCTAAGTTAAGTTTAATCGCATATATATCTTCCAATGTATTTAGAATTTCTAGGTTATTTTTAAAATTTGTAACGCGTCCTTTAATAGAACTGCGTTTTGCATTTAGTTCTTTAAAGTCTTCACTAGACATATTAAAGTTTGCGATGAACGTCTATTTTCAGAATGTAAACAAAGTGTTTATGAAGCTTCGATCACAGTATAAGATATACTCGTACCTACTTAGGTACATAAATAGATCGAAGTGGAAAGATTGAAATTAAAAGACTACAAGCGAAAAATAACAAGGTAACATATAAAATCAACTACCTACTTGTGTATGAAATACGCTTTGAATTAGGATTCTTGGAATGTATAGTTAAGTAAACTGTAAGATATTGCGTTAGTGCAATAGTATTTACATACTATCTTAGGTTATACTTAGATTTTTTTGTAAAACAAATGTTTAAGGAATGCAAAGACGACTTAAAGTTTGAATCGAGTAATAGATTATAGTCTGTAGGTAGATTCGAACAGCTGTTGACATGTTAATTAATTACCGGTGCGAAGGTATGTCGGCACTCGGCATACATATGTAGGAAGGTATAAATTACTAAAATTGCACAGCTAATGAATGCACAATGACGCATCGAGTCGTAAGAGGAACATAACTCCCTTAACCCGCCGTTTGTGACGTCAATTTGACTTACATCATTTGTGACCCCGGTGTCACGCACCGGGTTTTTCAAGTACAATATATTTTTTTTCAAGCCATTTATCCCATTTCTAATAATTACGTCATAAAAACACATGTTTTTATAATCATTTAACAAAGGTATTATATACATGAATTGTCATTTATTAGGTATTATAGAAACGAATCTGAAATGCCTAAAATTTGCCATTTTTTGAACCAAGTCATTCAATCATTCTAAATGTTTAAAAACTATGTAATTTTTGAGTTTTTTTAACTTCATCAAAAATATTATGAAGTACACTCAAAATAATTAGCAAATACAGTATCCTTGTCATATAATTATTTTTTTAATCATTCCACAATTGTACAGTATTTTTCAACGGTCAATTTCTTTTCGAAGATGTAGCTACACGGCCAAAATACAAACAGATATTGCAAATTTGCATTTTAAGTAGTAAAACATTTCAAGGAATATTTTAATCTTGATTAGAAGGTGCCGACCGGTAAGCATAGCATAGGAAAACCACCCAAAGACCAACAGAGAGGATGAGATAATGCCTAAAAATACGATATTTGCAAACTGCTTCAAACTAAGGGTTCTTTTAGAAATCAGTAGGTTATAAGTCTTAACTAGAGAACACAAGCTCGAACTCATAGGGTAAGATGTTCACTTTCAGTGTAGAAAAATAATAGTAATGCAAGAACACGTAGACCAATGTTCGCATCTGGTCCTACTGCGCGTTGTTCTGTTTATTGGACTTAGTTCACCAAAGGATCTTTTATAACAAAGGTAATGATTATGAAGATGATGATAATTAGTTTTAAATATCCTCTGTACATTTAAATAGATTTAAATGAACCTGCAATCTCGAGAGATCATCAATTGTTAATTTTACATAGTGAATGTATTTTAGAACCTATTTTGAAAAAAATATTGATAAACCAACTAAAAACCTTTTGGAGCGTATAATTATACAATAAAACAATTAATAGTAATAAAAGCATTAAAGTAACCTGTGTATAACATTGAAAATTAAAAATAATGCTATGTTCAATTGACTTACGTTGTTTGTGACCCCGGTCTCAGGCACCGGATGGACGCCAAAAGTCCAACATCCACTTTTCCATTATTATTGCAAGTTTGCCCAGCAATGAGAATCATAAAATTAGGCAGCTACTCGAAATTTCAGCTTAAATCGATCAAGGATTAAAAAGTTATTCGACTTTTTCTGTCCACCCGGTCTCGGAGACATATAGGTCACAAACGGCGGGTTAAATACCAAAATAAAAGAGGAATTAGGTTAGGAATGTGTGAAATGGAACGAGCTCACCTTAAGATGGACTCGCCCGTGTCACGCGACGGCCTTCTTGGCGTTGATTCTTCACTATCACAACACGATTCCTAGCAGAATGCGATGAAACGGACACGTTGCCGCGTGCAGGATGCAGCAAATTAAGTGCGGTGACGTCATAGGTATCCACCTATGACTGATTGAAACGGTTCAAAAAGTGAGTTGGCGATTTTTGAAAGGATTTCAGAAAGCTTCTCGAATCAACAATGGGGCTTTTTGTCGACACTTCGTTGAAGCACTTGATTCTCCGGACATCCATCTGCTTGAGGGCTGAGGCATTTAAAAAGAGGCGAAAGAGGTTAGTTAATTGATTTAGTGATTCGCTCGTCAATTCATCTGAATTTTTGATTCGCTGTGATACACCACTTTGATCTTGGAATATTCCCGGTGAAAAATACAAGTGATACTTTCTGGTTTATCCATAGCCTCTTCCCGCGACCCGATTGATCCCCCCGACGAACCGGCGAATGTACGGACAGACGGACAGACGACAGACGGTCAGACGGACAGTTGGACAGACGAACAGACGGACAGTTGGAAAGACGACAGACGGACAGACGGACAACAAAGTGATCCTATAAGGGTTCCGTTTTTTTCCGTTTGAGATACGGAACCCTAAAAAAGACATCGCGGGCGAAAAGCCGCGGCCTTCAGCTATAGTATAATATATTTCGATATTGTTCGTGTTTTTAAAAATTACTATGTTAATATACCAGTATGTTACAGAATACAATATTAGTAATTAATTGAACTGCGCCGACAAGTCAAAGAAATAAATTAGTTAATGAAATGAAATAATTACATAATCAATATTTTCAGCTGTAACGTAGAATTGGAAACATTTCTGAATAAATTCCAGTTCTTTTGGTCACTGTATCTACTTCAGTATTCTATTGTAATACGTCTAAAATGAAAGTCTTTTCAAATGATTATGACAAACAAGTCGATTCTTACTTGACTATATTTTACAAAATACTGGATGTTTTTTTTGGTTTCGGTTTCGGATTTTTCATACACAAAACGTCACGACGAAAATTTGTTGTGAAGTTCGTAAGCCTGCTGCAAAGTTTGTCGATATCTTTAATTTGTGTGTGGGGATTGATTTGCATTGAAATATACAACAGTCTTTTCGTTGCTTGGATTAGTTATTTGTTCGGACATTATATCATTTATGTTGCAATTTTTGCGTTGAAAAGATCAGATGTAACTTTACACCACTTCTATTGCGATATGCAATATGTTGATTCCAAGTTGAAAGCTTACAACGCACGCAAATTTGTTGAAAAGAGATTAATAGCTTTGTTATTATTTGGTTATATCTACCGTTTATTGGTGAATGCTATGTTCTGCATTTGCTACAGCTGCATAAAACCTATCTGGGTTGCAGTGATATACTTTTTTGTTATATTGGGCTTCGACTCAATTTTATACATATTTTTGTTTATATTATATTCATTTTACCATCGACTAGTAATTTTTACTGCCAATTTAGTAAACGGTGACAACGAGCTGACACAATCTTATAAACATCTGTACAAATTGATCGCGGATTTTGCGGAAACATACAAGATGTTTTACGATCCCGTGGTATGGTTTTTTTTTACATATTTTCTCTAATTCACTCCTTGAACTTGAAATATATATAAAAAAAAAATTGAAAAAAAAATATATCACATGTTTTATTGCTTTAATAAGTTATAATTTTATTAATATAGATAATATAATACTATACATAATACAAATGTAATAATACGTTTTTTCTTGTAATATTTGATGGCTGTTATGTTAAATACTCCTTTTATAATGTCTTCGGTATATCACGCTGTTTGGAGTCTGAAAAACGATAACTTACCGGTAACTATTTATGTTTTGACATTTAAAGAACTCACAGGAAATCTGCATTGTCAGGATTGAAGTTTTATATCGACAGAGTGGGCGTCACGTGGGGGATTGTTGGTTCAGCAGTGGATGATCTACGGCTGATGGAAAGATTGAACAATTCACGTTAGTTATCAAAAGAAAAGGGCCAAATAGTATATTAGTATGAAACTTACACTATTTGCGCTGTAGCATGGTGCGGGATATTTTTTTTTAATTTGATCAGGTTTTAATTTGCAGCAATTTACAAAGAATGACTTAGTATTTCAGCTGTACCACATTAGTAATTTATTAAATAATTAATAAATGTAGTAAATTAATTTAAACCCTAATTAAATTTGATAAAAGCAACTGTCACCTGCGCCATGCTACAACGCAAATATAATAATTAGCACATTTCAAAAAAGAATGTAAGAATATTCTCTGCTATCAGTTATAGTTTCCTTAATTTTAATTTTCAGATTTGGCAACTGGCACTTACTCCGCAAAATGCGACAATGCTTCTCGTGCTGGCCCAAACTGTGGGACCCGCCTTGTGCGCTTCTCTGCTAACCGCTCAAGTCGACACTCTCAAAATAACATTACACGAAAAACGGCTGATTGAAGAAGGTATTTCCATAATATTTATCTTAAAGTTTTGTAAATATATAAATATTTTATAACACAATAACAGTTTTGTATACAAAATAATTATATTCACATTTTTTCAATCTTTAGTGTGCTTTTAACACAGTTATAAAACTTACCAAGAGTTTCGAAAGCTCCTTTCAACTAAAGGACATTTGCGAGCATTGCCATCTACTTTTTGTGCTTATGTATTTTTTGATGTTTGCTTTATTTATATTATATTGACTTACGTTAAAAGAGTGTCGAAAAGAGTAGATTGAAGATTTGAGGCAATTCATTTTAATTTTACAGATGAATCAAAACGTCGCGAAATCAGCAATTTCATCCGCTACGTGGAAGCCCGGCCGCTCAAGTTCTCGGTGTACAAGGTGGTCCCGCTCGACGCGCGCCTGCTCGGGATGCTGCTCAGCTTCTGTGTCACCTACCTTATTGTTGCTATTCAATTCACGCATCTGTATTAACTCATGTACCTGACCTAGGTACTTAGTACTTAATTAAGATTTACGTGTGTGAAATAATATTACCGTAGAAGAATTGTACTCTCTAGAAGAACCAGTTAACGACATAACCCAACGGATTGGCAAGTTAAAATAGAAGTAAGCAGTGCACATAGCGTGGAGAACTGATGGCCGATGGGATCAAAAAGTTCTCGAGTGGAGACCACGCGCCGGCAAGCACAGCGTTGGACGTCCACCCACATGTTGGACGGATGACCTCATATAAACCGCAGGATCGCGCTGGATGCAAGCCGCTTTCAACCGGTCTTATTGGAGATCCATAAGGGAGGCCTATGTCCAGCAGTAGACGTCTTATGGCTTATGGATGGATATAAAGAAATATTTTTTATATTTTATACCTACTTAACTACTTTTAGTATAATTCAACATTCACTAATGAATTTGGTGATTATGTCGCAAGAAGGGCGTTGTGACATAACTGATTTTGATATATGTCTCGCACTTGTACGGTTTTTTATTTGTTTTACGTATCTTATTTTAGGAATAGGCTTGTATAGGTTATTTATACTTCAAAATCAAAAATAGAATCAAAATATATTTATTAACATTAAAGAATGTCATTACAATGTAGTGCTAACGGGCCCCAAACTAGGCAAAGCCTGTATCTTGGGCGCCCTGTGGCCGGTTTCCATAGTTCGCTGTCTCGCTGAGCGTTGTACACATTCAGTTGCATTCTTTTCAATGATTACAGCAAAATTTGTAATAAAAGTAGTACAAAATAAGTAATATTCTATTTTTTTTTTAATTAATGATAACATAATGCATTGAATCGTATGCATTGGTTATAATTGTAAATTTGACTTGCCTAGTGTAACGTATGTAGTTATAAGGCCAATAAATATATCTTATCTTATGATAATGGAAAAGCTTAAGCAAGGTAATACACATTTTTTTTAAAGATTTGTACTGAATCATTTATAATTGTCTTAAAACTATTAAACATTAGCACAAAACAGCTCGACGTTCTAGCTTAACTGATGCTTTAGATTTTGTATGTGTGTGAGTATGTGTGTGTGCGTATGTGTGTGTATGTGTATAATTAAGTTTAATTAAATTTTTTGTGCTGTTGCCCTGTAAGTAAATAAATAAATTACTTATAATAAATTTGCACATAAATTCCAACGAACTAACAAAGGGCTAAATTTGAATACACGCTTAAGTCATGTTAGAAAGTGCTTATGGTATTTTTTCTAGATAAAAAGTGATTAGCAACATCTGGATTTATGAGCGAATTCTAGAACACTTTTATACTTTAAATAACGGGAAATGACGCACGTGATAAGTCACGACACATCACGACTTTAGTTTCGACGTCTTGGCCGGTCTGTCTCAAGTTACTTAAAATTTAATAGTATGAAAATGTGCAAAAACCTTTTGTTCATAGTAACATTCTAGAACATTTATATATTTTCGAGAAATTTGTCAATGATTTGATGTTCGTACATAACGTTGGTGTGGACTTAAATAAAAAAGTACTTTTGATTTATATTGGGTATTATTTTTTACTAATTGGCACAGAGTCATTCGGGGTGGTTCGGAAGCGCCCTCTTTCGGTTTAAGAGCCAACCCGGAGCTAGAGACAAAACAAATAAACAGTTGACTCATACAAAACTACACCTCCACTCGGAATCGACAAAATGTATGAAACAGTTATTTATTTCCCGAATCCAAGGTTGGCAGTTGAGTTGAGAGATTATTATCTAATAGTAAGAATCATCTTCTTTCCGTTTAGTACGCTAAAAGGTACCCTTTCTGAACGTGTTCGTGTACAAATACTTCAGAACCGATCTGACCTATTGACCTGTGAAAAAAAACATTTTATTTTTAAAAGCATTTTTGATATGTGACTGAAATTAAAATAACGTTCTTTTCAATGTTTCCAAACTGAGAAATTGAAATTACAGTGAAAACTACTTGAAATTACAGTATTTTCATTAAAATTCCAGAATATTCAAATTATATTACAGAGAAAACTGCAGATTTTACAGTAAATAAATAAACATTTATTCAGAAGTTTTATTGACCGGGCAAACGAAGTAAGCAGTTTTAACTTTGCAACTTTTGCTTTTATCAGTCTGGATTCTCGTCTACAGGCTGCATTTTCTCTCTGACTGATACACATATCACTCCTCGTTATTAATTTATTTGTAATATATTTACGTATAAGTATGTTTATTTTTATTGTATGTATTATTAGAAGTATTTATGTATGGCTATTATTATATAGTTTATTTTATTATTATTATTATTTTTTTGTTTTTACGTTTACACCGTCCTTGTCGTATTTACGTTTCCTCGCATCCAAGAGAGGTTGTCTGTAAGAAATCGCTTTTAGCGATAAGACCGCCTTTTGTGCATTTTCTGTCTTTGTTTCTTTTGTTATGTTTTCTTGTTGGTGTCAATAAAGTGTTGTTGTATTGTATTGTATTGTATTTTTCAACAAATCTTGACGGAACTTGGTACACAGGCTCAATATATTCTTGCGACTTTTACAGGCTGTAAGCTTTCTTAACAGCCGATATCGACAAATTTGACCAAATCGTTTTGTAGATAAATATCTATTTACAAGATTTGCTAGTATCGACCAAATCATCAAGAGCGAGTCGAAATATAGTCTTATAAAGGTTGCCATGGGCCGCGGTTTGACGACCGCTGCTCTAGTGTGTGTTTCACATACAACGTAAGTGTACATCCAAATGTGCTAAATCTGAACTGAAATTGAAATAACCTTTCAAGCACTACAATAGAAGCCGGCTAAAACACCAGATTTCGCGCGTATGGGCTATGTTATGCGTAATTTAGGTAATCCCGTCAATCACCATAATCCCGTTCGAATTTCGAGCAGGATTATGTATCCCGGTATTGCATTCCTTAGATACGCCAATTGATACATTTTTGCTCAACAGTTTGGAAAACAACTCTATTGGTACCCCGCCTTGCATGTATGCGAAACAAAATTTAACAGGTTGATGCCGGTAAATGTATTGAAATATACAACGTCATTGCTTGTCCTTCTAAAATTACTACCGTGATGTATACCAGTAGAACTTAGAAGACAATCTTAGTAATTAATTGACCTGCGTTGTCAAGTCAAACAAATAAATTAGATTAGTGTATCCGCTTGAAATAATTACTTATTAATCAATTTCTTCAGCTATAACGTAGACTTGGAAATATTTCAGAATAATTTCTAGTTCCTTTGTTCACTGTGTCCAGTACTCTACTTCAGTATTGTATTGTAACACTTCTACGTTGAAAATGAAGGTCTTTTCAAAAAATTATGACAAACAAGTCGGTTCTTACTTGACTATATTTTACAAAATATTGGATGTTGTATTTGGTTGCGGTTTCGGATTTTTTAAACACGAAACGCCACGACGAAAATTTGTTGTGAAATTCATAAGCTTGCTGCAGAGTTTGTTGATGTCTTTAATTTGTGTGTGGGGATTGATTTCCTTTAAAATATACAGCGGTCTTTTTGTTGCTTGGATTAGTTCTTTGTTCGTACATTATATCATTTATGTTGCAATTTTTGCGTTGAAAAAATCAGATGTAACTTTATACCAGTTCTATTGCGATATGCAATATATTGATTCTAAGTTAAAAGCTTACAACGCACGCAAATTTGTTGAAAAGAGATTAATAGCTTTGTTATTATTTGGTTATATCTACCGCTTATCGGTGTCTCTTGTGTACTGCAGCATTTCCCACGGATGCATAAAACCTATCTGGGTTTCAGTGATATACCTTGTTGTTACATTGGGTTTCGACGCAATTTTATGTGTATTTATGTTTATATTTTATTCATTTTACCATCGACTAGTAATTTTTACTGAAAATTTAGTAAACGGTGACAACGAGCTGACTAAATCTTATAAACACCTGTACAAATTGATCGCAGATTTTGCCGAAATATACAAAATGTCGTACGATTCCGTGGTATGGATTTTTTTATATATAACTTAATCACTTTGTAAAGTTACAATGTATAATTTTTTTCTTCGGGACAGAAAGATTTGTGTCTCATATTTTTATGTTTAGATGAGTAATAATTATTAATAAAGATAACATAATTAATACTTTCTTTCTTGTAGTATTTGACGGCTGTTATATTCAATATACCCACGATGATGACTTCAATATATCATGCTATATGGAGCCTAAAAAATGATAACTTACCGGTAACTATATGTATATGTTTGATATAGTTAATATATTTAACGAACGCTGAGGAAATCTGCGTTATCAGTATTCAAGTATGATATCACAAAATAGTCGTCAATTGTAGGTTAGAATGAAAAGGGGGCGTTATTTTAGCTAGACAAGTTGTAGTATTTGCTCACACACGTAATTGGAATCACGATAGTAATTTCAGATACACAACTGATATCTGTATAACTATGAATCCACTACAGGCAGCCTCGGGCCGAGCGGCTGCCTCGCCCTGAGGTAGCGCAAGCAGAGATGTGAGCCCAACCTGAGGCAAGCCTCGATCTGAGCGAAAAGATGAAGAAAAGTTGCCTCAGTCCGCCTCAAGTAGAAGCTGCTCAAATGGATACATACCTTAACACTTGTGTGTTGTTCGGACGTGAATATTTTTTAATTGCCATCTTAAAACCACAAAAGAAATGTGTTCTCTATCATTCCATCTGTGTCCATTACAGATGATGTGGATACTCGGATAGTGTGATTGATTTATGTTCCGTTTTGGAAAAACTGACTAGTATCTCCATTTTTTAGTTTATGTAACCTATTGAGTAAGTAGGTACTTCACATGAAACCAACTTTCGTCAACTCATGTTAAGTACCTTAATACCCAGCAGTCAGATGCAATAAACCTCAAATGTAACCAATTCCTACGAATCAGATCATCTGTCCCCACATTGTTGATGGTCATCCTATGCTGCGCCTAGGTTTATGTCCAGCAGTGGATGTCCTACGGCTGATGGACAGATTAATGCATGCTACGTACGTTTTTAAAGGAATAAACATAGTTGTAAAATTGGGAAAATAAGTCTATTCTCCGCTTTTAGGTAATATTCTTGGGATATTAGTGTGTGTCCAATCACCATTTTAAATTTCATCATAAATAAGTATCACCGTCAACTTCTAAAATTCCCCACACTATGGACACGGCCTGCTAATTAAGGGTGTAGGTCTAACGCTAAAAAATCTCCAATTTATTTAATCTATTATAAAACTATTTCACATAATGGCAGCCGCGGAAAGATATTATTGGGTTTTATATTAAGTTTATAGGTATTTGAATATATTATGTAAATGCCACCTACAATCATCAAGAGCCAAATAATTATATAGTTACGTAGAGAAATGCTATGAAAACTGATAATCGATTGTTTACATAATCATAATAACCAACACTCCGTGAGTGATAATAACTAGAATTGATCTCAATTCTACTTATTATATCTTTTTACGTGTATTACATTTGACGTTACATTTATTTCGTAGTCGAGGATTATAATTTTTTGTACTTTTTCAATTACACTTTAGCCGTCATGGCTTTGTTTTTTAAATTCTAGTTTTGCTTTTTATCACTTTCAGATTTGGCAACTGGCATTTACACCGCAAAATGCGACAATGGTCCTCGTACTGGCCCAAACAGTGGGACCCGCCTTGTGCGCTTCTCTGCTAACCGCTCAAGTCGAAACTCTCAAAATAACATTACACGAAAAACGGCTGATTGAAGAAGGTATTTCTATAATAATATACTTAATATTTTGTAAATATTTACAACAACATTTTTATGGGTACATATATTCGCATTTGTCTAATGATCCAATCTACAATCCATTATTGGACTGATTTTACCACTACTGTGAAGCTTCTACCAAGAGTTTCGAAAGCTACTTTCAACTTAAGGACATTTTGCGAGAATTGTACATGTACTTTTTGTGCCCATGTATTTTTGATGTTTACTTAAATTATAATCACTTACGTCGAAAGGGTGCAATTCAGAATGAAGATTTGAGGCAATTGATTTTAATTTTACAGAGGAATCAAAACGTCACGAGATTACGAGCTTCATCCGCTACGTGGAAGCCCGTCCGCTCAAGTTCTCGGTGTACAAGGTGGTCCCGCTCGACGCGCGCCTGCTCGGGATGCTGCTCAGCTTCTGCGTCACCTACCTTATTGTTGCTATTCAGTTCACGCATCTGTATTAAATCTTGTAATTACTTAGTACTTAGTTAAGATTTACGTGTGTTAAATATTATTACCGTAGAAGAACCAGTTACAGACATAGCCCAACGGATTGACTAGTTAAAATGGAAGTAGGTGTAGTAGGTACATAGCGCGGATAACTGATGACCGATGGAATCGAAATTTTTTGGACTGGAGATCATGTACCGTACCGGCAAGCGCAGCGTAGGACGTCCTCCGACAAGGTGGAGGGATGACCTTATTAAAACCGCAGGATCGCGCTGGATGCAAGCCGCTTTCGACCGGTCTTATTGGAAATCCATAAGGAAGGCGTATGTCCAGCAGTGGACGTCATATGGTTGATGGATGGGTGGGAATACTATTACATTCACGTCAAGGGAATTATGCTGAGCTTTTACGTCACTTACGTACCTTATGGTTGCTATTCAATTCACACATCTGTACTAAATCATGTATCAAAGTATTACTAATTGTTTGGGCCTGTTTAAAGTCCACTGCTGAAAACCTTATTACAAAACTCGTTTATAAATTCCAAATAGCCCATTAGTACGTTGTCGAATCTAGACACGCAGAAGAGTGTCCAGCCAAGACTAAGAAAAAGGAACTGGCGACGCGACGAGTGTAATATTACACGAACCATTTCAAGCCACTTTTGACCCCTTCGTTACTAGAAAACTTTTAATCCTACATTTATGAAATTTTGCTAAATCTAGATCTTATGTAGAGCCAAGCTTCTAACTCTACACACCTTAACTTACAAGTACTTACTTTACAAACTCTACGCTTTAGTCAATATATGCGGCTTGGCTGTTTCGCTAACTGCACATGGGCGTAAAGTGATTATTAACTGTTCACTAATTCTGTTATACAAATAGTTCTTGTTGTAACGAAAAAGCCAAGTCATATTATTATATATTGACTAAGCTGTAAAGTTTGTAGAGTAAGTACTTGTAGAGTTAAGGCGTGTAGAATTAGAATTAGCTTGGCTCTACATAAGATCTGACAACTTTTTGAAAGTGCGGACAGTGGTTTTGGCTATATTTCACATGAAAATGTTTTTGTTGGATTTGGATTCACGCCCTAGTCACGTAAGCTAGTGCTAATGGTATTTTCTATAGATAGAACAATAGTGATTAGGAACATCTGTATGCTGAGTGTGAGTTTTGTCGTAAACATAACACACTCGCCGCGAGCGCGTAAGCATGTAATTTGCATGAACTTGCACTCGCACAAAGTGTTTCAAAAACGCGCCGCTAGTGGCGCTGTACATTTCTTCATACAAATTACATGCTTACGCGCTCGCGGCGAGCGCGTCATGTTTACGACAAAACTCACACTCAGGATACTGGATTTATGAGTGAATTCTAGTAGAACACTTTATAGTTCAAAGAACAAAAATGACTCACGTAACTTTTTCACGTTTTAACGGTTACAGTTTTGCCCGAATTTGGATGTGGTCTTTCTCAATATTTCTCAATATTTATATAAAGTAACGAATAAGCATCAATCGTGTATGCGTAAACTATGTTAGTCTCTATAAAAAAATTCTAAAACAATCTACTATTTTTAAAGATTGTTTTATCAATGTGTTGATGTTGTTGAATAATAAAAATACTTCTGATTTAAATTGGGTATTACTTTTAACCCCTGACAATGAGAGGGGTATTATAAGTTTAACTTGTCTGTCTGTGTATCTGTTTGTGGTATCGTAGCTCCCAAACGGATGAACCGATTTTCGTTTAGTTTTTTTTTGTGTCATAGATAATTTTATTCCGAGTGTTTTAGCCATGTTTCATGAAAATCTGATCAGCCGTTTGAAGATCATCAGCTCTTTAATAGTTGATGATGGTATCTGACTACTTTCCTAATGTACTATCAATTCGAAATTTGGCACCGTATTACTTTTATGAATACGGTTGATAGTTTTTAGAGATTATTTTTTGTGTGAACCAAAAGCTAACCCGTAATTTGAGACAATGTAATTAGCCGTCTCATACAAAACTGCTACTTAAAATCGACAAAATAAATAAAAAAAACCTTTTTTTACGGTTCCGTACCTCAAAAGTAAAACCGGAACCCTTAAAAGATCACTTTGTTGTCCGTCTGTCCGTATGTCAAGACTCTCTATCTCGGAAATGCGCAAAGATATATCGAGTTGCAATTTGAACTATATCCAGATATTGATTTTCTTGCAGTTATGTAAAAAGAACTTCTCAGTTACCATATAAAAAAGTTAGAACCGTTTATGTCGTAAAAAATCGGGGATTTCGACACTCACAAAAATCAAATCTACAGGGTACTTCCCGTTGACATAGAACTATAAAATTTGATGAAAAGCATTGTCTTGGAGTACACATATAGGAATAAATCTGAAAACTGTACATTTTTATTTAAATCCCAAAAAATAGGTTCTAGATTTACAAATAATGGCTTAAAAATTCGAAGTGAATAAATCGTATCATGTAAGGTAGCTTATGAAAGATCGTCATTAGCACTTGCTAAAATAGGTTTTTAATTATTTTAGCAATGCGTAATTTTCGATGTATGTCAAGAAAAGTGAAAAAAAAACAGTTTTGTAGAGATTTTAAGAACTTTCTTCCCAAATTTGTGAAATTTTCTGGATTTGTACGGAACCTTCGGTGTGCTAGCCTGACTTGCACTTATCCGGTTTTATTTTTTTCCGAATCTACGGTTGGCTCATATTGCCTCATACTAAGGTTTTGATAATGATGTTCTGAATCACCTTATTTCTACTTAGTACCCCCAGTAATAACCCTTCCTGAATTACCCTGTGAAGATCATTCAGTAAGGGTTCTTCTAAAGGACTTCTGATAATGACCTATAAAATTTGACGCACTGGATGCGTTCTGTGATCTGCAGTCAGAGGTCTAAGTGGGAGTTTTTCGAGCCCGATCGCGTTAACGTTTGATGTGATTTCTATGGAAATGGCACAGCGCCATCTTGAGTCACTTACAGAAAAATGAATAGCTAAGCGTGAGTATTTTTACGGTAATGTAACGAGCGACAAACCGATCGAACACAAGCGTGGCAGCGTCTGTGATTGGCTAACTCAAGCGTGTGTGGCAATGTGCTCGATTGTGTGCTCGACGCGTTCGGTAAACGCGACGTAAAAGTAATTAAATTTGATTTGCAAAACTGCTATTCGGCACTCATGTTAAATTGAACTCTTTATATTTTGTATAGATATGCGATATACCCGTGCGATCCCGCAGAAGGGATGTAAAGACATACGAGCTAAGCCCGACCGGTTTTCCTGCCCAGACAGCAGACCGATTGCCTTGACCGACAATGATGCAGGCTGCGTTCAATTTGACCTTTGACCACAGACCGCGGAACGCATCCAGTAGGGCAAATCTTTCAACTTGTGAATAATATTAATTTTATTATTAAGAGGATTTTGGATATTTGGCTGAAATTGAATTACGGTTCCACTATTTCGTTGGCGACATGATTTTTTTTGTCTGTTGACACCGATTGATGCATTTCTGCTCAACAGTTTGGAAGACAACTCCGTTGGTACGTACCCCAGTAACTTTACAATACAATATTCAAAAGGTTAATGCCGGTAAATGTGTTGCCATGTAATATATGAATATGAATATAATATAAAACATTGTTTGTGCTTTGAATATTACTATGGTAATATACCAGTAGGTTCTAGAATATAGTATGAGTAATTAATTGAATTGCGTAGACAAGTCAAAGAAATAAATTTAATAAGTGTAACCGCTTGAAATAGTTTCTTATTAATCAATATCGTGAGCTATAACGTAGACCTGGAAACATATCTGAAAAAATTCCAGTTCTATTGTTCACTGTATCTACTTCAGTATTGTACATTGTTATACTTCTACGTCCAAAATGAGAGTCTTTTCAAATAATTATAACAATCAAGTCGATTCTTACTTCACTATATTTTACAAAATATTAGATGTTTTTTTTGGTTGCGGTTTCGGATTTTTCAAATACGAAACGTCACGACGAAGATTTGTTGCGAAGTTCATAAGCTTGCTGCAGAGTTTAGTGATATCTTTAATTTGTTTGTGGGGATTGATTGCCGTTGAAATATACAGCGGTCTTTTCATTGCTTGGTTAAGTTATTTGTTAGGACATTATTTAATTTATGTTGCAATTTTTGCGTCGAAAAAATCAAATGTAACTTTATACCAGTTCTATTGCGATATGCAATACATTGATTCTAAGTTGGAAGCTTACAACGCACGCAAATTTGTTGAAAAGAGATTAATAGCTTTGTTATTATTTGGTTATATCTATCGTTTTTTGGTGTCTGTTGTGTACAGCAGCATCACCCATTACTGGATAAAACCCATTTGGGTAGCGGTGATATACTTTTTTGTTATATTGGGTTTTGATACAATTTTATACTTATTTATGTTTATATTTTATTCATTTTACCATCGACTTGTAATATTTACTGACAATTTATTAAACGGTGAAAACGAGCTGACAAAATCTTATAAACATCTGTATAAATTGATCGCAGATTTTGCGGAAACATACAAGATGTCGTACGATTCCTTGGTATGGTTTATGACATATTTTCATAAGGTTCACTTTCTGAACATGTATTTAATGTGTGCTTTAAAATAAAACGATTAATTTCACATATTATTTGGTTCAGATAGGTAATAATTATTAAGAGATAGAGTTATAAATACTTTTTTCTTGTAGTATTTGACGGCTGTTATATTCAATACACCTACGATAATGACAACGATATATCACGCTATATGGGGTCTAAAAAACGATAATTTATCGGTAACTATACTAGTTTTAATATATTATAATTAAGGACGTTGAGAGCATCTGCGTTATCAGTTATCATCATTTTGATGTCAATTGAATTGGCCACTCATCGTTAAAAGGTAAACGACTAAACAAAATACAAATAGCCTAACCACACTAAGCACAATAGGAAGCTGAGGAAGACTTTTTACCAGGCCTTTTACAAAGGTGAATTACGTCACGTGAATCCATTCCCGAATATTGACTCACTTTATCTTTGCTATTCCTTTTTTCATTGCCAAAATTATAATTAAAAGTTTAACCCGAAGTTTAACAAGAAGCCCGTACGTCGTTTTGACGTACACGCCGACAAAAAAATCGCTATATTTTAAACACATTGTTGAATCGTCACGACCTTCCAAACCAACCTGGTGCCCGTCGAGACCTAACAGGAGAAAGCAGTGTCGCTTCAGTAAGTGCCTCTATTTAATAGTAATCACAATGATGCACGCCAATCTGACGTATGTTTGAGCTTTGTGTAAGTTTTGTAATTATTATAAGTTTGCGGTATTGTTGATTTTTTGCTGGTTTTGTATCGTTTAATGTTATTACTAAATTTGTTAATTTTAGGAAACACAATACAATGGCGTCCTCTATAATTATACCTAAATCCAGACGAAATTGCGTCACTTGGAACATGTAGATGATTTTTCTCCCGCTGATAGTGACTCTCAAGATTTTGTTCCTCAAGATTATATCAGGAGTAATATTGAAGAAAAGATGATTGAATTTATTTGAAATGCAAGTTCGAAAACTAGAAACGAGGAGTTTGAAAGCCCTGTCCCGTCTTCAGAGTCAGCAAATCTTGAAGAAACACTTTCGACTTCACTTCACAGAATCGTCACGTTTCATTAGGCTTCTATTCGATTAGGCAGTTTTTTTATGGGGTGATAAACATGGCTTTTGTGAATTCATAAGTCACTGACAAATAAAAAAAATACATTGAGCCGTAGGGAGCTAGTAAAAATTTATAGCACAGAATTGGCACCCGTGGATAAAAAATGTCCGGAAACACCAATTTTGAGAAGAAAACATAGCAAATATTTTGAAAACCGTGCTGGAAACATCAGCAGCAGTTACATGTGAAGATTCAGAGTAAAAAAAGACGCGGCTGTACCTGTAAAAAAGGTGGATAACAAAAGCACTGCGCTTCCAATGTAAAAAGCAATATACGGAGAATACAAAATTGACATATGTCAAAACTGTACATAATTAGTGAAAAATTGTTTTTTACTATTTTTATATTGAATAGAGTTAAAACCGGTGTTTTATTTAGTATAATGATTTCTCACGCGAGTTTTAATGAAGTTATAGTATCAAGAAATAACTAAGGCGATCACAATTTTTATGTAATTTTACTATAGTTCCTGATATATGATTATTATAAAAGTATCAATAAATAACTATTTGATTTAAATTTACGTTTGTATATGTTAATTAACTATATTTAAGTTAATTTTTTTTTTTTATAAATGACAATACTACACTCCTACTACATAGAAAGCAATTGGATCATCCACAGACCCTTGAAGGTCTAAAGATAATCCAAGTGCTCAAGCCCACTTCCAGTTGGCAGCGTGCCCAGCATGCTGGCAGCATTGCCACGCTGAATGGCAATGCTTATACGTTGAGCCAAATAAACACCAGCATTTTGGTCACGCGTCGCGTCCACCAGACGCTCAGAAAGATTTTTGAAAACGAGATGAGCTCCCGGCCCCCACGGACCCAAAGTCTCAACTCCAAATGGCTCAAATATGTAACCACTACCGAGGTTAGCATATTTGCGCCGCTTGTGCTGCTCAGCTGAATTGGCCGCCGCTCCAGCCCTACTCTGAGTCTCAGGAAGATGTGACGGTGCCAAAGTATCGACGCAAGTTGCGTCCCATACTAAGGGCCGTCCACACTTCCATGGGACCAGCGTCATGCCGTCAGGCCTTTTGCCATCACCACGCGCCAACCCACTCGGTTCGAGTACGGCTGCGATATTGGCGGTGACAAAAGCCCTGCATATGACATCGTTAAGGCTGGCGTGGCGTCCAATCCGACCAGCGCTTCTTGAGCAAGAGAGACCGTGGTGACCGAGCTGGTCAACTGCAGTACCACACTGACAGCGATGAGCTTCACAACACCTTGCACCCAAGCGTAAGCTGACAGCTAGACGAAATGCAGTTGGGTCTAAAAGGTTACCAGTATTGAAAGAGGGCAATGCTTGCAACCAAAGACCGGACTCCCATACAGAGACTGCAAGGATACGAGCGCGATCCGCGACGCTAGGACACGTGTCTAGAAGAGATTTCCGTGCTAGTTCGCAGATCGGCCGATCCCACAGTCTCTGCGACGATAAAGTCTTTGGAAGCTCGGTATTTGGGCAAGCGACCCTCCAAGCATTTGTTGCCTCATTCAAATGAGCTACATCTACGCCAGAATGGCCTAAAGAAGGTGCGAGGATTTTTTCAATCAAGTTCTGAGTACTATGAATGGAGGACAAGAAAGCTGGTAAAGCAACACTTGAAATTTGGCGGACCCCTAACCCTCCAAGCCTAACAGGCAAGGAGGCTTGTAGCCACGCCCTTTCACTCATGTCAATATTCAAAACCGATACTAGGGACTGCTTTACAACATCGTCTAAGCTCAAAAGGAGCTCATTGTGTTTCCACAATGGACTACATCGTAAAGCGTACATAAATTTTGGTACAAACAGACAACATCTTATAATAGTAAAAGCCATGTGGGCGTTAATATTGAGTAGCCTATCAGAGGCACTCAAAAAATTTTGAATTTTTTCTTGAACGAAAGGCGGAAAAGACTCATCTAATATCGGCGAACCTAGATAGATAGATAGATAGATTAACTCTTTATTGCACACCAAGAAATAAACAAAAAGAAGAAACAAAGATACATAAACAGTGTAACAATGGGCGGCCTTATCGCTGATAGCGATCTCTGCCAGGCAACCTTAGGATGGAGAGGACAGAAAGCGTATAAATAATGGACGGGGTGCGCATTAGTTAAAAATATAATTTAGATTATACAACATATACATACATACTAATTATATTGATATAAATACTTAAAATACCTAAAAATAAATAAAACAACACATAAAATAAAATCATGAAAGAAACCTATGACAAATAATAAACTATTACATAATAAATTACAATATACTACTTACATACATCAACATAAATAACAACAACATTTACATAGTTAAAGAATTGACTATTTCTGCAGGTAATGATATTTAACCTGATCTTTAAATACATTCAGTGATTGAGCTTTTCTGACAGTAACGGGCAAGGCATTCCATAACTGGACTGCCTGTAAGGCAAATGAACGGCCATAAAAAGTTTCACACCGTGCTGTAGGGGTCATAAGGGAAAGGTTATCCTTGGATCGGATGGGAAGGGAATGAGCATCACGCCAGAAGGAAAAAGAGTCTTTAAGATAGCGTGGAGTAGAAGGATTGAAGAGGATGTTATAAAGAAGATTAAGGATATGAGCATTCCGACGAAGACGAATTGGAAGCCACTTGAGCTTAGTACGAAAATGAGATACATGGTCATATTTGCGTAGCCCAAATATAAACCTAATGCAATAATTTTGGAGACGCTCAAGCTTATCAAGTTGGGCTTCAGTAAGATCTAAAAAGCTGGCGTCAGCGTAATCTAAAATAGGAAGAAGAAGAGACTGTGCGAGCGCAACTTCCTACCTACTGCTACAGTAGGTAGGAAGTTTCGGAGCCGTCTAAGAGAGCTACCAGCAGCAAACAACTTGCAGCTGATCGTTTTAATATGAATATCCCAGCAAAGCGTACGATCAAACATTACACCGAGGTTTTTTACAGATTCATTATATGGCAAAGTGATTCCATCGAACTCTACGCAAGGAATTTTGGGCCAATCAATTCTTGAAATGTTATAAGAACTGCCAATTATAATGACTTGTGACTTTGCAGGGTTAATCTTTAAGCCAAAAGATCTGCTCCACTCTGTTACTTGGTAGAGATCAGAGTTTATAGCAGCTATCGCTGAATCTAGATTATCTAGCCGAGCTTGCGAATAAATTTGAAGATCGTCTGCATAAAGGTGATAGGAAGAAGTAAGCCGTTGCGAAATAGAATTAATGAAAAAAGCAAAAAGAAGAGGAGATAGCACGCCGCCTTGTGGCACACCTGCAGTAGTGACACACCAGGAAGAAAAATTATCTCCAAGGCGAACCCGCTGCCGGCGTCCGTACAGATAACTGTGAAGCCAGTCGATTGCTGATGGAGATATGTTAGAAGAGCGCAATAATGCTAATAAAATGTCGTAGTCAACGGTATTGAAGGCATTACTGAAGTCTAACAGGGTTAGAACAGTAAGCTTACCGTCATCCATACCCAAGCGTATGTCGTCGGTGATCTTAATAAGCGCAGACACAGTGCTATGCCCAGGACGGAAACCGGATTGGAAAGGATTGTGGAGATCATGTCTATTAAGGTAATCATTCAGCTGTCTGTGAACAAGACGCTCCAGAACTTTGGATAAGAACGGAAGGATAGAGATAGGTCGGTATTCGGAAAAGGATTTAACCTAGAAGGCGAAGAGAACACTTGTCTACCGATTTGATGTTAGGTGCCAAATCATTAAATTTGTTAAGTATCAAATCTTTATCCGGACATGAGTCGCAAACGAAAAGTTCGCATTTCGAAAAATTTAGCTCCAAACCAATTTGACGAAACTCGTCAATAAGAATTTCCAAATCACGTAGGACTGTGCTCGCATCGCCACCCAAAGTCCTGTCATCCAGATACCAAACGTTGAGTTTAGATTGGAGACGTTGAACAATTGGATGAATGGCCAGGCTGAAAATGGCTGGTCCGAGAGGGTCACCTTGTTGACAGCCAACGGAAGATAGCAAAACATCATTTTTGTAAATTAATTTAGTGGGTTTGCCGTAGCATTGCCAAAGAAAATTGAAAAGATCGGGAATTTTGTCTTTGACCTGTGCTAACAAGGCGTCTCGATTAACCGAATTGAAAGCATTTTTGACATCCACCTTAAGCAACACTTCTCCACAATTTTGACCGAGAAAAGTACGAAGCGAATGAACAGCAGCCTCACATCCACCCCGCGAACCAAAGCCAAGCTGTATTGGTTGAAAAAGGCTACTCAAAAGAGCAACCTTTTTTCCACAACCGGCTTTGGCTGCGAGACGACGATATGTGGTGCCAACAGCAATAGGTCTGATGCCACCATCTTTTTTGACAAGTGCGCATAGGTTAGCGCCATACAAGACTTCGATAACGTCATCATTGACCTGCCCAGATAACATGAGATTTGCCAAACCCGTTAATTCTCTCAAGAGAGACTCAGCCACCTCACCAGAGCTAAAAGATAGAAGATCTTTTAGATGTTGAGGCGAGAGACCATCTAGGCCTCCGGCTGAGCCGCTCCGACAAGAAAAAACCGCCGCTGCAATCTCCTGAGCTGACACTTCAATGACAACGTCATCAGGGTGTGGTGGCTCAGGCAGGTGGAGACATGCTGCCGGCGGATGCTTGTCACGGAGTGACTGGACCGTATCGGGTGTGTGGGGGGCAATAGTGTCGCTGGAGAACAGGACTCGTGCGGCGCCTTTGATATCGCCATCACTTATTTTGCTCTCTACTATTTTAATGGTAACCGAATCGTCTGTTTTTTTTAGAATTTGGTTTATTCTGCCTTGTTGGCGGAATAATGCTTTCAAAATCTAAAGAATTCTCTTCCAATGCGCTGTACTTTACGCAATTTTCCTTTACCCTAGTGGTAAGGGATTTTTTGTTTGTTGGGTCCGAATGTACGTAAAGCACAACGTAGGGAAAAGTCAAGAGGTGTTCCCAGGCGTCTAAAGAATTTTTAGAAATAACATTCCGAATAGCAGCAGATAAACACTGCGCAACCGAAAAACGTGCACCACGCGGGATGCGTTTTAAAACAGGAAGAGAACTTTTGAGTGAGCTTAGTATCTATACAGTGTATAGATACTAAGTTTATTTTTATTTATATTTGTAGTATAATTCTTGTTATTCATGGCATTTTGCGCCCCGGCCGGGCCAAATGCAGTTTCCCAATACGTTAATGTGTCGCAAGGGGACATGATTCAGTACCTAGAGTGTTCCCAAGTGCGATTTTTTAAAGGACAGAAAGGCCTCAAAATTCACCGTACGCAGTGCCATAAAAATAGCCAAATTACACTTTCGGCCCCTATTGCAGGCTCTGATGGAGCCAGCAGCAGTCCCGTGAGCGCTGCTGCTCCTTCCAAACCGCTTTGGGAGGTTCTTAGCTCACTCAAAAGTTCTCTCAAAAGGAGACGTCAGGACGTCAGACCGTGACGTGGGCGGTCTGCGCAGACTCGGATGGCGTTGACATGGAAACAAGAAAACAACAATGAGCCGCAACTGTCAAAAAACCTACCGAATATTACAACACAATAGAAAACAATTATTTGACTATCTCTAGCTCTACAAATATTACCTCGAAAGAAAATAAGAAAAAAAGGAAAGATTGGAATAGAATTTGGCCCGCTAGAGCAGAAAAATCTGAAAAATAAGGGCCGAGAAAAATCCTGCCAACATAAGTAAGTTTAAGTTAAATAATTTAGAATATAAAACAAACAAATATAACCACTTTCAACGTCAAATTGACGTGTAATATTAACCCTAGGGTTAAAAACTCTGAAAAACACGCTTATATTTACACTCTCCATGTAGGTTTATACAGGTCTATAGACATTTTCGAGGTTGATCTAATAAAAGCGTGTTAAAATTTACCTGTCTAACATTTTTAATTTTGTAATTTCACTGACAGACTAATTATAGTAATAAATTAACCCAGTCATCAAACTGTATTACGATATTAAATTTAGTGGATCTGTTGTATAACTAAATAATAATCTGTTGTGCACGCTAAGTATCCGCGGATCCACAAGTGGAGCCGAGCTGTGGATCCAACTGGAGGGAGCCATATTTTCTGGCCGCCATCTAAAAATCACAAGTAAAGGGCTTACTCTATCATTCCATACAGTGTCGTTATCATATTTGGACACTAGATTATTGTTTGATCCAACTAGGCTGGGCAGCGTTCGGAAAATTGCGCAATGTCTTCTCGTCCGACATACCTCAGTGCCTCAATTTGAAAGTGTTTAACAAGTAATATGTGTTACCAGTGACGATTAATGACACTAAAACGTGGTCTCTTACTATCGGCCTTATTAATAAGCTCCAAGTAGCCCAACGAGCTATATACGAGTACGTTCTGCGAGATCGAAACAGGAATGAGGACATCCGTAGAAGAATCAAGGTTGCCCAGTTGTTTGGCACGTTGAAATGGCAGGTGGCATGGCACATAGATCGATAGATAGATGGATAGAGATTGTTTTATGTACTACTAGCTTAAAACCCGCGGCTTCGCCCGCGTTGTCTTAGTACATACTCGTAGGTACTTACTTAAAATGAAAATAGCCCGCGGTTTGATCTACGTTGTCTTTGTATATGCTTATAATAATATCTAATAGTCCGCAATTTGGCCCGCGTTGTCTTAATACTTGCTTAAAATTACTTGCAAGGATAATGCCCACGGTTTGGTCTAAATTGTAACAGTATTTGCCTATAATGATAATAGGTCACGGTTTGGCCCGCGTATTGTTAGTACTTGCTTAAGATGGTTATTTATAGCACGCAGCATGGACTGCGATGTCTTAATACTTGCTTAAAATTATAAAAGTTCGCCGTTTGGCCTGCATTGTTGTATTACTTACAATGATAATAGCCCATGGTCTGGCCCGTATTGTCTTAGTACTTGCTCAAAATGATAAAAGCCCGCGGTTTAGCTCGCGTTGTGTTAATAATTAGGTACTTACAAAGTTAATAACCCACAGTTTGGCCCACGTTGTTTTAATACTTACTTAATTAAAATAACATAACATAAAATATCTAATAGTTCGCGGTCTGGCCCGTGTTGTCTTAATAAATCCTTAAAATTATAATAGCATGCCGTTAGCCTGCGTTTTTGTATTGCTTGTAATGATAATAGCCCACGGTCTGGCCCGCGTTATTTTCGTAACTGCTTAAAATGATAAAAACCCACAGATAGGCCCGCGTTTTCTTGGCACTTACTTAAAATAATAGTAGCTCGTGGTTAAGCCCGCATTAGGCTCGATTATGAAGGCGCCATCGTAATTATAATAGCTAATTATCATAATTATATCTGTTTCATTTTCACTTTAAGCATTATATAGAGAGAACACTTTTTATGTTGTTATTATAATTATTTACTATGGCGTCTTCATAACTGAGCCTATTATTGTATTACTTGCAAAATAATGCCTACGGTTTAGCCTGAATTGTCTCAGTATTTGGTTATTTAATTTACTTGTATCTAAAGCTTATTACGGAGTACATACGTGAATTTTTGGATGATAAATTGCCGAATTTCTGAAATTAACTCAATAATAAATAAATATATAAAATAAATATTGGGGGATATCTCAAACACGGTCTCTAAAACCAAATTAAATCTTAATTTTTATATATTTTTTTTTTTCATATCGGTTGACTGGCAGATAATGCTGTATAGCGTTAAGTCCTCTTTTTGTACAAATAGTGTGCAAGAAAGTGTTAAATAAATAAATAAAAATACATTTATAACACTCAGACACAGAGCAAACACATATGAACATCACATAAATATTTGCTCTGGGAATCGAACCCACGCCTCTTTGACCCAGGAGTCAGAGTCAACCACTGAGCCACCGAGGGAGCCAATAATAATAATTAAAAATCAATGTCGTATGTGAATTCAGCAACCCGTGCTCGGCCGGCGTGATGGATATGGCCCAATTACCTTTCGCGGATAGGCCTATTTTCAGTCATCCATCAGCCGCAGGACGTCCACTGCTGGACATAGGCCTTCCCTATGGATCTCCAATAAGACCAGTTGGAAGCGGCTTGCATCCAGCGCGATCCTGCGGTCTTAATGAGGTCATCCGTCCACCTTGTGGGTGGACGTCCTACGCTGCGCTTACCGGTACATGGTCTCCACTTTTCGACCCTAACGGTCTCAGCCCTCCGCGCTATGTGCCCTGCCCATTGCCATTTCAACTTGCCAATCCGTTGGGCTATGTCGGTAACTTTGGTTCTTCTACGGATCTCCTCATTAATGATTCGATCTCGCAGAGAGACTCCAAGCATAGCCCTCTCCATAACTCGTTGGGCTACTTGGAGCTTACTAATAAGGCCCATAGTGAGAGACCACGTTTCTGTGCCATAAGTCATCACTGGCAACACACACTGGTCGAAAACTTTCGACTTGAGGCACTGAGGTATGTTGGACGAGAAGTTGGCCTCTTTGTTGAAGTCGGACCTACCTAACTGGACTACTTGTCCTAGGTAGACGTACGAGTCAACGACTTCAAGAACCGAGTTTCCAACAGAAAACGGGGTAGGTAAAACATGGGAATTACACATGACTTTTGTCTTGTCCATGTTCATCTTAAGACCCACCTGTTTCTATTATCCGTAGTGCTATCCGTAGTACCTATTTTCAGTAGTGCACTATTAATTAAGGCCGGTACAGGTATTCGACATGTTTCATCATTAGAAATTTAATTTTCCAGGCAAATGAAATGGCACACAAGTCGTAATTCTAGTCAAGCATGTTCTAGGATGCTATTATACTCATAATTTGATTAACTTTTACAATGGTACCAACCCCAAAAGCACGTGAATAAAATCAGCTGTTCAACACAAAAAGTTCATCGACCCGCGACAAAATGTATGGAAAATGTAGGTAATTTTCGCTTGTCAGGGTTGATCCCATAGTAAAATACCTATATTGATCCATATGCGCGCTAAGATTAAGACTATTGGCTCACAAAATAAAAAAAAAGTCGTAAACTTTTGGGGACCCATTTTGCCCTATTTAAAGATAAACTATCATTATCATAATCCTATTCTAGATACTACATTATTTAAAAAATAGCATTGAAGTTTTGGGACGTATCTGACCCCTAAGAATTTTTTTAAGGAAAATTCAGAAAACAGGTACAGCCATATTTTTTATTTAGTCTCAAAAGCATCTATACAAAGTTTCATGTCAATCGGTACAGGGAATAAGAAGTTACATGCAAACAAAAAGGGCCCGTTTTACCCCGTAAGTTAGAGTTGGCTACGTTTTTCATCCTTAGTGCTTCATTATGTCGTACGATGTACGTATATTCCAAATTTCAAGCTCATATCTTTAGCGGTTTGGGCTGTAGCCTAAACTTATTAATTTTGCGTATCCCTAAGGAACCTTATAGATTTTCCTGGATTTTATTAGTTTCTGTATTAAAACATGTTGTGTGCTTCCTTCATACCAATTTTCAACCATAACCGTTCAGCTGGTTCGATGTAATTGTCGCTTTTTTCACCAACTTTGGGACCTTATGTGACCCCTTAGATGAGGAAAATTCGGAAAAACAGGAAAAGACTTAACTTTTATTTTGTTTGAAAAGCATGTATACAAAGATTCAAGTCAATCGGTACAGGGAATAAAAAGTTACATACAAACGAAAAGGGCCCGTTTTACCCCCTTAGAGGTCGAAAGTTCAAAAATTTCGTCCTTAGTGTTCCATTACGTCGTTCGATGTAGCTATATTCCAAATTTCAAGCTCATATCTTCAGCGGTTTGGGCTGTAGGCTGTCTGTCAGTCAGTCACTCAGGGAAGCCTTTTATATAATAGATTGCGTACAAAACTCACGAGTAAGTACGAGTATCTTGATTTTTGGTGTGTGTACGGGAATAAATAAATGCCTAATAGTAATAAATTTATTATTAACTTATTGATTCTCGCTAAACCTGCTTTCGTATCTAGTAGTCATTTAGTCAGTAGTAAATGGTAAAAAATCTTAATTCAAAATTATTTAAGTAATATATCTGTACCAATCAGATAGTCACCTTGTTGATGGATCTCCTATGCTGCTGATTGTGTTCAGCAGTGCGTTTACTCCCACCTGTTCTGTTGAGTATTTCTGTTGACAGAACTACTGGGATTTTTTTTCCCATTAGTTCTATCCACAAAACATATGGGAATATAATTCCCACCTGTTCTGTTGAGTAGTTCTGTTGTGATTCAAACTATTTCCACCATTTTGCAAAGATTCTGCAACCGTTCATCGATGACCGGTTCGTCCATGTACTGTTCGTCGAAAAGACAGATTGGTAACAGAACAGGCGGGGATACAGTTGAGTTTTATGTCCGGTGTATAGTTTTTTAAATCACAGAACTAATGCGGAGAAATTATCAGTAGTTCTGTCAACAGAATTACTCAACAGAACAGGTGGGAATAGTAGAGATAAGTCAGGTGTAAAGCATAGTCTTTTAAGTCACAGAACTAATGGGGGAAAAAATCCCAGTAGTTCTGTCAACAGAACTACTCAACAGAACAGGTGGGAGTAAACGCAGCAGTGTACATCGTACGGCTGATGGACAGATTAATAAACGTATATTTTCAAAAGAAATAGATTAAGAAGCTAATTTTAAAATTAGTAATATAAGTAGGTATATTCTCCGCTGTCGATTATCTTATTCTCATTTCAGATTTGGCAACTGGCTGTTACTCCGCAAAATGCGACAATGCTTCTCGTACTGGCCCAAACAGTAGGACCCGCCTTATGCGCTTCTCTGCTAACCGCTCAAGTTGAAAATCTCAAAATATTATTGCACGAAAAACGGCTGATTGAACAAGGTATAATAAATACGTTTACAACTTCCCTTTAAGCACCCTTCATTTGATGTCAACAAGAAAGCCAGTGTATTTACTGTAAGAAAATTAGATAATGTACCAAGAGAAACAATACTACTTTATATGCTAAAACTACCTTCACTACTACTACATAGAAAGCAATTGGATCATCCTGGTAGTGGGCTTGAGCCTTTGGATTATCTTTAGACCTTCAAGGGTCTGTATCCTCGAAGGTCTAATGATAATCCAAATGCTCAAGCCCACTACCAGTTGGCAGCGTGCCCAGCATGCTGACAGCATTGCCACGCTAAATGGCAAAAAAACCAAGTGGTGTATTACGTCACGGGCGACAATTGGATTGAATATAGTTAAGTCCCGAGCGTAGCGAGGGTGATTCATTTTAATTAAAAATAAAAAATAAAATAAAATAAAAACCATTTATTGCAGGCACGGACACCCAGAGTTACATAAATTTAGCTAAAATAATATAAAATAAATTGTTACACCTGTATAAGGGGTGTAACGTCCAGTCTTATAAATAGTTCTACCGCACAATAGTGCCGAGTCGATAAAGATAGTAGGTACATCTATTCATTTTTTGTTCGCGTCCATGTGGACAGAAACCCAATGCTCAAACAAAGGGCTGCGGAAGTCGTCAGAGACAGACACAAGAATTTCGTTGTCGGAATGACGCAGACGCTGCCAAAACGAGGCCACCCTAGATCTTATTACTGCAAAAAAGTCGGGAACCCCCGCCTCAGCAAACATGCTCGACGCGCTGCAGCACCGCGGTAGCTTCATAAGAGTTCGGTATGCGTCATTATACTGAACTCTTATCGTGTTTATTGCTTTCCGCGTGAACTTTATCCACAACTGGCACGTATACATGCATAAGCAATAAGCTTTGAAAAGAGTGGTCTTTACGTCTGTACTGCATTTAGCGAATCGGCGGGCGAGCATGTTGCTTCTGACTGCGAGGGCTCTCCGCTCTCGTTCAATGTCTGCATCATCCTGCAGTCGCTCCGACAACAGGTGCCCTAAATATTTAAATTGCTTTACGACTTTTACGGTCGCGCCATTCAGATAAACTTCCGGTACTCGCTCCGGACCCCGACCCGACGCAAACACCATCATCTCCGTTTTGGATACATTATATTTCAATCCATGAGCATTAGCATAATGCTCACAGATTGAAAGAAGCTTTCTTAATCCTTTGATTGAGGGGCTAAGGAGCACCATGTCGTCCGCATAGCTTAGATTATTTACGCATACGTTGCCTAGGTGACAACCGACGTTGGCGCTCCTCAGCTCCTCAATCAGGCCGTTAACGTACAGATTAAAGAGGTCCGGTGAGGTCACCCCCCCTTGACGAACTCCGCATTCTAGCCTGTATCTGCTAGAAGTCGCATCGCCCCATCTAACACAGTTCGTTTGATTTCCGTACCAAAATCCCAGAAAATTTACTATCTGAATAGGCACTTTTGACGCTCGTAATTTAGCCCATAATAGCTCGTAATTTACGAGGTCAAATGCGCGACTAAGGTCCAGAAAACATGCATACACAGATGTATTACGAGTAGTGTAGTAAGTAATATTATAAACACCCTTCGTGGGTAGGCCTACGTCCTGCAGTGGACTATTAAAAAAGGCTGATACAGTACAGTACAGTACAGTAAGTAATAGTGCTTTTTAAACTGACAATAGCGGCATCTGTGGAGAGATTGGGACGAAAACCAAACTGCGCATCGTCAATCTTAATGTATTTGAGCAACTCGGGTTGCAGCAGACGCTCCAATATCTTACCAATAATGGTACCTAACGATATAGGGCGATAGTTGGAGGCCGCACTGAGATCACCGGTTTTGTTCTTTACTATAGGAACAACTGACGTATGCATCATATCTGCCGGTAAGTATCCGTATTTCAAGCACAAATTAAACAGGCTGCACAGATGTTCATTAATTTTGTTACTAGCTTAAAGTATGTGCTCGATACTGAGGCCATCGTGACCGGGCGATTTACCACGTTTCATACTCATTATGATCTCAGAGATGTCTCTACGCGTAAATTCAATGACGTCATTATTCTGGGGCAACTCAGCATCGAGCACACACTTTGCGGGAAGAGGATCTATCTTGAATTGTTGAGCAAACAATTCAGCTATGTCCTTTGGTTCCTGTATCCCTCCCACGGATACAGGTAAGCTCTGTTTAAAATTTAGTTTTTTAGTTGCATTCCAAAATTTTATAAAATTTTTATTTTTTCTGTGCAGAGCCAAAATATTCATTTTAATACTGTCTTCATTGTTTTGGCACCATTTAATCTTATTTTTGAAAACAGATCGACTATTCCGCATGTTGTCAAATTCAACGCCACTAGAAGGCCTACCGGCAACCACCCAGCATTTATAATAAAGTCTAGCTATATCATGGCTGTCCCTGACGTGGTAATTCCAACCAACTACTTTTATGTGACGTTTCTGTTCACATGGACGAGAACTAATAGTTGCTGCTTTTTGCAGTACGTTAACAATATGACTATAATACATATCTATATAACTATGATATTTATCTATATGCGAACAAGTTAGCGTATTATCACAATCACAGACAGACAAATCAGGAAACCTATCGAGATTATTACAACAATATTCGCCGTATTTACTGATCTGACTAGTATTCCTCTCTCCCCATTTTATATATTTTAAATCGTCCAGCTTACAAGAGACGGCAGTACCAATGGTAGTTCCCGCAATGCTAACTTCAATGCTTAGTGGATGGTGGTCTGACCACCTGACGTCATGAGTAACATACGCGCCCACCACTGTGTCCCAGGCTTTTGTGGTGATGCAATGGTCCAACCATCTCCTGCTGCCACTCGCTTCGCACTGAAAAGTATAGGTATCGGAATCCACCCCTAGTATATTTAAGTCAGCATATTCCCACAGCATATCCTCGCAAAATCTTGCCAGCTGCATACCGAATGTTGCGCTAGGATGTGCGTTCATGTCCCCCGAAATGTAAGCAATCTGAACATTGGATTCCTCAATAATTGCACTGATTTCGGCTAGACATTCAGTGAACTCAACAGCGTTTTTGACGTCGTCACAGGGCATGTACACATTTACTAGTAAAAAAGAACTGGAGCTCAAAGATACTCGAATAGCCAATTAAGGATATTTTTTAGAGTCCTAAGTAAAGCGAGGGGTTCAAGTCGCCCAAGAACAAAATTTAGTTCTAGTGGTGCATACTCTACTTCTCATTCATACATCCTGGGAAAAAATAAACCGCAAGAATGAGTAATACTTACGTTATAAACTCACTAAGTGCAGGTAGTCACTAAGAAAGTCGAATTTTCCTACGAATTTTCATAGAGAAGCACACAAACTCTCAATAAAACAGAATGTAAATAATACGTGAAAAACAAAAGACTATGGCCAGCTCAATTGTCATGGCCTAACACAGGCATTGCTAAGAGGCTTTTTTTATTCTATAAAATTGAACTGTTAAAATTGTGATACGGGCACCAAATAGGTTATATTCTATAATAAAAATAAATAAAATAAAATAGCCTTTATAGCCCCTCATAATAATTTTAAACATTTGGATTACATAATTTCAAAATTACTTACATGAAAAATAATATTAATAATAATTGATTTTCAACGTTAAACTTATTTATGTTAGGGCACAAAAATAGAAAGTGCACCATAAAATATTAGCCCCAATTCAATGTGAAACGGTACACAAATATTGTAACAAATAATCATTTCAAACCCCAAAAAACAGCCAATCTCAACTAATTTGTTTCGTCATCAGTATCATCCGCAGTTTTCTTTGTCCCACTGTTGGGTATAGACCTCTGTCTTGCAGTGTCATCTGCCTCGGCTCTTTGCTAGTCGTGATCAGGCTCGACCAGCGGTATTGATGATATCGTCGAGATAGTTGACCCACCTTGCTACCGCGCTGCACATAGCTGAGCGCTCTCACCTATTCAAGTACCCTAGTTGACCAGCTCGGTCACCACCATCTTTTTTGCTCAAGAAGCGCTGGTCGAATTGATTGCCACGCCATTATTGTGAACGATATCATACGCAGGGCTTTTGCGACCGCCAATATCGCAGCCGTACTCGAACCGAATGGGTTTGCGCGTGGTGATGGCAAAAGACCTGACGGTGTGCAGCTGGTCCCATGGAAGTGTAGAAGACCTTTAGTATGGGACGCGACTTGCGTCGATACTTTGGCGCCGTCACATCTTTCTGAGACTCAGAGTAGAGCTGGAGCGGTGGCCGATTCGGCGGAGCAGCACAAATATGCTAACCTCGGCAGTGGTTACATGTTTGATCCGTTTGAAATTGAGACATTGTAGCGTGGTGGCCGGGAGCTCATCTTGTTTTCAAAAGTCTTTCTGCGCGTCTGGTGTACCTGCCGCGTGACCAAAATGCTGGTGTTTATTTGGCTCAACGTATAAGCAGCATTGCCAAGCTGATTGGCAATGCTGCCAGCATGCTGGTTACGCTGCTACCTGGCTGTGGGCTTGAGCATTTGGAATATCTTTAGACTTTCAAGGGTCTGTGGATGATCCAATTGCTTGTTATGTAGTAGTCGTTTATGAAGTTTTACATTATAAATTTATAAGTCTTGTATTTAGTGGTAGTAAATAAAGGCACTTGCTCTATAAAAAAAAAATCAAGTACCTTGCACCTTGTTGTCACTGTTTAAACCCAACCCGACATCTAAATACATTATTACTTATAAATGCTTCTGTTGATTAAGATAAGGTTAGAGTGTACCCGCCCATGGGTTCCTGCCTTGTAGTGGCGGAGAACTTAGTAGCCGAGGCTTATGGGCGGCGCGGGAATCCCAGGTAGAGCCGCTTTTCTGGGTTTCTTCTGAGACAGCTGAGAAGGCGGTGTTCGAGATCTCCCGATTTTTTTTGATCTTTTCCCCCTAGGCAGTTTAGAAGTTTGCACTCGAGGTTGGGCCGCTTTTCTGGGCTTTTTAACTATGGCAGCTGAGAGGCTGGCCAGCAAGTTGCGTGCCTCATGAGGAGTGCCGCAACTGAGCCAGGCTGCACTTTTATCACTGTTCAATCCTAACCAAACCAACAGAAATGTATGTTCGTGTCAAGGTCACAATTCAGAATCAAGGTTCAATAGTCATATTCATGCCATACTATTTCTAAAAATCAAATCGATCCGTTTCTTCGTATATTAGCATGGATTCTGTACCACAAAGGTAGAATAAAAATATATGTTTAACCTCAATTTATATTTTTAACCTAATGGTGGTAAAATATTTTTAAACGTCATTATAATATGTAGCATGGCAAAAGGAAAACTATTTTGCCCAATTTTAATGTCAGTTGTTATTGTCAATCCATACTTTATTTCCTCTCCGAGGAGCTATAATGGTGGAGAGACAATTTGTCCCATTGCTATGCTAAGCGAGACATTTATAAAAGTCTGCAGTCAATGTATGTCACCTATCATCTAATTACGTTTCGTCAATATATATTAGGCCCAATCAACCCAGTTATGAACGCGCCGCCGTCGTAAATTTAATAGCAACATAAAAAGTGTTCTCTCTATCAAATGCCTAAAGTAAAAAAGAAACAGAAATAGTCTAATTAGCTGTTATAGTTACGATGGTGCCTTCAAAATTGGGCCTATTAGCGTCGTTGTGATGGGTAACAGTTTTGCTAACGATAGTTTTTGACCTATTCTACGGGAATTATGCAATTTTCGGGATAAAAAGTAGCCTATGTCCTTTCTCAGTCTCTAAACTATCTGTGTACCAAATTTCATTGAAATCGTTTCAGTAGTTTTGGCGTGAAAGCGCGACAGACTGACAGACAGAGTTACTTTCGCATTTATAATATTAAAATAGTAATTGATTAGTAAGGTTTACTTGCGTAGAAAGGGTGCAATATAGACTGAAGATTTGAGGCAATTCATTTTAATTATTACAGATGAATCAAAACGCCGCGAGATTAACAGCTTCATCCGCTACGTGGAAGCCCGTCCGCTCAAGTTCTCGGTGTACAAGGTGATCCCGCTGGACGCGCGCCTGCTCGGGATGCTGCTCAGCTTCTGCGTCACCTACCTTATTGTTGCTATTCAATTCACACATCTGTACTAAATCATGTAGGTTAATTTTAAATGTGTTTTAAATTTTATTAAAGCACGTCAAGTTACACTTACCATGCGGACATGCCATGGCAGCTGTACAACGGTAGTAATGCCACGGCAGCTATACTACAGCAGGCTACTCAATCGGGCTTAAAAAGCCGCTCGAAATACATGGTGTTTTTGTAGGTTCACTTTTTTTACACACTGCCTAATATTTAAGCAGATTTGCGATCTAGAGTTTGGTACACTTAACTAGAAGATTCATTATTTACTCGAGATTTTAAGACACCTGTGAATGTGATGTACTTTAGTGGAAAGACAGACTCAGAAAAAGCGTTCCACGTTCTGGTTGTTCATATGAGGAATGTGAATTTGAAACGCTTGGTTCTGACGTGTAGAATGTCTACCATACATCTGTTTTGCCGTACGGAGAAATAACAGGGCGGGTGGGACCAAATTGACTCCTGGACTCACTCTCTGGAGTGAATCCGATTGAAAGCTGATATAATCTCAACATAACGTCAAGACTGCAGCTGTGACTAGTCAAGGTTTCATTGTCTATCAGCTTCATGGCTTGATTCTCGATCGAATTTAATGCCGTTAGTGGGTATTTGGTGGAGCCATCCCAAAGGTGAGAGCAGTATTCCATACAAGAACTTGCAGCTCCTGGATTTATGGACATGAATTCTAGAATAGGTTTGTACAAATACAGGGACAACTTCTCCTCGGATTGCGTACAGTATCTGCATACATATAATTAAGTAAGTCTAGTATGGACAAGTTAACTATACTGTATTGTGTGTGAATAAAATTCAACATTGGAACATTTAACGTTTCGTTTTATTTATAGCTACCTAGTGAAATAATATTAATACCGGAAAGCTAGAATATATATCTTAAGAAGTAGTTCAGGGATTTTTTTTAAAAACTTTATTTATACATCATTTTATTATTGCAAAAAAAATATCATTACACAATTATTTATCAATTTAATTATTATCATTGTCGATTCTTCATTCTGTCAATAGTTATCTATAAGTCGATGCTAATGTTTGTTTGTCTTTTCTTGGCAAAGGCCTCCTCTGTGTTTCTCTGTTGTTGACCATTCACTTTCTGCTATAGCTTTTATTTTGTCTACCCATCTTCTCGGTGTTCTTCCGCGTTTTCGTTGTTTGTGACTCGTGAACCAGTACATTAATTACTTTGACAATTTTTCTGTTCCTCTAATTGTATGCCCAGTCCACTTCCATTTTAACTTTCTGATAGCAACAGTAACTTATCTTTATCTTTTGTTTTTATGTGTTTATTTATGGTCGCAGTTTTTACTATATCGAATGTTTCTTACCCATCATGCTTCTTTCCATAGCGTTTTGGCAAATTTCAAGTTTTTTAACAAGGATTTTATAGAGTGCCCAGGTTTGGGAGCCATGTTAGAGAACCAGTATTACACAGATATCGACGAGCTTGTTTACTGAATCAGGCAACTTTGCGAAAGTTCATCTTCAAATCTCTGTCGTAGGCATATAAGTTAAGAGTACCAAACAAGAAACCAAACTAAATCACAAACAAAATGAGTAATTAATCATCAAACTGTATCATGCTTCGGCTATGTAATTATTAGGTCCAAAACAAATAGTTTAGGTTAGGTTTACGTATGTTTAAAAAAATTAATGAACCTGAAACAAAATTAGAATTAAACCGTTAAAAATAATAAATTAAAGCTGTAACAGAAATAGTGATCTTTAAATTAAACAAAAAATCTTCAGGACGTGTTGACTCAACACGCCTCGTGCCATGCCTCGTTTAGAGGTGAAACACGTGTCTAATAGAGTACAGTAAGAATAAGGGTGCTATTTCTTGACTAAGTATTTTTTCACTATTTTATAAAAAAAGATATTATATGTGTAATTTTGTAACAAATTAAGTAAATACCTACTAGTAGTCCGCCCTGGACTTGGACCTCGCGTCATTCCTATTTTAAATCATAAATACCTACTGATTTAAAAAATTGAACAATATTTGTATCGGTGAAATATTTAAAATAGTCATCCGCAACTCCCGCAGAAAGTGGCGCCGTTTTGGCTCTTTTTACCACGGCCCTCGTATCTTCCCAACCACTGAACAGAAGATGTTCATATTCGAAATTAAAAATTCTATGAGTATAAACTACGCTCATGCTAGTTTCATGAAGATCGGTTTAGCGGTACTTGAGTTATCGCCGAACAAATATACAAACATACACCCAAGTGCCGGCTCGTCTCAGTAGACTTTGAGACCTCACATAAATATGCTCGGTCAATAATTTCATGGTTTACTAAGTTTTTTTTTTTTTTTAAATAGATCACTAATTTCTGTTACCGGTTTAATTAATTATTTTTAACGAATTAATGCATTTTTTTTTCATTTTTAAAAAATTAGTAATTATAATTCATTTTCGCAAAAAATAGCATGACCGACTTCAACCGTGTACAGAATTCGCGAATATTACTAATTATTAATAACATTTTTACGATATATTTTGTATAGGATTTTTTTTTTGGGTTCACATTGTTCATTTTATAACATACTAGCTTAAAACCCGCGGCTTCGCCCGCGTTGTCTTAGTACATAGGTACTTACTTAAAATGAATATGGCCCGCGGTTTGACCTCCGTTGTCTTTGTACTTGCTTATAATAATATCTAATAGTCCGCGGTTTGGCCCGCGGTGTCATAATACTTGCTTACTGTATACTAAAATCGGAAATTCAATGCATGTAATGACCTGTAACTATTGTTATCAATAAATTGATTATGATTATGCTTAAAATTATATTAGCCATTTGGCCTACATTATCGTATTACTTGCAAGGATAATGCCCACGGTTTGGCCAAAATTTTCACAGTATGTGCCTAAAATGATAATAGGTCACGGTTTGGCGTGCGTATTATTATTATTTGCTTGAAATCGTCATTTATAGCACGCAGCTGTGGCCCGCGTTGTCTAAATAATTGCTTAAAATTATAAAATCGTGCCGTTTGGCCTATTGTCGTATTACTTGCAAGGATAATGCCTACGGTTTAGCCTGAATTGTCTCAATAATTGCCTGAAATGATAATGGCCCAGGGATTGGCCTGCATTGTCTCAGTATTTGCTTGTTTAATTTACTTGTATCTAAGCTTATCACGGAGTACGTGAATTTTCGTATCACAAATTGCCGAATTTCAATAATTAATTCAATAGTAATAAAAATTATATAGATAATAACTTACTATGGTACCAACCTAAAATCAGCTGTTCAAAACAAAAATTTCATCGACCCGCGACAAAATGTATGGAATAGATAGGTAATTTCGCTTTTCAGGGTTGATTCAATAGTAAAATAAGTATAAGTATATTGACCCGTATATACCCTAAGTTTAAGACTATTAGATCACAAAATAAAAAAATATCGTAAACTATTGGGGACCCATTTTGCCCCATTTAAGGATGAATCATTATGTTTATTATATTCTTGATACTTCACAACAATCTGAAAAAAAAAGCGCATTCAAGTTATTTTTTAAGCTTATTCAGGGTTACGATTAATCTAGCGGATAAGGAATCCGGGACTTTTCCCAGGACGTCAATAGTAATTTATTAGTTAAAATGGTAGGTTATTTTAAAACAAAATTGCATTGATTTTCAAACAGTTAAGAATTTAGTAGTATAAATAAAAATTAGTAGTATTTTTTAAGAAATTGATATCCCGAAGGACCAACTCAAATTTTCCGGGATAGCAGTACTTTAAGTGGTAATTTGTGTTATTGTCTAGCTTTGTGCCTAATTTCGTTAGAATTCATTAACCCGTTTTATTTTAGCTTTATATTATAACTGATTAAATTTGGGTATCCCTAAGAAACCCTATAGATTTTCCGGGATAGTAATAGTTCCAGTATTGAAACATGTTGTGTGCTTCCTACATACTCGTTTTACATCCGTAACCTGTAATCGATGCTTTTTTCATCAACTTTGAGAAGTATCGGACCCCCAAGGAAAATTATTAAGGAAAACAAACAGATAAATACTAATTTTATTCGACACTGCTTGATATAGGCACATCAGTATACACTGCTCGCCTATAAATAAATAAATAAATAAAAATAAATAAAAATTCGGAAAAACAGGAACAACTATATTTTTTGTTTAGTCTCAAAAGCATGAATACAAAGTTTCATGTCAATCGGTACAGGGAATAAAAAGTTACATGCAAACAAAAAGGGCCCGTATTACCCCTTAAGAGGTCGATTTTTCAAAATTGTCATCCTTATTGCTTCATTCTGTCGTACGATGTACGTATAATCCAAATTTCAAGTTTATATCTTCAGCGGTTTGGGCTGTAGCCTAAACAGATTAATTTTGGATATCCCTAAGGAACCCTATACATTTTCCTGGATATTAATAGTTCCCGTATTAAAACACATTGTGTACTTCCTTCATACCAAATTTCAACTATAACTGTTCAGCTAGTTGGATGTAATTGACGCTTTATTCACCCTCTTCGGGACCTTATTTGACCCCTTAGATGAGGAAAATTCGGAAAAACAGGAAAAAACGTAACTTTTATTTTGTTTGGAAAGCATGTATAAAAAGTTTCAAGTCATTCGGTACAGGGAATAAAAAGTTACATACATACGAAAAGGGCCCGTTTTACCCCTTTAGAGATCGATTTTTGTAAATTTTCTTCCTTAGTGCTCCATTACGTTGTACAATGTACCTATGTTCCAAATTTCAAGTTTATACCTTAAGCGGTTTGGGCTGTAGGCTGTCTGTCAGTCAGTCACTCAGGGAAGCCTTTTACATAATAGATTATATGAAAGCTACTGGGTTACATGAGTACCAGCGAGTTCTAGAAGACAATTAATAGGTAGATGATAAATGAACAGTAAAGACAAATTGTAGATATTGAATTGAATTAATAATATTGCTTTACTTTAGATTATTACATCCGAATCAATATCTTGTTCTCTAACACAGACCCATTGACATTCCTAAATCGATTTCAGTACATAATATACACTTTACTACAGTATCATTCGTATCGTAATATTTTATTAATATATACTTATTAATATTCTAATTTCAAAATGAATGTCTTCTTAAAAAAATATTACAAACATCCTGATTCTTACTTGACCATATTTTATAAATTACACCATGTTTGTTTTGGCTTTGATTTTGGATTTTTCAAATATGAAACTGCGCGACAAAAAATTGCCGCAAAGTTTATAAGTTCACTACAAAGTTTATTGATATCTTTCACTTGTGTTTGGGGATTATATTCAAGTCAATTATACAGCACTTTAGTCTGTATTTGGCTCAGTAATTTGTTCGGTCAATATGTTATGTATGTGCTAATTTTTATTTCCAAAACGTCTGATGTAACTTTATATCAGTTTTATCGCGACATGAAATTTATTGATCATGAGTTAAAAGCTTATTCCGCACGTAAATATGTTGAAAAGAGATTAATAGCTTTGTTATTATTTTCTCATATTTACCGTTTGTTGGTAGCTTCGATCTACTGTGGAATTAATCGCAATTGCTTTGAGCCTATGTGGGTTTCAGTCATATACCTCATCATTACATTGGGGTGCGATACAGTTTTAATAATAATTATGTTTATATATTACGCATTTCACCATCGACTGAAAATTTTCACTGCAAATTTGATGTATGGGAATATTGAGCTGTTAAAATCATATCAATCTCTGTACAAATTGATCGCAGATTTTGTGGAAAGATACAAGAGCGCCTATGATTTGATGGTACGAAAACTATGTACCTACCTATTTTACATTACTTATAAGTAATGTAAAATTTTACATTACTTGTAAGTAATGTAAAATTTTGTAAATGTAAAGACAAATTTTCTTTATAAATAATGAAAATTTGTCTTTGAAATGATTTTATAGTGCTTCACACACTAGATTTATATAAAATGTTCTTTTTGTGATAAACATTTCAAATGAGCGCGTCAATTTTTGAAATGTTTATCACAAAAATAACTTTTTCTATAAACCTAGTGTGTGAAGCACGATAAAATCATTTCATTGATTGAGCAATGCGTCGAGTGATGTCTCGTTAATAGTAAGAAATTTCAATAATTTCACATTGAGTGACGACTGTCTGGTTTAATGCGGTAGTCACAGATGGCGTTTTCAACACTGCAGAAGTTGGTAGTAACATGATAGTGCTTATCATTTTACTACCAACTTCTGCAGTGTTGAACACACTAATTTGGCGGGTTCGTAGTACAGCGTTCTAGCTTAATTTGGACAAAGCATCTGGGCCGGAATTCCAGAGGGATGCAGGTTCAAACCTTGCGAGCGCGTCAATTTTTGAAATGTTTATCACAAGAAAAAAATGTCTTTGTATAAAATAAAAGGATTTTATCATTTAAATGTTAAAATTAAATTTGATTGCAACATGTCATTAAATAGCAAAAAACTAATAGCAATTTTACTCTAAACTAAAACTCAGCATTATTACAAAACACCTTTACATCAATACAAATAAATTTTTATCTTGGAATATACCTAATATTTTTGGGTATGGAGAATCGCTAATAAATAATATGAACAACAAGGTTTTGTCGTGCTTTTTCAGGATTAAAGAGGAATTTTTTGTTTTCCGGGATAAGTAAGTAAGTTCGTATAGGCTGGGTGGCTAGCCCTGGTGTCAGAGTTTTTAGGCCGCCTGAAGGCCTCTGAAATGGCTAAACGGTTAAAACAACCGGGATAAAAAGTAGCCTATATGACTTTCTAAACTTTGCACTATATTTATGCCAAAAATCAATTCGTTGCTTTGTTTTTGCGTAAAAGAGTAACAAACCAACAAACACTCTTTGGGATTCATACCTAATATAAGTAAGGATTTTTTCTACAAACTCAGTTTATTGAATAAACTATCATAATCGATATTGTTTCTTACAGTATCTGACAGCTATTATATTCAATATATTCACGGTGATGACTCAAATATATTACGCTATATGGCATATAAACAGATTTAGCACACCGGTAAGTATCCAGTCAGAATTATCATCAAAATAGAACGGTGCTGTAGAACGGTTTTCCTCTACAAATCCCGATAAAACTTGTGTTAGCTGCGCTTATTAAAGATGGTACCTACATAGTCACAACACACTTCGGCGTTACGACGGTAAGGAGTATTTGGAATGAGGGTAGACAGAGAGATGGTTCGGGCGGCGAGCTGAAGTGCCAGTCTGTGATTCTGATCAGTGCTGTAAGGGTGTGAAACAACTTTGATAATCCAGTAGTTGGAGCAAGCTTTGTAAGTACTTTGATTTTTATAATGACTGCCGATATATTGCAGATCTGTATATTGGACAATAGTCCAACGTTGTAACATCTGAGCGTCCTACTAGAATCTTAGTGACGCTGTTGGAGCACTATAGCCCACCAGCTAATAATTCAGAAGCGAGATCGAATAATAATTTCAAGTATCCGCGCTACATATTGATATTGATGTTTATTTTATTTGGCATTGAACTTCGTTACACACCAATAGACAAATAAGTATATCTTGTTGGAACATTTAAGTTTGAGCATTTGTCTATTTATTTGAGTCAGATGAACATAAAAAGGCACTTATCTTGGGCTCGGGCATCCGACCGAGGACGGATTGTGGATTGGTCAACATAATTCAGTCTTTAATTTTGGTTTCATATTGTAGATACATTTGTTAATAACTGTGGAATAACACTTGGTACCAAAATGGTGATAACAAAAATGAGATAGACTTCATAATGACCACTGAGAAACGGATATTTAATGATGTCTCCGTGATCCACAGAGTGAAAACTGGTAGTGATCACAGAAACGTAAGAGGCACATTGGATATGAACGTTAAACTCGAAAGGTCACGCCTGATGAAGTCTACGCTTCGGCCTACTCGTGCCCATATCTAGAACGCTGAGAGCTTTCAGCTCGAGCTCTCAAATCGCTTTGCTTGCCTGGAGAACTTTGCGTCGGTGGACGAGATTAACAACGGACTCGTAGAAACTGTCCAGGCGGTGGGCGCTAAATTCTTTAGACCTCGTCCTACAAATAGACCTCAAAATTTTTTCTATCAAACTCTAAATCTTATGGCCGAACGACGCTTACAGAGACTGCAGTCTTCCGATGATGCAAAGTCATATAGGCAGCTCAATAGACAAATTTCTAAATCCGTGCGGCGCGACATTCGTCTCTTTAATACTAAACATATTAAAGAGACAATAGAGCAGAACAAAGGCTCCAAAGTGTTCGCGAGAAATTCTTCTATTGGGCAAAGCCAGCAGTGTAGCATCGACCAAGGAAGAGGTATTAGAGGAGATCGAAAGGTTCTATGGACAGCTATACGCTTCGGTTGCTAAGCCTGTTAGCAGCGCGGCCAAAGATCCAAGAGCCAAGCTGACCCGACACTTCACCGAAGATATCCCGGACATCAGCCTGTACGTGATTAGAATGGCCCTGAATCAGCTTAAGAACAACAAAACGCCGGGTGACGACGGTATCACATCAGAGCTGCTGAGAGCGGGTGGAACACCGGTACTAAAAGTCCTCCAGCACTTTTCAACACCGTTGTCCTTGAGGGCATCACGCCAGAAGCATGGAACAGAGGTGTGGTGGTGTTGTTTTTCAAGAAAGGTGACAGCACTTTATTGAAGAACTACAGACCCATCTCACTTCTGATCCATGTTTATAAGTCGTTTTCAAGGGTCATTACGAACCGTCTCGAGCGCAGGCTTGATGACTTTCAGCCTTGCGAACGAGCCGGTTTCCGAAAAGGCTTTAGCACCATGGACCAGATTCATACGCTGCGGCAGGTTATACAGAAGACCGGAGTATAATCTGCCAGTTTGCTAAGCGTTTGTGGACTATGAAAAAGCCTTTGATTCGGTCGAGACATGGGCTATGCTCGAGTCTCTCCAACGATGCCGTATTGACTATCGGTACATCGAAGTGTTGAAGTGCTTGTATAATAACGCCACTATGTCAGTCCGAGTACAGGAAGAGAGCTCCAAGGCGATCCCTTTAAAATGAGGCGTAAGAAAGCGAGACGTAATTTCTCCGAAACTGTTTACGACTTCTTTGGAGAACGCCTTCAAGCTCCTGGAATGGAAAGGTTTCAGCATCAATATCAATGGCGAATACCTCATTCACCTTTGGTTTGCCGACGATATAGTAGTCATGGCAAAATCGATGGAAGAGCTCAGCACGATGCTCGAAGGCCTCAATCGGGTTTCTCAACAGGTGGGTCTTAAGATGAACATGGACAAGACGAAAATCATGTGTAATTCCCATGTTCTACCCACCCCAATTTCTGTTGGAAACTCGGTTCTTGAAGTCGTTGACTCGTACGTCTACCTAGGACAAGTAGTCCAGTTAGGTAGGTCCTACTTCAACAAAGAGGCCAATCGCCGAATCCCACTCGGACTCGCTGCCCAGCGTTCAAAAATTGCGTAGCGTCTTTTCGTCCGACATACCTCAGTGCCTCAAGTCGAAAGTTTTCGACCAGTGTGTGTTGCCAGTGATGACTTATGGCACAGAAACGTGGTCTCTCACTATGGGCCTTATTAGTAAGCTCCACGTAGCCCAACGAGCTATGGAGAGGGCTATGCTCGGAGTCTCTCTGCGGGATCGAATCAGGAATGAGGAGATCCGTAGAAGAACCAAAGTTACCGACATAGCCCAATGGATTAGCAAGTTGAAATGGCAATGGGCAGGGCACATAGCGCGGAGGACTGATGATCGGTGGAGTCGAAAAATTCTCGAGCGGAGACCACGTACCGGCAAGCGCAGCGTAGGACGTCCGCCCACAAGGTGGACAGATGACCTCATTAAGACCGCAGCATCGCGCTGGATGCAAGCCGCTATCAACCGGTCTTATTGGAGATCCATAGGGGTGGCCTATGTCCAGTAGTGGGCGTCCTTTAGCTGATGGATGGATGGATGGAACACTTGGTACACAGGTTGTAATATTAACGGAATTTTTATGTTGTCATGTTGTTTATGTTTCTCAGAAAAGGGGGAAATTTGCTGTAGCTCTATTTAGAAGCCGATTTCTATAAATAATATTTCACAAGATTGTTTAGCATCTAAATGCTAACAATATTTGCGAGTATGAACTAAATCGGTCAAGAGCGAGTCGAGATATATGTCTATTAAGATTTAGATGTGTCGCGAGGTCTTCTGTTCGGACAACTACTAGTACCTAATAATAGTTGACAATAGATTATATTACTTATTACATAAACGGCTTGCATCCATAGCAATCCTGCTGTACGAACTCGTTCGTATATTCTTGTATGGTGAGTGCCGTAGAGCATCAGCTGTTGTTGTTTTTAAACTTTCGCGATTTGAACACATTATTATTTTATACTACGGGACTAATCGCGCACTAAAATTACGAGATAAATAAATACCTCCTCATCCCGACGTTTTGGCCGAGTTGCATCGACCGTGGTCACGGGTAGACTGAGCATCAGCTGTTCTATACAAGGTGGACCTTCAAAATGTTTAAAAAAATGATGTCAATTTCTCTTACGATATCAATGATATCTTATTGGCTTGACAGACATATCGCATGATATATACCTAGTAATAATAGATCCGTGTAAAGTGAAAGCTAACTTTCAGATTTGGCAGCAGGTTATTACACCGCAAAATTGGACATTGGGGATCATACTGGGCCTCACAGTGGGACCCGCTTTATGTGCTTCTCTTGTAACAGCTGAAGCCAATAAACTCAGACTGACATTACAGGAAAAACTGCTATATGAAAAAGGTAATACAATGGTAATTTAAACGTTAATCATGCACCTAGAAAACAAAGTCCTGTCATGCTTATACGTCGAGCCAAATAAAAACCAGCATGTCGGTCACGCATCACGTTCACTAGACGCTCAGTAAGATTTTTGAAAACAATTTGAACTCTCGACTCTCCCAGACCAAATGTCTCAACTCCAAACGGCTCAAATAATATATGTAACTACTTTGCCAAATTTGCGCCGCTTGTGCTGAAAATCAGAAAATGAACTTAAAGTCTACGTGACTATCATGGCCTGCTCGATTATCATGTCCCGCTGGATTATCATGGGCAGCTCAATTCAATAATTGATAAATAATTGAATAATTGATACTTCTTTACAATGCCAGTATCTGTTCAAAGTAAAAAAAATATCATACGATTTAGACGTTCCTAATTTAAATCACTTTACGCCCTAGGGACTTGCAAGTATCATTATCGCCCTGTCATAACTATAGAGATTGTATCATCACTACATAGTGTTACGAAATGGGTTCTTGGATAGTCAGTTAAAACGCCGATTATTCACTTTGCACTTTATTGCACACAATCACTTCACAAAAATCACAAAAACACACGACAAAACTGGTTCGCACAAACACTTTACACTGGCACTGATATTCACACAAGCTAGTCACTTTACAATCACTGGTATCGCACACTAACCCGAGTAGTTATCGCTTCGACGGTAAACGAACAACAACTGATCCCCACGGGTCGGCCGGCGTATTTATACCCGTTATTTCCTACAGTCTCGAACCTACGAGATATTTCGCAACATTACTCGATCTTAATAAGAGCTATTGTGTTAACAAGTAAACAACTTGAAAGTTCGAGAATCCCTATTGTTTTTCATTTACGTAAACACCCAAAAAAAATAAACAATAGACGAGATACAAAGACTGATCCCGCTCGAGTTATAAAGCCATAAAACTGAATACAAAAGACACCAATAAAAAACGCAAAACAATAGAGCTTCCCAGAAGACACCGCAGATTACATCATAGTTACTCCATACCTACAACGGGCTCCTACTGCGTTACACTACCCCCTCCTAAGACATGCTCGTCCCGAGCATCGTTGCACCCGTAATATCGCGCCAATCGATCCACATGAACTATCTTGGGAGCACCTCGATGTCCCTTCTGTATGCGGAACGTCACGTCGTTGATCTTGGTCACCACTCGGTATGGTCCATCCCATTTGGCTTGTAGCTTTGGAGATTTCCCTTTTTTGCGTATAGGGTTGTGTAGCCATACTAGCGAGCCTTCCTCAAACCCAGGGTTGTTAGTCCTTCTGTCGTATCTAGTCTTCATTCTTTCTGATGTTTGCTGGCCATACTCTCTAATATGCTCATAGATGTCGTTCATCTTGTTCCGGAGGTCACTGGCATACTCAGTTATGGGTTGTGGAGAATCCGGTGGGACACCAGTTATTAAGTCGGCGGGTAGCCGTAATTCGCGTCCAAAATTGGCAAAAGCAGGAGTGACATTGGTGCTCTCATGAACAGCACTTCGGTATGACAGCAAAAATGGCTGGATATGCTTGTCCCAATCCCGTTGTTTGCTTTCGACTACTTTTGCCAGGTATCTCTCCAGAGTTTGGTTGAATCGCTCCACCATTCCATCTGATTGCGGGTGGTAAGATGTTGTCCTTGTTTTGTGTGCACCCATTAGCCGACACGTCTCTTGAAACAGTTGAGATTCAAAATTTCTTCCTTGGTCACTATGGATTTTCAATGGTACTCCAAAACGACAGAATACTTCATGAACCAATTTGTCCGCTATCGTCGATGCCTCTTGGTTTGGAATTGCGAAGACTTCCGGCCACTTGGTGAAGTAATCCATGACGACAAGGAAGTACTTGTTGCCACTTTCGCTCACAGGAAATGGTCCGGCCACATCCAGTGCGATTCGCTCCCATGGTGCTCCAACATTATACAGCTTTAGTGCTCCTCTGCTGCGGGTATGCGGACCTTTCACTGATGCACAGCTCGTGCATTTCCGTACCCAGTCTTCTACGTCATCTCTGCAGTTGATCCAGTAAAACCTTTCTCGAATCTTCAACAGTGTCCGTTTCACACCCAGATGTCCTCCCGAAAACCCTTCGTGGTACAGCTTCAAAACTTCGGGAACTTTTGCTCTGGGTACAACCATTTGGAGATGGCACTGGTTTCCTCGAGCATTTTCCCATTTTCGGCACAGCACTCCCTCTTGAAGCACCAGGCTATCCCATTGCGCCCAATAACTCTTTGTCGTAACACTCAGTGAAGCAATAGCACTCCAGTCAGGCTTACGGGCATCTGATTCCATCCATTCAAGAATCGGCTTGATGTCGACGTCTTCTTTTTGTTCAGCCTGAAGGGTTTCTTTCCATTCGTCGCCGATGTCAGCTTTGAGCATTCTGACAGGTACTGGATCTTTCGACTCTTGTCTTGAGCAATGCTTGCAGTCCTCTGAGCATGGCCTTTTTGACAGTGCATCTGCGTTGCCATGAGATTTTCCACTGCGATGTTCCGTGGTAAAGTCGAACTCTTGTAGTTGCTCAATCCATCTTGCCACTTGGCCTTCGGGATCTTTAAACTGCAGTAGCCACTTTAGAGCAGCGTGGTCGGTCCTCAGATGGAATTTTCGCCCGAGCAGGTATTTGCTAAAGTGACGCAATGTCTTCACCACTGCAAGTAGCTCCTTTCTTGTCACACAGTAGTTCCTTTCTGGCTTGGACAGGGATTTGCTGAAATACGCAATCACCACTTCTTGGTCTCCTTTTTTTTGCGACAATACTCCTCCAATGCCGGTGTTGCTGGCGTCAGTGTCCACGATAAACTCGTTCTCGGTGTCCGGAAAGCCGAGAATAGGCGTATTACAAAGTCGCTCCTTTAGTCCTCGAAAAGCTGCGTCGCAATTTTCATCCCAGAGGAAGGGCCGTTTTTCCTCAGTCAGTCTATGCAACGGCTTAGCGATGTCAGCAAAGTTCTTCACGAATCGCCTGTAATAGGAGCATAATCCCAAGAATGCTCTGACTTCCGTCTTGTCTTTTGGCACAGGCCAATCCTTGACAGCACTGACTTTACCTGGATCCGTCTGAACGCCAGCTTCGGAAATCACATGTCCCAAGAAATTCACTTGCCTCTTGAAGAAGGAACATTTCTTCGGACTCAGCTTAAGATTGGCAGCACGTATTTTTGTTAGGACTCGTTCTAGGTTTTGCAGGTGGTCTTCGAAGGTTTTTCCCACAATTATGATGTCGTCTAAGTAGACAAGGCATGCGTCTCCAATTAGTACCGCAAGAACTAACTCCATTAACCTTTCGAACGTAGCGGGGGCGTTGCACAACCCAAACGGCATCACTTTAAATTGCCACAGGCCTTTTCCCGTAGAAAATGCGGTCTTCTCCTTATCTTTAGGGTCTATTTCCACTTGCCAGTACCCGCTCTTTAAGTCCAACGTAGTGAACCACTTCATGCCCGTCAGTGTATCCAACGTGTCATCAATCCTCGGCAAAGGGTAGCTGTCCTTCTTCGTTACGTCGTTGAGTCGTCGGTAATCAACACAAAACCGCATACTGCCGTCCTTCTTTTTCACTAGAACCACTGGCGAACACCACGGACTGGATGAAGGTTCTATCACACCATTTAGCGCCATGTCTTCAATCATTGACTCAACTTCTTTTTCTCGAGCCACTGGTATCCTTCTTGGCCGTTGTCGTATCGGTGGCACGTTTCCTGTATTTATCGTGTGCTTCACTAAGCCAGTCTTCCCGTTGACAGCATCATCGAGGGCAAATATGTCGGTAAAGCGCTGTAGCATCTTCTTCGCCATCAGAAGTTCTTTTTCAGTAAGATCTTTCCGGGAATCTTCCAATAGTGTTGACACGTTGCAACTCCCAGCACAGTTGTATTCCTCCTTTGGTTGTTCTTGGCATCTGCGCATCCAGTCTACTTCTTCGCATGTACCAATCGGGGTTCCTCCTTTGATGAGTTGTTCCTCGTTACTTGTGTTGAGCACACGCACCACAGCAGTATTAGTAGTCCTCACCAAAGTTCGGGCCACTAACCATGGTTGATCACCTTCCGATTTTTCTATTAGAACACATCGTTGTTGATGTCCCAACTTTGGCGGTAATCTAACTGCCACAATGGTTTCCGATCTAGGTGGAAGGACTGTTCTCTGCAGACAATAAACCTTTCCTGATATGGCGCCTTCCATAAAGATTTCTTCTCTTCCACACTTCAAGATTCCTTGGTTGACGTCAATCTCACAATGATGTTCTCGCATGAAGTCAAGACCCAGAATGCAATCGTCAACTATATCTGCCACAATGACTTTATGTTGGAAGGTTTTCTCACCCAACTTTAACTCCACCAGCTTCTCTCCTTGGACGGATATGTGCTGACCGGTCGCTGTCAGAAGTTGAACTGTTTTGCAGCTTTCGAAGTTCGGAAGAAAGCGCTTAGCCAAACGGGAACTGATGATAGTGCGAGAAGCTCCAGTATCCAATGTCAGCTTGCACGAAGTTCCGTTGATGGCACCATTGATGATCAGGCTGTTCCCATCGTGAGCTCGTGATATCAAAATCTTTGGCTTTTCTGACCCGGTTAACACTTGCCAATTTCTGCTTTCTTCAGCAGGTCGTTTATTCCTCCATAGTGAATGCGTCGCCTCACGATCCGTTCGTTCTTCCAATAGTCGATCGTCCCTGGTTCGGCATGGCTTTGGGCAATTCCGCCATAAATGGCCTCTTTCGTCGCAGTTGTAGCATCTAGGGCCAAACCTTGTACGAAGTGAGGCGTTCTTTACCTCCCTTATATGTTGGATATCCTTCGCTGGATTTCGTACAGCCTCGACTTCTAAGGCTTGAGCCAAAGCTTCCTTTAGTGTTTTATGATGCCCGAGTTTCACTGCAGTTCTTACTTCGAAGTCTGCTATCCCGTTCGCAAACGCTTCCACTAGATGTTCATCGTTAGGTAATGGCGCGGACTGATAAGCCTTCCGGAATAGTTTCTCCACCTCGACAGCCCACTGTTGAAGACTTTCATTACGACGTTGCACCCTGTTCTTCAACTGCGCTCGGTACACACGTTCCAGGTGCTCATCACCATAGCGACTCTCCAGCGTTTCCATTAATTTATCGTAGGTCACTTCCTTGCCCACGGCATCCAGAATACTCAGGGCTTCGTCGCGAAGGCTCATGATGAGGGCGTTCATGGCTTGGTCCTTGTTCCATCCATTGGTTTTGACTGCGGCGTCGAATTGAATTTTGTAAGCTGACCATGATGATGTTCCGTCGAAAGGTGTCACTTTAATCTTTTGTGAGGCTGGCGAGAAGGTTGTAGATGCAGCGGCTCCGCTTCCATATTTCATAACATTCAGGGCCTTTCTCACGTCGGCGATTTGTGTTTCCGCTTCGATAATACGAGATTCGTGCTCTTTTACGCTAGTATCAAGCTGCTTGACCGTGTCCTTAACTTCTTTTATTTCCTTGCCCAAAGTCGTCTGCAAGCTTGAAATAAGATCTTCTTTTTGGCGGTCCAATTTTTCTTCAAGCTGGCGAGCTTGTTCTCTGTTGCGGTCCAATTTTTCTTCCAGCTTGCTGTTGTTGCGATCCAACATTGACTGCAACATCGACATCATTGCAGCCATATCAAATGCCGCAGGGGCAGCAGGTGATGTAGCAGGTGCCACAGCAGGTGGTGCAGCAGGTACCACAGAAGGTGCCGCAGCAGGTGCTCCTGGGTTTCTGGAGTCGTCGTTGGTTGCCTCGGACTCACTGCCTTCCATTAACAGCGAATTATTTCCAAAGCGCCTCTGGTCGATCTCCTCCTGGCGGCGCTCCTGCTCCTCTTGTCGGCGCGCTTCCTCCTGTCGGCGCTGACTCCTTGTGCGAGGGGTCTCTTCGTCGTATGGTGTTACCGGCATTTTCAACTATCCACCCTTCTGACACCAAATGTTACGAAATGGGTTCTTGGATAGTCAGTTAAAACGCCGATTATTCACTTTGCACTTTATTGCACACAATCACTTCACAAAAATCACAAAAACACACGACAAAACTGGTTCGCACAAACACTTTACACTGGCACTGATATTCACACAAGCTAGTCACTTTACAATCACTGGTATCGCACACTAACCCGAGTAGTTATCGCTTCGACGGTAAACGAACAACAACTGATCCCCACGGGTCGGCCGGCGTATTTATACCCGTTATTTCCTACAGTCTCGAACCTACGAGATATTTCGCAACATTACTCGATCTTAATAAGAGCTATTGTGTTAACAAGTAAACAACTTGAAAGTTCGAGAATCCCTATTGTTTTTCATTTACGTAAACACCCAAAAAAAATAAACAATAGACGAGATACAAAGACTGATCCCGCTCGAGTTATAAAGCCATAAAACTGAATACAAAAGACACCAATAAAAAACGCAAAACAATAGAGCTTCCCAGAAGACACCGCAGATTACATCATAGTTACTCCATACCTACAACGGGCTCCTACTGCGTTACAATAGTATAAAACAAAGTCGCTGTCGCTGTCTGTCCGTCCCTATGTATGCTTATATCTTTAAAACCACGCAACGGATTTTAAAGCACTTTTTTTTAATAGATAGAATGATTCAAGAGAAAGGTTTATATGTATAATACATGCATAATATTGTAGAGAAACACTGTTAAATTTACAGGTTTCTAATGTGATGTCGAAAATAAACACATTTGTTTGCGCTTACATTGCAAACGCTGACTGAACCCCACGAGATAAATCAAAACAATGTACTACGGTATTGTACACCTTAAAAAGGTCAACAAAAAAGTCCGCAATGGCATGTGTCTATCTCTTAAGGATAACCCACAATAACCATTTTATATCCTTTACATTTTTCGGGAAAAAATGGCTAATATAGGATGTTATTTTAAACAATACAGAATTAATCTTTATCCAATTAAGTACCTTAAATACATTGTGCATTCAATATAGATCAATATGGCCCTTTACAGCATGTAATTTAAATGAATATTTCCGAAGATATTACAGATTTAAAATGCAGGGACATAGCGGTGCGGCGGCAGTACCGGCCCGGCCGGGGCGGCGCGCGAGCTTTCTAGGGAGGAAAATAATCCTTACTTATAATATTATAAATGCGAAAGTAACTCTGTCTGTCTGTCTTTCGCGCTTTCACGCCAAAACTATTAAACCGAATAGTACCATAGCCTACTTTTTACCCCGAAAAAATCGTGGTTCCTGTAGGATAGGACGAAAACTGTTTCTCAGCAACGGAACAACGGATTGACTTGATTTAATGCACGAATATAAGTACACGAATATAGTTTGAAAGACGGAAAGTGACATCACCTCCTTTTTATCTCGAAAAATGTCATAATTCCCGTAGGATAGGGCAAAAACTTTTTATCAGCAACAAAGCAACGGATTGATTTGGTTTCTGTTGTAAATGACAAAACAAGCCCGATTACAGAGGCGCAGCAAAAAAGCAACGGATTGATTTGGTTTCTGCTGTAAATGGCAAAACAAGCCCGATTACAGAGGCGCCAGCGTAAATTTAATAGCAACGTAAGAACCGTTCTTTCTATATCGAATGCCTAAAGTGAAAAATGAACAGAACTATGATATTTAGCTAATTTAATTACGTTGGCGCCTCTTTAATCGGTCTTAATGTGACGTTGACAATTCTGCGGAAGGTAGGGAAGGTGGGTACACTTAAAATAAAGTACTGTTCAATCAGTCAGGAGTTTTCATTAAAATTTTTAAACGGAAGAGCTTGGCGCCACATGGCCTGGCCCGATAAGACAGGGTTTAATGCATTAGGTCCGGTAACTACAGGAGAGGTACTGTGAACTCTTCATTCGCCTTAACTTTTTGCCAATAGGTGTGACGTCATTGCGGGATTTTAGCAGGCTATCACTACATAATATATTGTAAAGCAAAGCCACTATTTCTGTGTATCTGTCTGCCCGTCTGTCTATTCAATTAATTTTTTTTTTTAATTATTTAATTCTTCCAAACTACACAACTGAATCGAACGCGGTTTTCACCGTCTCTTAGTGTTTCAACGAGAAGGTAAGGTATAACAATCGTACCTGAGCGAAGCCGGGACGGGCAGCTAGTTAAAGATAAAGTATTGTTTTACGTTGAGATTGTATCATAATGAACTGGCTTTTGTCAAGCACATTATAACGGGGCGAAGCCATGATGGGCAACTAGTCTATTATAAATGTTTTCGAAATCGGCTGAGTTGTCTTTGAAATATCAACTTAATGTGAAAATTACTACCTACGAGTACATCGATGATACATTTAGAGATACATTGATCCGTGCAAACTATTCGTATTCTGTACACGGTTGAAGTCGGTTATGTAATTTTTCGCGAACAATAATTATTAATATTATTTGCAAATATTCTGTTTATTTATGAACCTAGAACAGATAATACTTTTGACATTCTGTGTTTACGGTTTTATTCACAGAGAAATCAAAACGCCGCGACATTAAACGCTTCATCCGCTACGTGGAAGCCCGTCCACTCAAGTTCTCGGTGTACAAGGTTGTCCCGCTCGACGCGCGCCTGCTCGGGATGCTGTTCAGCTTCTGCGTCACTTACATTATTGTTGCTATTCAGTTCACACATCTGTATTAAATCATATAACGTGGAATAGCAATACTTTGAATCACGGGGTACATTGACCAAAACTTCGTTTCGTTTTAAAAATCGAATTACGGTTTTTCTGAACGCAGCCATACCTTTTTTGTACAGTTGGCAAGACTTGATTGTCACTCCTTTCTAGCGACAAAAAAGCAAGTTGAACGGACTTGTTGAAAAATTGTGGTAGAAAAAAATAAAAATATGTCAGTAATGCTTTGTCTATTTGTGTGCTTGAATAACTTTAAAAATAAGTATATGTGTATGCAAACACAGTTAGTTTGTATTATTTATGCTGTTAGGAGCTTTTCAGGTATTGTGGTTACATGAAAATTAAAAAAGTGATTCTTTTTATATGATGTGGGGTTTTTGCGTGTCTTTAATCAGTTCACAGGGTGACTTTGACCATAGATAAATCCAGTGAAAAATGATAACGTTAACTTTAGATATGAATTAAATATTGCAGAAATGTAATTGTACTGTATGTACTGTATCAGCCATTTAATAGTCCACTGCAGGACGTAGGCCTTCCCACGAAGGGTGATTGGGCCATATCCACCACGCTGGCCTAGTGCGGGTTGGTGGATTGACATACACCATTGAAATTCTTCAACGGATGTATGCAGGTTGCCCCACGATGTTTTCCTTCACCGAAAAGCCAGTGGTGTGAAATTCCGTACATAAATTCCAAAGAACTCATTGGTCCGGGTCCGGGATTTGAACCCACGACCTCACGATTGTAAGGCGGGTGTCATTACCTCTAGACCACCACGGCTTGAAAAATGTAATTATATGAGCTAAATTAAGAAAATTTGTTCCTAACCTTATTTTTAAGCTTGTCTTTTACGATTAAGATAAATAGTTACCTAATGCTCATTACCACCAGTTTTAATAATTATTTGTTTCGTTGCTTTGATTTTTTACAAGTAAATAATCCAAGTTTCGTTGTTGAATTAAATGCGTGACAATTACCAAATTGTATGGAAAGAATAAAGATGATTTTGGATTTATATGTTGTTTTGTGATCAAAGTAACCCCAAAATTTCAAAACTACAGTAATATTTGAACCCGCTGACCGATTTTTATGTTCTTTGGAAAAATAATTGGGAAAATAATCTACCTCTAGAAAGAGAAGTATTGTAAATGTAATGTTTTGGTTCTACTAATTCAGCTGAACAATTCTTCAACAATATAAGAGGGATAGAATCTGGACCCGGACCTTTGGTTGTGTCTATTAATTGTAGTGATTTAAGAATATCTGCCTTTGAGAGGTAAATAGAACCAAGCATGCCGCAACAATCACCCAATTCCTTACGAATGTTAACATCAGAGGGTTCTTCATTAAGGTAAATTAACTGAAAACATTCAGAGAATAGGTCGCTAATATTTTGCCCCCCTTGTACTTCATGGTTGTTCAGAAACATCTCGTCAGGAATATCGCTACTATTCGCTCTTGTCGAGTTGACAAATTACCAAAAAGTGTTTAGGATTTTTTTTATACGCGTTTTAGCGTCAGTTTTTGATTTGGGAAAACACTCCTTAAGCATTTTATCACATCGATCACGTAGCATCTGATAAATTAGTAAATCTCTTGGGTTTTAATATTTAATATAACGTTGGTTCAACTTGGGTTTTTTCTTTGAGAGCTTTAGTAAGAGCTTGGCTGAACCAAAACGGATACTGGCAATTACCTGTCCTTCTGACCGGTGTATGCTTTTCAATAATAGGAATTAGCGTATCATAGAATAAGTCTACCGATTCATCCACTGTTTGGTAAGGTTTGAAAGTGTCTGACCAATCAATTGCTCTCAATTCTCCATTTTATCGTAATCAGCTCTGCAGCAATTCAATGTAGATGATTTCTTATATAATCTGGGGAGGTTTATAATACCTCGTACGCAAGGAGATAGATAAAGAAGGATGATAGACATCTTTATTAACCAAAGGTAAAGGCCGATTCACACATACGGCGGGCGCGGGTCGGGCGCGGGTCGGGCGCGGTGCGGGTCGGGAGTACGGCGCGGCGGCGTGTCTATTTGTACCTGTTTCAATGGACGACAACACACAGAACGCGTGCGCGGGTCGGGCGGGCCCGACCCGCGCCCGCCGTATGTGTGTTTTGGCCTTAAAGAACATCTTGCAACTTCGAACGTGTTACTAGTATTTGTTTGTCAGATCGAGTGTACGTGACTTTAGCTTTGCAGATTTGATTGATTTGATATAGGCCGTTGAAGGATAGCATGTCGACAAGTAAACTATCAGTAGGTATTATTAGAACTATATAAAAAGAAAAAAAAAACTTATATCGCAATGTGTGAATCCGTAGATTGTTTTTACGCTTTCATATGTCTCTATCATAGTACCTATAATGACAATTAACCACTTAAGGGTATACCCTACTGTAGGGTTAACCCTTTAGCAATATGTTTCTTTCGAAAAATACTCCGTTCGCAGATTTTAGGTTGAGGTTTTGGATAATATGTCGTATGAGTAGCTTACCTTATTCCTTATGTTATTCTAATCCCAAAAAAAAATGGTTTGACTGCGAATCTCAGTCGAGAGAGCGTCGGGCTAGTGATCCGAGAGAGGCAAGTTCACTGGATGCGATCAGGTCAAATTGAACAACATTGTCGGTCAGGACATCGGTCAGCTGTCCGGGCGGGGCAATAATTGGTCCGCGACCCGGGCGTTGCGGGCAGGGCTAACAGCGGCATTTTTAGGACTCATTTGGTTATAGTTACAAACACTAAGCTTTAGGAGCACTTTTCTCAAACCTATCCTGCTTACTATACCCTTTGATGGTCACCCAGTTACATCGTAGTAAAATAAATTATGAATTGAACGATAAAACATTTATTAGTCTACAAAAGAAATAAATTTAAGAGACAAGTTTAATATATTGTACTTGCCTCAATAACTATGAAAGCTACGTGTACTGAACGAGACGACAGATAATGGTTACATCATTATTATAATGTATCTAGCTTAAAGCCCGCGGCTTCGCCCGCATTGTTTTAGAACTCGCTTGAAATCAGAATCCATAATCATCCCGTTAATCGAAGACACAGGTTTTTTTTTGTAAGATTAGAATGGAAATTATCCTTCAAGAAGTAAAAAAACCTTTCATTAAAATACGTAAGTTTTTTCATTAACACATTTTAAACAATTATTGTCGTGAAATAATATTTCTTGGTGTGCTCGCTCACTTATTGATTCATGTCGCTTTTTATTCGTGTACAAAGTTTAATCTAATTACATTAAGCAACGTTTCATTAAGCGATCACAATTATTTTATTGTTTATTCTGAAAGAGCCAATTTCACAAAAAGCAAAAAGTTATTTTTGTGAGCATTTCAAAAATTGGTCGCGAACGCAGGACGCGAACCTGCCTCTCTCGGATCACTAGCCCGACGCTCTTTCCAGTCGAACCATTTTTTTTCCGGGATTAGAATAAGATAAGGAATAATGTAAGCTACTCATACGACATATTATCCAAAACCTCAACCTAAAATCTGCGAACGGAGTATTTTTCGAAAGGGACATATTGCTAAAGGGACATTTTTTGAAAGGGACATTTTGAGAAAGGGACATTGTGCAAAAAAGAACAGTAGACATTAACAGTTGAACAGTTAAAACCATACGTTTTAATCAATGGGGGATGTCGTGAAAAAAGTTAGAACCGTTTATATCGCAAAAATCCGGATATTTCGACACAAGGGAAACAAAACTTACAGGGTTCATAATATACAGAAATGAATCTGAATACTATACATTTTTAATTTACTTACAAAAAATAGGGTAGGAAATGAGGGTCTAAATTTTAAAGTGAGCAAATAGTATCAATCTGAAATAGCTTTACTAGCAAAAGCTAAAACATGTTTGTAATTATTTTAAAGACATATGATTTGTGACTTGTTGTTAAAATGTAAAAAAAAATACCTTTTTGTTCGTTTGAAAGGACAACTTTGCTCTCAGGTGCTCTTAACCAGCTCTGCTCTAAGGTCAGTAATTAAATTTAGTTCCCGGTTTCGTGCGAATTTAGGATTTGTAGGGAATCCTTGGTGAGCGAGCTTTACCCGCACTTATGTTGAATATATATTATTTATACCACATAAATAAAACCGGACTCTTTTATTCACGTGGTATATACAATACTATTTAGTAGTAGGTATATTATTCTTTTAAATTAATAGATAAAATGTATACTCTTGTAATAAATTCTTTATAATTACTTCTATGCTAGTTGAATTATTAAAAAAAAATGTATTGAATCGTCTTTGTAATTTGAGTGTTATATATTATCTATACTTATTCCTTAGATTTAATCAAAGACTTATTCTTAATTTTTTTAGTTTGGCTCATATATTTTGCATAATTTATTTTGATGTAATAGATACATAATAATATTTGATAATTATGTTCCTCTTTTATGAAGTTATATTGAATTAAATGTATACTTACTTACAGATTACATGAATTTTAGAAAATAAAAATTAAAATTGCTTTTAGTTAGGTTAGGGCAATACATATCTCATGTTGCATTGCGCAATCAGTCCCGTATTAATATAGTAGGATAATATTTGAATATATATTAAAAAAAACGGGCAAACGGACAGACGAACAAACGGACAACAAACTGATCCTGTAAGGGTTTTTTTTTTTCGTTTGAGGTACGGAATCCTAAAAAATGTAAACTTTGTAAAATAAAATGAAAATTACCTTTATATTTATTTTTATTTTGGCTCATTTTGTGTTAATTTATTTTTAATAAATAAATATTGGGGGACATCTTACACGCGGTCTCTGACCCTATACTAAGCAAAGCTTGTGAAACTGATATACTACATATACATATTTTAAATACATATTTATACTTATATAGTACCTAAATAATACCCAGACACAGAGAAAACACCTATGTTCATTACATAAATACTTGCCCTGGGTGGGGATCGAACCCAAGCCTCTTTGATCCAGAAGTCAGGTTCACTAACCACTGAGCCACAGAGGCAGTCAACTACTATTATACTGACTTTTATTTTGACTACTATTATACTAGGATTAGGCATTGGCACCCAAAACACAGTTTTATATTTGTTTGGTGCCAATAGTTGATGTTTTATTTAACTGAATTTGGGACCTTATCTGATTCCTTAGATAAGGAGAATTCCGAAAAACAGGATCAATAGATTTTCTGTTTGGTTTGGACAATATGTATACAAAGTTTTAAAGTCAATATGTCTAGTGCTACAAAATAAAAAGTTACATTTGAACAAAAAGAGCCCGCTCTACAACGTTAGAGGTCGAATTTTCAAAATTTTCTTCTTCACATTTAATGGAACACTTCATTACATCATTCAATGTACCCACATAATATTAAATCCGTATTTCAAGTAACTATCTTCAGCGGTTTGGGCTGTTGGCTGTCTGTTAGTCAGTCACTCAGAAATGCTTTTTATTAATATAGATAGTAATAATACATTATTACTACTTAACTTGTAACAAATGGTGTTATGAATAAATGACTCTAATTATGACTATATCTCATACTAGACTAGGAGGCGAACGGCAAAAAATGCAAGCATTTAATTACTATATACTATGGGACTAATCACGCACTAAAATAACGAGATAAATAAATACCTCCTCATCCCAACGTTTTGGCCGAGTTGCATCGACCGTGGTCACGGGTCTACCCGTCTAGTGCGCGATTAGTATATAATAATTATGTGTTCAAATCGCGAAAGTTTAAAAACAACATGCAAGCATTTTCTAAAAGCTGAGTATTTTTATTACGTAGCCATGGTAAGTGTCAGTTAGCTGGGTTCCTTAGCATTTGATTTTCTAAAAAATAGAGGAGCATCCGAATCCCTTTAAAGAGTTGAAAATAGTAGATTAGTAGCCAAGGGCTGCAAGACATCAATTGCAGCCCGAGATATTTAGAGGGCGCCTGTAGTTCGATGTTGCAATTGGTTCTTACACAAGAGCTAACTATTCTGCTTTACATCTCGATTGTGAGTTAAGTAGAAAAAAACCAGCATTACAAGAATAATACATTTAATTGAAATTGAGCTTCGCCGTTCGATATTTAAAATTGTTAAAATTGATGACTATTATACTCATACGAAGACAAGGCTGAATACTCGTAGCAAAGCGACCTCTTTGGTCATTGGGCTGAATGCATGATATCTACTGCCAGTATGATGATTAGATGTACGCGAAATTATTGAAAGAAAGAAGTGTTTTTTATATCCGCCCTAGGACTTTTCTAGCTATATTATTACCCTAGAGCGCTAATTAGTCACCTACAAGCTTCATTTGGAGGTAATAAGAACCTACTTACCGAACATGAGAGATGTAAAATATATTTAATACGTAAAGGACATTATTTTAAATCGATAAAAAACACAGAGGTAGCATGGTTCTGTTACAGTTCTATGCCAGTCAGTCAGCTATATAATGGGCGAAAAAATGAATTTGTAATTTGTAATGTAAATGAATCCGGTTATATATGTACAAGATAAAGAACACTTTTCATACAAATCTATTATTATTTTAAGTACTTGATCAAACTTAAAAGGTATGACATGTTGCTTTCAACATGTTTCACATCAGATAGTTGGTAAAACACTTGACTTCCTGATTTAGCGCTCGTAGCGTAATTTGACTAGGTGATAATATAGTTAGGTACTTACTATTTTTTTTGCAAATTCAAACAGGTGGGGACACCAAACGCTAAGGAACCCAGCTGACTGACTCCAAGGGATTGTTGTACAGCGTAATGGTAAAGTAATACCAAAAAATCAGATATTGAAAAATGCTTGCATTTTTGTTGCTCGCCTCGCGGACTATGAAACGACGACGAAACGAAGAACGGACGAAGAAAAACCGCTTAGTGGCACAAAGATAATCGTAATATAACGTTTCCGTGTTATAACACTTTTTACGCTACAATGAATACCTATTTCAAAAAATATCATACAACCAGCTTGACTATACTTTTCAAAATACTTCACATTTGTTTCGGTTATGATTTTGGGTTTTTTAAATATGAAACGTTGAAACAGAAAATTATCGGAAAGTTTCTATGTTTCCTACAATGTATTTTGTTATGTTCGTTGTCGTTATGGAGTGTATATACTATACATATTTATAACCAAATCCATTTCATTTGGATCTTTTATTCGTTTAGTCAATATGCAATTTATGTTTTGGTTTTTTTGTTCAAACGATCAGATGCGACTTTATTCCAGTTTTATTGCGATATAAAAAATATTGATATTGAATTGAAAGGACACAGAGCTCGAAAATACGTTGAACGAAGACTACATTGCCTTATATTATTTTGTTACTTATACCGTGCATTAGAGTGCGGTGTTTTTTGCGGTATATACGGTTGGTGTACACAACCAATATGGGTTACAGCTCTAAATCTATTATATAAAAGGCTTCCCTGAGTGACTGACTGACAGACAGCCTACAGCCCAAACCGCTTAAGATATGAGCTTGAAATTTGGAATATAGGTACATTGAACGACGTAATGGAGCACTAAGGACGAAAATTTTGAACTTTCGACCTCTAAGGGGTAAAACGGGCCCTTTTCGTTTGTATGTAACTTTTTATTCCCTGTACCGATTGACTTAAAACTTTGTATACATGCTTTTCAAACAAAATAAAAGTTACGTTTTTTTCTGTTTTTCCGAATTTTCCTCATCTAAGGGGTCAAATAAGGTCCCAAAGTTGGTGAAAAAAGCGTCAATTACATCGAACCAGCTGAACGGTTATGGTTGAAAATTGATATGAAGGAAGCACTCAGCATGTTTTAATAGAGTAACTAATAAAATCCAGGAAAATCTATAAGGTTCCTTAGGGATACGCAAAATTAATAAGTTTAGGCTACAGCCCAAACCGCTGAAGATATGAGCTTGAAATTTGGGATATATGTACATTGAACGACGTAATGGAGCACAAAGGGCGAAAATTTTGAACTTTCGACCTCTAAGGGGGTAAAATGGGCCCTTTTCGTTTGTATGTAACTTTTTATTCCCTGTACCGATTGACTTGAAACTTTGTAGACATGCTTTCCAAACAAAATAAAAGTCACGTTTTTTCCTGTTTATCCGAATTTTCTTCATCTAAGGGGTCAAATAAGGTCCCAAAGTTGGTGAAAAAAGCGTCAATTACATCGAACCAGCTGAACGGTTATGGTTGAAAATTGGTATGAAGGAAGCACACAGCATGTTTTAATACAGAAACTAATAAAATCCAGGAAAATCTATAAGGTTCCTTAGGGATACGCAAAATTAATAAGTTTAGGCTACAGCCCAAACCGCTGTAGATACGAGCTTGAAATTTGGAATATACGTACATCGTACGACATAATGAAGCACTAAGGATGAAAAACGTACCCAACTCTAACTTACGGGGTAAAACGGGCCCTTTTTGTTTGCATGTAACTTCTTATTCCCTGTACCGATTGACATGAAACTTTGTATAGATGCTTTTGAGACTAAATAAAAAATATGGCTGTACCTGTTTTCTAAATTTTCCTTAAAAAAATCCTTAGGGGTCAGATACGTCCGAAAACTTCAATGCGCTTTTTTAAATAATGTAGTATCTAGGATTATGATAATGATTGTTTATCTTTAAATGGGGCAAAATGGGTCCCCAAAAGTTTACGATTTTTTTTTATTTTGTGAGCCAATAGTCTTAAGCTTAGCGCACATATGGATCAATATAGGTATTTTACTATGGGATCAACCCTGACAAGCGAAAATTACCGACATTTTCCATACATTTTGTCGCGGGTCGATGAACTTTTTGTGTTGAACAGCTGATTTTATTCACGTGCTTTTGGGGTTGGTACCATTGTAAAAGTTAATCAAATTATGAGTATAATAGCATCCTAGAATATGCCTGACTAGAATTACGACTTGTGTGCCATTTTTTCATTTGCCTGGAAAATTAAATTTCTAATGACTTAATGAAACATGTCGAATACCTGTACCGGCCTTAATTAATAGTGCACTACTGAAAATAGGTACTACGGATAGCACTACGGATAGCACTACGGATAGCACTACGGATAATAGAAACAGGTGGGTCTTAAGATGAACATGGACAAGACGAAAGTCATGTGTAATTCCCATGTTTTACCTACCCCGATTTCTGTTGGAAACTCGGTTCTTGAAGTCGTTGACTCGTACGTCTACCTAGGACAAGTAGTCCAGTTAGGGAGGTCCGACTTCAACAAAGAGGCCAATCGAGTTGAATTCGGCTGGCAGCGTTCGGAAAAGTGCGTAGTGTCTTCTTGTCCGACATACCTCAGTGCCTCAAGTCGAAAGTTTTCGACCAGTGTGTGTTGCCAGTGATGACTTATGGCACAGAAACGTGGTCTCTCACTATGTTCCTTATTAGTAAGCTCCAAGTAGCCCAACGAGCTATGGAGAGGGCTATGCTTGGAGTCTCTCTGCGAGATCGAATCATTAATGAGGAGATCCGTAGAAGAACCAAAGTTACCGACATAGCCCAACGGATTGGCAAGTTGAAATGGCAATGGGCAGGGCACATAGCGCGGAGGGCTGATGACCGTTGGGGTCGAAAAGTTCTCGAGTGGAGACCATGTACCGGCAAGCGCAGCGTAGGACGTCCACCCACAAGGTGGACGGATGACCTCATTAAGGCCGCAGGATCGCGCTGGATACAAGCCGCTTCCAACCTGTCTTATTGGAGATCCATAGGGAAGGCCTATGTCCAGCAGTGGACGTCCTGCGGCTGATGGATGACTGAAAATAGGCCTATCCGCGAAGGGTAATTGGGCCATATCCATCACGCCGGCCAAGCATGGGTTGCTGAATTCACATACGACATTGATTTTTTCTACGTACGTACAGGTTGCCTCAATGTTTTCCAGCAAAGAAAAGTGAAATTTCTTACATAGTTACTCATACAATTATTATTATTGGCTCCCTCGGTGGCTCAGTGGTTGACCCTGACTCCTGGGTCAAAGAGGCGTGGGTTTGATTCCCAGGGCAAATATTTATGTGCTGTTCATATGTCTTTGCTCTGTGTCTGAGTGTTATTAATGTATTTTTATTTATTTATTTAACACTTTATTGCACACTATTTGTACAAAAGGAGGACTTAACGCTAAACAGCATTATCTGCCAGTCAACCTACATGTATAAATAAATAAATAAATATATCTTTATTGTACACAGAAACACAGTACATAAACTATACAATATGCTGTACAATGGCGGCCTTATCGCCTTTGGCGATTTCTACCAGGCAACCTTTGGATGGACTGGAATTATTCTAAAAATAGGAGTATGGTCGGTGGTGTATACAATACAGTACATACATTGAAATACATGTATATGTAATATATCAGTCTCTGCCAGCCAAATCACAATCTTTGCTTAGTTTGGAATCAGAGACCGTGTGTGAGATGTCCTCCAATATTTATTTTATATGTTTATTTATTATTGAGTTAATTTCAGAAATTCGGCAATTTATCATCCAAAAGTTCACGTATGTACTCTGTAATAAGCTTTAGATACAAGTAAATTAAATAACCAAACACTGAGACAATTCAGGCTAAACCGTAGGCATTATTTTGCAAGTAATACAATAATAGGCCCAACAACAACATAAAAAGTGTTCTCTCTATCGAATGCTTAAAGTGAAAATGAAACAGATATAATTATGATAATTAGCTATTACGATGGCGCCTTCATAATCGAGCCTCATGCGGGCTTAACCACGAGCTACTATTATTTTAAGTAAGTGCCAAGAAAACGCGGGCCTAACTGTGGGTTTTTATCATTTTAAGCAGTTACGGAAATAACGCGGGCCAGACCGTGGGCTATTATCATTACAAGCAATACAAAAACGCAGGCTAACGGCATGCTATTATAATTTTAAGGATTTATTAAGACAACACGGGCCAGACCGCGAACTATTAGATATTATTATAAGCAAATGCCAAGATAACGCGGGTTGAACCGCGGGCTGTTATTTTAATTAAGTAAGTATTAAAACAACGTGGGCCAAACTGTGGGTTATTATCTTTGTAAGTACCTAATTATTAACACAACGCGAGCTAAACCGCGGGCTTTTATCATTTTGAGCAAGTATTAAGACAATACGGGCCAGACCATGGGCTATTATCATTGTAAGTAATACGACAATGCAGGCCAAACGGCGAGCTTTTATAATTTTAAGCAAGTATTAAGACATCGCAGTCCATGCTGCGTGCTATAAATAACCATCTTAAGCAAGTACTAACAATACGCGGGCCAAACCGTGATCTATTATCATTATAGGCAAATACTGTTACAATTTTGACCAAACCGTGGGCATTATCCTTGCAAGTAATTTTAAGCAAGTATTAAGACAACGCGGGCCAAATTGCGGACTATTAGATATTATTATAAGCATGTACAAAGACAACGTAGATCAAACCGCGGGCTCTTTTCATTTTAAGTAAGTACCTATGTACTTAGACAACGCGGGCGAAGCCGCGGGTTTTAAGCTAGTGTTTGTATATTAATGACTTTTGATACCGTTTTAATAACGGTTATTTTTATATATTACACCTTTTACCATCGCCTGCAAATTTTTACTGCAAATTTAATGAGCAGCAACCATCGACTCCTTGTATCCTATCATCGTTTGTACAAATTAATTGCTGATGTAGTGGAAAAATACAAGTGCGCATACGATTCCGTGGTAGGTGCATACTTAGGCCGAGGGCAAACGAGTGTAATTTTGCGACACGTGAATCGCGTAACTTCGGTTTCATACAAAAGTTACAAAATGTATCAGCTCTTTTTCGGTCACTGTGAGGTACAAATAGGACTTTAGGATGAAACCAAATAGTGAGCAAATTCCGCAACTCATTTTACGTGACTCGCAACGCATTTCAATAAATTATGCCAGTTTGGCCTCGCCTCTGATTTTTTTTTTGGGATTTGATCGTGAGATCTAAATAACGCTTGTACAACTAAAAGTATTTTTTTACAGTATTTGGTGGCTCTTTCATATAATGTACCTGTGATCATGATGTCATTATACCTCGCTGTTTGGGATCTACACACCAGCAAAGCACTGGTAAATAAATATGTAGATAAGCAAGCCAATAACCTCATTCATTTTTTCATCCGATGAGCTTTTTTAAAAGTCATAACAGCTTAGATATTTTTTTTTACCACAGGATTTGAACCTATACAACGTGTGTACAAACATGGTATCTGTCCATTTAACAAACTGGCATGTGATAACCAACGTTTCACAAACCTACACACAAAAAATATTTTAAAAAATTGTTATATCTCAAAATAATTACTTGACAAACTTACATTCTATAACGCAACGCATGATTTGACAAACGATTCTTTTGATTTTTTGTTAACTAATAAATGTTTAAAAAAAAAACCAACACTTGACACATTTTTATTTTATAAAATGTCGTTTGACAAGCATTTTCATTTATATTTAAAATATGTAAAATGTTTAAAAAGTCATGTGGATTTTTCCGAAAACAATATTAACCAAAATATACTCGTAAGCAAATTCTTGTATGACAAGGTTTCATTTGGTAAAATTATTACCGTGCCGCGGCAGCAGCCGGCGAAGTGCCAGAAACGAATCACTTTTGTAAAGGAGGTGTCAAACCAAAATTAGTTTAGGTTAGAACATGACAAGCAAAGCACGAGCCGAGCGAGCGAAGCGAGCGTGCCGCGGCAGCGGCCGGTGAAGTGCCAGAAGCAATTCACTTTTGTAGATTAGGTGTGAAACAAAATGTACCTAGGTTAAGTTAGAATATGTAAGAGCACCGCGGCACATCGCCGCGCGCCGACAAAGCATTGATGCGTCGACTGCCATCCGCTATCATTTTTATTTGTTAGGCTTGTTCAAAATATTAAAAAAAAAACTTTTTTGTTTTATATGGAAATAGTTAATTAGCTTTTGAAGCTTTAAATTACAGGGGATTCGTGAGTGAATACACACATAAATGCCTTTCAGTATTGTTCAACCTTTTTGTCACACGTTGTATAACATCTACTACTACGTACTACGGGTTTCCGTATCGGTAGTCTAGCAATTATGCTTGGTCGCATCTGTCGTTTACTAATTAGTTGTTGAAGTGTTCATCAATGTTAAATTGAGTACAATGACGCCTCCCTTTATGCAAGCAATACACGCGTATTAGGCACAGAAGACCAAAATAATGATTTTAAATTACATACTGACGATGCCCATTGGAACGCGTCCATTCAATATCATCAATTTAGTAACATTTTTCACAATCATTGTTCGATACTGTGAAAAAAAAAACAGTGTACCTACTTATAATTTTCCGCCAAGCTAATGAAGTATTCATTTCTAGCGACAGTCACTAAAGTGGTATCATTTTAGTGACCATTGGAGTATGATTAAAGTCAGTATTATGACAATAAAATATTGCAAAAACGAAGATTATTCTATGAACTAACTGAAAAATAAAAAACCGTTTGAATGTTACGCATTTCATATTGCATGTGTTTTGTTGTAATGAATAAAGATGTGAAGAAGAAACAATATTAATACATATCAACGTCACATTGCAGGTTTGGAAAATCGTGTTTTCTTATCGGAATGTAGTTACGACATATTTCCTAGGTCTTACAATAGGACCTGCTCTGATCGCCTCTCTTCTTGTTGGCCAAGTTGAAAAGGTCAAATTGATATTACATGAGAAACTCCTTTTGGAAAAAGGTATGAATAAAATATTTTAAAGGGATCTTCTTCTTGATATGTGAACGTCCTGTTAGATGGAAGAAACTACTATGAATCACTGAATCGCTGTCCTTATTTCTGCCTTCTACTGTTTATTTTTCTCATAAAATGTGTTAATGTTTCACAGATAAATCAAACTCGTCAGCTATAAAGCATTTCATCCGGTACGTGGAAGCCCGTCCGCTCAAGTTCTCGGTGTACAACATAATCCCGCTCAACGCGAGCCTGCTCGTGATGGTTTTGAGTTTTTCAGCTACCTACGTTATTGTTGCGATTCAGTTTACACATTTGTATTAGGCGACAATAATTATATAATCAAACGAATGTACTTGTAAGTGTTATTGTTAAATTTTCGCGATTTTGTGAACACGAAAAAAAACATGCTAAAATCTTAGACACACACACTAATGATTTGCCCAAGTGTCGCAGGCCAAATCGTCAAACGTTAAGAGTTGAACGACATGGCTAGTTTAAGATGTGCTGACACGGCGTATCACGATGTGACCGATGTAACGTCCAGCTTACGACATAAAATTTCAATCTCCCGTGACACCTACCGATGCAACTGGGTCGGAAGTCGGAACGGTGGGATAATCAAGTACCTAATTATTTACCTCGAATTTTTATAGCGTGATTAATGTCGTTTTAATATAATAATAATATTACCTGGAAGTGAAGTTCGATCTTAATTATGTTGTATAGTATACAGAGATTGTGTCCTCTTGAGTAAATTTAGAAAATAATATAAGCAGATAGAATTTAAGTCACGTGTTTAACTTCATGATAATCTTGTTAAGTGTGATATCACGAGTTTGTTTACTTTGTGACAAATATATAAAATAATAAAATAAAATAAGCCTTTATTACTGTAAACATTACATATTAAATTATGTTATCGTCGGCGTGCGTGTTTTCTGTTTCAGCTTGTCCTTCGACAAAGGCCTCCTCTAAAGACTTCCACTCCTTACGGTCTCTTGCTTTTTGAATCCATGTTGGTCCAGCTAATTGTTTGATTTCGTCCTCCCATCTTTAATTTTGTCTACCTCGACTTCTTTTGCTGTCTCTAGGATACCATACTGTTATAAGTTTGGACCATTTTTCTTTTTTGTCTCTAATTATGTGACATGTCCATCTCCATTCAAAAAAAAAATGGAGATTATAAACAAAATGGACAAATATAAACTGTTTGTTATATTATCTTTTTTATTATTATCATAAATATTGGATTTCTTAATTTTGTCACTGACATACCCGCTCATTCATTCAAAAATCATCATAATTTTAAGATACTTTTAGAGGGTTATTGGTAATGAAATAGCATCATTTTGAGAATTAATATAAGTCGTAGAACAAAATTTGTTAGTTTTGACGTAGAGAATAAGCTCCTAAAAGGATGCTAATTGATTAAAAGTAACCCTGTAATTTTGAATATCGTTATTTATTAGCTTAAGTAGCTAACAAAAAATAAACATACCGTAATTTAGGCCTAGTTATCTTATTTTAGAAGTGAATGATAACTTTGCGATCAATGTCAGTTTAAATCCATACAGTGCAAGTAGAGTGAGCCCTATGCCCACAGAAAGTGCACCTGTACCACACCTCGTTGTTTCGACCAATATAAGACTGGATATCTGGGTCATCGTCATTTAGAACCAATCGTCTTTTAATTATGAGCGTGACCATGATTGCCCGCTGACCACCATTGCCCTGTTTTCCAACAAGATCTGTCATCTAACGGCCTGTTAGTACAAAAATACCGTTTTATCGATGTTTATGTTATAGTCACGCTTTGAGGATATAACAACTTAGTTCTCAATTTCGTGCAATTTTCTTGTCCGGTTTTTTGTTTTAAAATGTTGCTCTAACTGGATGCACCAACTTTTTATGAACTTTTAATGGACCTCTAAAGCAGTGATTAAATTTAACATCTTATTAAGAGAATTAACAAACCATTAGTGCATGGTGGGACACTTGATAACTTTAACAGGCTGTTAATATAATATATTATTAGCTATCAGAAGCAGGTTTATTTAAAAAAATACACGTGGTATAAACTAAACTTATTTAATATTACAATTTTATAATTTAACACACAAAATCAAAAGTACCGACAGTCAAAACTTCAACACAATAATAATCTATTTGAATGTAAACTGGCAAGAGGTCCGCTCCGCGCAAAGGTTCGAGAAAGAAAGGCCGACCGGCGCGCTTGCACCGGCTTATATACTTTTTCATCGGTTGGTCTTCTAATACAATACAATACAATACAATACAATACAATACAATTTATTTATTGGTAACTTCAGTTACATGTCATAGTAATAATAATAATTCATTTAAAACTTATTACATAATATTATAAAATTAAATTTAATTACATTTAATATAACATTGTATAAAAAAAAACAATCATAATTAGAAACAGATTGTCATCAAAAATTTTAAACTACATAATATCAATTATGTTTATTGTTAAATATATAAAGTAGTCGACAGCCGTTGTCAGATCCATTTTGCAATGATAATTCACAATACCACTTCTTTTAATTTTAAAAAATAATTTATGTCATAAAACTGTTGGGTCAATAGCCATGTTTTTAATTTCATTTTGAACGACATGACGGAAGGTGCATTGCGCACTTGCTCAGGGAGTCTGTTATAGAATGCAGGGCCTGAGATGTACACTGACTTCTCGGACCTCACGAGCCTATGAGGAGGTGTCACCAGCTGGTTCTGTCTCACATCACTACGCAAGTTCCGCGTCTGGTTAACGCCCCTTCTTTTAAACATATGCAGGTTTGTGTGTGTAAACAGAGCCAGCTGGTAAATCACCTCGCATGGGAGAGGGAGTACCTGTAGTTCTTTAAAGAGTTCTACGCATGAGACATCGTCGGATACCCCAAATATAGCACGCAGAGCCCGCTTCTGCATGACAAAGGCTCTATGATAGTCTGCAGCACGACCCCACAGCTCCAGCCCGTACGTGAGGCTACTGTGGACCGTGGCAAAGTAGCAGGAGCGCACGACATCACGGGTGGCGGTGCTTGCGAGCCGTCGAAGCGCGAAACACGATGTAACACTTTTTTTTGTTGTTCATGTAAAGAAACTTACTTGTCGCATACGGAGTCCCTTGATTGGATCTGTGGACCCATTCGCTTGGTTTTGTTTTATTCCTACGCAGTTTGTAAACTGGTTGTTGCATTTAATCCACTAAAACATTCTAAAAAACATTGTTTCATCACTGTTTGTACAAATCCATTTATATCGTATGTGTATGACACTAGCGGTGACACTTCTCTGACTTTGACGTTCGCGAGTTTTTTTTTATTATGGTGTTGCCCAGTTAAATTGTCTGTGGTCGACCATAAAACGATCGATTAGGCTGTGGGTTTGACGTTTGGCTGGCAGTATGAGGAGAGCTTTTTTGGTTTTACTATGGTTTTGGACCATAAATAAACAGGATCTATTGCCAATTCTATGAAGCCAATGACCTCTGGTTAACCCGGAAAAGGCGCCATTTGATGTCAATTGCGTAGAAAATGACTCGCCGTCGCATGAGTTGTCGGAGAAAGGGCTTTAAGCCGAGAGGTTGGGTGTCTTGTCGCCGTAAGAAGAAAGGTTCTAATACCGGTAAGCGAGTGAGATTTGGAGTGATTGTTCAATCGTGGTTTCTCATCGCAAATGCTGATTACCGATTCTTGTTGTAGGACTTTACTGCCGTGTACGGCGCTGAGGCCGCCATCGTTCAAATCCTCCTGATAAAGCGGTGAGTAGCTTTTTCATTGGTTTGACTATGCGTGCTGCGTGGCCGTGCGTGTTTTCTGGCTTGGTGACTCGTACTAAAAGCGTTTTTTTCTTGGATAGGGAGGTGATTTGACCCGGTGATTTGACCCGGTGACTTGGTCCGGCAACCGGCGTAGGCACGTGCCGCACTCCTTCTTCGGACGTTCTGACAGTACCGCCAAGACCTGCACGGCAAACTTAAATTACCTACCATCGCCCCTCTGAAGTATGTAGCCTTTTCATATTTTTGAACGAAAATTTTCTGCTCTGCACGCTGCGACTGGGCCGACTTACGAATCGGTGCCTGTTGTTTTTCTTTATCCCTTAACTTCAATCCAAACCAAGGTGTACCTGCAAACTGGGGCTGCCACGCACAACGGTGAAACATCTCAACCTACCTTCAACCTTTAAATCACTCCCCTTCTGGGCTTTTTATGGCATCGCTTTGAAATGTTATAACTGATATAAAATGTCTATCCTGTTTCTGTACCTGGTCTGAAGCTTCAACCATAGTATAAGTGTTTAAGCGATGTGTACTGTGTGTGTCTAAACTTTAGCGAGTCATTCCGAGACTGTAAATTGATTGTATGAGAAAGGATCCTAGGATTCCTTTTCCCGGAATGAGTCTGGTAATGTAAGTTAGTATCAACGGAGTAAGTTACTTTACTTTATACCTAATGTAAATATTAATATTTCACCTCGCAGTATTAATATTTAATTTTCTTGTCTGATTGAGTGGTGACAGCGTGTAACTTAAATTAAATCCAATTTAAATCTGGATTTATGCAACTATATTGGTGTTATTTGATATTGTAGTCTGATTGTATTGTGAACGTCTAAGAATTCCTCTTCTAGGAAAACCATTTTGAGGAGATTACCCTGTATAGATATCTGATTAATTTGTAGCGGCTTGTGTTTAATTACGTTGTCTTGAATTGTTTTATTACCAGGTTTCTTTCCTCTTCCAGGGAAACCATTTTGATGAGATTACCTTGTATAGATATCTGATTAATTTGTAGCGGCTTGTGTTTAATTACGTTGTCTTGAATTGTTTTATTACCAGGTTTCTTTCATCTTCCAGGGAAACCATTTTGATAAGATTACCCTGTATAGATATCTGATTAATTTGTAGCGGCTTGTGCTTAATTGCGTTGTCTTGAATTGTTTTATTACCAGGTTTCTTTCCTCTTCTAGGGAAACCATTGTGATAAGATTACCCTGTATAGATATCTGATTAATTTGTAGCGGCTTGTGTTTAATTACGTTGTCTTGAATTGTTTTATTACCAGGTTTCTTTCCTCTTCCAGGGAAACCATTTTGATGAGATTACCTTGTATAGATATCTGATTAATTTGTAGCGGCTTGTGCTTAATTACGTTGTCTTGAATTGTTTTATTACCAGGTTTCTTTCCTCTTCTAGGGAAACCGTTTTGATGAGATTACCCTGTCTAGATATCTGATTAATTTATAGCGGCTTGTACTTAATTGCGTTGTCTTGAATAGTTTTATTACAATGTTTCTTTATGAATATTAATTGAATATTCTTTTTTTTGGTAATTTTGATTTTTTATTGTAAACCGGGAACAAAGCCCATCCGGCTTTCGCTCTCTGAGGCAATCCGACAATTCGCGCCAGGCCTATATTTTTTTTTCTTTCTTCGTTTACTTTTTGCTTGTTTTTATAAAATAAAACGGAACTGTCAGAACAAATTGAAAATTTTAATTTATAACTACCCCCCCCCCCCCCTTACAACGAGCGGCTCAGCTTCCCACACACTTCGTCTATGTGAGCTTCCCACGTAAGTGCACTGTCAATTTGAAACCCCAGCAACTTCACGCTGTTGACTTGTTGGAGCGGGGTATCGCCGACTGCTACAGAAATACTTTTGGCCGTTTTACCATTGAGATTGAAGGTCATGAAGCACGTCTTCTCCCTGTTCAGCGCTAGCCCGTTCGACCTAAACCACTCATCGAGTTTATGAACAACAGAGTTAATCATACATTGCAGCTGGTCGCACGTCGGCGCAGTAATGACCGCTGCGACGTCGTCCGCGTACATGTATATTTCTGCGTTGTCGATGGCGCCTGGTAGGTCGTTGAGGAGTACGCTAAACATGGTATTTGAGACGCACGAGCCCTGCGGGACGCCCATCTCGTTTTCCAGTTCGGACGATGCGACGCGCCCTCCATCCCCTACCACTACCTGTGTCCTAAGAGACATAAACGATGTCAAAATGGACGAGGCCGGGCCGCGGAAGCCGTAGTGTTTAAACTTCTCCGCTATGAGAGCGTGATCGGCGGTGTCAAAAGCGCGCGAGAGGTCGCAGCACACCAGCGCGACCTGTTGGGCCGCCTCGCGAGCGCTCAGCACCCGCCACACCACCTCGCGCACTAAGTCGGTCGTCGCGCGCCCTGCGCGGTATGCGTACTGTCGCTCTGACAAGATGTTGCGGTCCAGGACAAAGTTTAGGAGCCTCTTATTTAGCCCGACCTCGAATACCTTACTAACCGCGGGCACTAGAGAAATAGGGCGATAAGATTTGGGCTCGGCTTTTTTCCCTTTGCCTTTGTATAACGGACTGATCTTAACTCTTTTGAGCGCCGTCGGGTAAGTACCTTCGCGCAAACACAAGGTGAACAAATAGCTCAGGACGAAAGCGAGGGGTATTACTGCTGTCTTAATTAAATCTGCAGATAAGCCATAAATATCTGTACTCTTTTTCGGAGCTATGTTTTTAGTTACAATTGTGTAAATTTCAAAGGGAGTAAAGGGCAGCAATCTGATGGACACGTCGCTAACAAATGACTCACCGCCGAGCGCGGCTAGCGCGCGCGCCCTTTTGGCGGAGGGGGCGTTGCACCCCCTGGCTGCCGTGGCGAATTCCAGGTTAAGTGCATCAACCAGATGCCGCTTTGTATGGAAGGGCTGACCGTCGGTGTCCCGCACGAGATCCGTGAAATCAGTCCTTTCGCGATTGCCCCGACCCAACTCGGTATTTATCACACGCTACATGCATCGGGGATTTTTTTTAATTATGTCGGAATAGTAATTCGTACGCTTTTCTTTTAACAATGAATGATATTTTAGGGAAAGCTCCTCGGATCTACTGGATAGGCTTTCGTTTAAAGGAAATTTAGATTTTAAGTATGTGGTCTCTTTTAGGAGATATCTATAATTTTGGATATCCGTGTCTACCCAATGTTTGCTAACACTTACTAATTGCTTTTTGAGCGGAAAGCAAATACTGTGTTTATTAGTCAAAATAGCTAAAAGGCGATTTGCTAAATCATTGCAGCTACCGTTTGACTTTTTTATAACGACTTCCCAGTCGACCGACTCTAGCGCCTGAATGAAATTATTTTTGCTAGCCGCACTGAAGCTACGGGTTAGACGATGAGTAGGCGCAGGCGCAACATGCCGCGCGAAGGTCAACCGCTGCGCCCCGTGGTCACTAAGCGGCTGAGTGTCCACGTTGGCTACAGCTGCGATGCGACTTGGGGGAATATTAGTATATATATGATCGAGCAAGGTACTACTACCCCTTACGTCCACTCGCGTCGGCTGATCGACAAGCTGGACGAAGTTATAGCTAGCGAGAGTGTCGAGCAGCTGCTTTTGTGCCCTGGAACATTCCAGAAGGTTGACGTTTGCGTCTCCCATAATTATACATTCCAAGCCCTCGTCGGTAACTTTACCAAGAAGGCGCTCAAGGAGACAAATAAAATCAAAATGGCTCGTGAGGTTAGAGTGGTACAGTCCTACGATTAGAGTATTGTCATCAAGTAGCTGCGCTGCACACACGTCTAAAATCTAAAAATACGGCTTCTCCTGACACCCTGGCGTCCCGACAGGCTAATCGTCGTCGAAGATGTAGGAATCAACCGGGGTAGTGATCGTAGTGGTGGGGCTGCCGTTTCAATAGCGGCTTCGACGGGTTCCTGGTCTTCTAAGGAAGCAGGAACTAATCGCGGCAGAGGCTCGGCTGTCCTGTCGCTTGCAGAAGATGGCGCAGCCTCGTCGAAGTAATTTTCTTCTGGGTCTGGATCCAAGCACTCATCATCATTGATTTCTGGAATTAAGGATCGAGTTATGTTCTTGTCCCACAATCATAAGTTATCAAAATTAGTTTGTTAGTGATTGTTAAATCAAACAAGCAAAAGAAGAAAATCAAGAAAAACTGAATCATTTAACTTGTGGTCATCACGCTGCTCACAAGTCAAAAGTTCAAAATCATGCATAATAAAGTACTGAGTTCTTACACGGCGTAGGTAGGGTTAACAAAACCCTGCCCAGCCACTCAGCAATTCCTCGGTATGGGCCCCTACCGAGGAAACTAAAACTACACCGGGGGCAAGGCGCATGTAATCCCCCGGTGACTCTCCGTAACACGGAAAGCTTTCACATCGGGGGACGAAGGAGTATGTAGCCCCCCGATGACTCTTCGCAACGCGAAAAGCTTTCACGTCGGGGGAGAAGGAGTATGTGCTCCCCCAACGACTCTCCGTAACACGGAAAGCTTTCACATCGGGGGACGAAGGAGTATGTAGCCCCCCGATGACTCTTCGCAACGCGAAAAGCTTTCACGTCGGGGGAGAAGGAGTATGTGCTCCCCCAACGACTCTCCGTAACACGGAAAGCTTTCACATCGGGGGACGAAGGAGTATGTAGCCCCCCGATGACTCTTCGCAACGCGAAAAGCTTTCACGTCGGGGGAGAAGGAGTATGTGCTCCCCCAACGACTCTCCGTAACACGGAAAGCTTTCACATCGGAGGCGAAGGCGCTTGTACACCCCTGATGACTCTTCGCAGACCGAAGAGCTTCCAACACGTACGAACCAAGGTACAAATCTGCAACAGATTTTTAAAAGGGTGAACGCGCACCTTGAAAACATCGCACGTATATCAGGGGTCCATTCACCTTTCCAAGCAACCGTGTATTGAGCAGCTGTATAAGTAGTCTTCCCTCAAGACCCAGCAAGTAGTTTTAAGTTCGTACCGATGGTAAGGGAATTTTTTTACCACTACCCTTTACCACCTTACAGGGCCCCCGCGTACCAGGGTCAAGTTTACCCTGGGACTGGGCGAACTTAATAACAAAGAACAGGTCGTATTTCTAGAATACTCGTGGAGGCCTACGGTCCTTATTAACCACAACGCCTTGATGAACCTCGTTTTTTTTAACTATTTGTATGAGCATTTCTCGTCTGGCCTCTCGGTTGCGGGTCTCCGCAACATCTTGCACCAATACTTGAATAGCAGGAGTTGCTTCTATGGTCTATTAGCAGCATTGATTCAAAGCAGAGGTCTGTGTGGTCTTCTGCTTTTCAGATTCTAAATAAGTTGCACACCGAGGACCTGCGTCCTTGAAGTGCAGTCCATCGATTCGAACATGGTTTGATACGACTAATTTAGGATTACTGAACAATGACAATGAGTATTTAAATACTCGTTTAAGTACATCAAAATCTTGGCGACTTAGGGTATCGGCAAACAATATTTGGTGAATGCATCGACCACAAGTATGACAAACTTGTAGCCTTTCGACACGGGGAGATGCTCCAAAACGTCTAAATGTAAAGATTTGAAAAGGGGCTTCATACTTGTCCCAAGTTTTGATGAGCTGTAACTGTAAGAGTGCCCGAGGTGCACGCTTGAGAGCGATATGTTAGACAGTAAAATGTGTGTTTAGCACTAAACTTCCCTAGACCTATATTTAGCTATAAATTTTCCTATACCAGGTAACCAAAATGTCTTAAAATTAGGTCCACTACGTTAACTGCGCCTACATAACTATGCTCATCATAAAAGATGCGGAGGAGGCTCAAATTCAATTATCAGACATGAAACTGAACTGAAAACTTTTGCCTCCCAAAGGCTGTCAAGAAACAGGGTAGAAAGTAAAAATTCATCAGAGACACTTTGTGAACCATGACTGACTAAAAAACCACGAAAAAAGCACGCGCGAAGTGTATCATGTTTAAGAACCAAAAAAGAAACACATTAACATTCGTTGATTAGCCAAAAGACAGCCAAAATTGTCAAGAGACGTATACTTAACTAGTGAGACAGAGGCACGGTGTGAAGCCTATCCCGAGCAAGTAGATAAGCAGTGCGACTTGATGTTTTACTCGCTCCCAGGGACAGAGACTCAATGTGAAGCAGTTTCCGAGGTGACTAGGAGATACTGTCTACCTTGGCGTAAACCCACCAGGACAGAGGCACTACGTGAAGCAGTATTCCACACCGAGTAAGAGGCAAGTCGTGAGGCAATACTCGTATCCCACAGATAGTAGCGTGCGGCGCCCGCACGGCAACCGCGCAGTAGTAGCCACAACAGCGGCATCCGCTTGCAGCACCTGAAGCGACAACCGCGCCAGGGGCATCCGTGTGCGGCGCCCACACGGCAACCGCGCTAGCAGTAGCCACACCAGCGGCATTCGCCTGTAGCGGCCGCAGCGACAATCGCGCCAGGGGCATCTGCGTGCGGTACCCGCACGGCATCGCGCCAGCGGTAGCCAAGCCAGCGGCACAAGCCTACAGCGCTACAACTACAACACACAAGAGAAAAAAATGTTTAATTAGAGTTGAGATTACTCTCTCTCTTACTCCTTTGTCACGGCAGCTAAGCAGGTGCGGCTTTTAAGGAAAACAATCCAGACTACATACTTTCAAATAATACCCCCATAGAACGCACAAACTGCCGGATTTGATACTCGCCTATTACTTCGTCGTTGTCTAAAATTACATATTTAAAATTTTGATCTTACTAGAGCTCGGTCTCACCTGACCTAGACTTTTATTTTGCTCAAAGTGCTCAATTTCTTTCATTAGAAAATAATCATTCCGAAATCAGACAAAGCAAAATTTATAGGTCCCCAAAGGAAATCTGATGAGACCAACCCCGTATCTAAATCTCAGTCATTTTTTTTTTAATCTAAACACAATCTATCGGTACCAGCTCTTTTTTTTTCAAGAATAATTGACAAGTTTTCATATTGCACATGTTACGAAATTCCAAAACCACTTTGAGGCATTGCAACGCTGATCATTTTGCAATGAAATTCAAGGTTGCCTATTTTACGCATTATCTTTGTTCACCAAAACAATGTTTACTTTGAGATCTCGGTTATAATCATGTTTAGGATTTAAATGCGTGTCAAGTATGTCAGTTGGCTTTTCCAGAAAATCAGACAAATTCATCACGAAAACAATGTCTTGCAATAAGTCAAACTTCATAGAAATTATTTATGAGCACATAGTAGGCTTCTATTCTTATTTTTCACAAGACGTAACCTACACAACCAAAAATGTTACAAGGAGGGTAGTTTTGTTTTTGCTGTGTTCTGACCCCGAACAAAATGATCGTGATGTCTAGCTATTGCAAACAAAATAACTTGCATTTGCAATAAAATAACCCTATGTACGTCTTTCGTCATTTGTTTACTGTGGATATTGAAACAAAACCCGATTCCTATTAAGTCAGTAATAAAGTAATTAGCACTGTCTATTTTGCCAAACGCAAAATCTAAAAGGAATGGATAGCTCTCACCAACATTCTGAAGAATCGTACTGCATCAGCAATACAGTCTGTTACCGAGACGTGGTCTGCTACAATGCACCAGCCTCTCTTGGTGCCGAGTGCTGCTGAGCAAGACGAGGCTTGCCGACGGCGGTGACGGTATCGGGATCGACCTATTTTTCGCTTGTTTAGAACACATAACGCAAAATCCGAGCACAAAAACACCACAGCAACACAAGAATCCTCAACAGTGGGTACTTAACAGCAACTTTGCACTTCACGGACACTCGGACAAAATGAAAATCGAATTTAGATTAGATTTTAAAATCACCAAATACGAAAACCAACGTAAATGTGAGCACAGTGTCCTATCCCACTTCTGATATTAGCTATCAGAAGCAGGTTTATTTAAAAAAATACACGTGGTATAAACTAAACTTATTTGATATTACAATTTTATAATTTAACACACAAAATCAAAAGTACCGACAGTCAAAACTTCAACACAATAATAATCTATTTGAATGTAAACTGGCAAGAGGTCCGCTCCGCGCAAAGGTTCGAGAAAGAAAGGCCGACCGGCGCGCTTGCACCGGCTTATATACTTTTTCATCGGTTGGTCTTCTAATAATATACATATATCGTTCTCCTTGACGTGTCCGTCAATGGCGAACCCTGGCTAGATGTTAGCGGTTATGAGCTCTTACATGGCTCGCAAAACCGAACAACTTGTTTTTGAATGATCTGTTGCAGGGCGCAATAGTACTTTAACAGTATATTAATAGCTCTAACAAGGCGTTAAATATTTGACATGGCTTCGTGAAATAAGGCTATTTTGACTCGCTCTAGACCAATTTCGTTCATACTCGGAAGTTTTGTTAAATATTCAACGATCTTTCTAAATATTATCAAAATTGGTTCATTAATAAGGTTACAGCAAATTTTCCCTCATTTAGAAATTGCTTTTTTGAGGTGATGCTTTGAAAAGCAGGGATTTGTAGAGGATAAATGTTCGTCATTTACTACTTTTACCGCGGAGTAGCGAAAAAAGCATCTCCTAAATAAGAAAACACAAAATAACTACTGATTTATTTCGTATTTCCTGAACACCTTTGAACGTAGGTATAGGCCGAATCATACAAGTCGGCGGATGTGAAGTTAGCTACAAGCTGCGCTGTATCCGATCCTATCTGAAGCTGACACGACGTTGATTGGGTTTCGCGTAGCTTGTAGCTAACTTCTCATCGGCCGACCTGTAAGATTAAAAATAAAATAAATAAATAATATTGGGGGACATCTTACACATGGTCTCTGACCCCAAACTAAGCAAAGCTTGTGATATGGCTGCCAGAGACTGATATACTTCTGTAAGGTTGTTTATATTCTCTTAAAAGTGATCAATATCTCTGTATAAACAAAGAATATATAATAATACTACGTATAGAACGGCCACACGTTACCCCCCACCCGTTTGAGTCTTCCTCACTTCCACCCCGCGTCAGGACTCGATTTACTACTCTGCGCGCGGGCTGCACAGTAGGGTGGGCCGAATTTAATTTTTTTACAAATTTGATTAGTACTAGTAGTAAAAAGTTGTGTTTGTATTCAAAGATTCAATATTTACTAGATTTTTGCTATAGAAAGCAGACCTTTAGGTTCCGCAAGTACTTTAAAGTTTGAAAATATTAGTAATATTTTGCTAGTTTTCATACATTGATATACTGAATTTTATAATATTTTTTCTGACGTTTTCTTTCAATACTGTTGACTAAACCGTGTGTGGCTTTACATTACATGACCTTGAAAGAGAAAGAGCGTATCAGTGTGTAAACAAATTTTGTATGGAGAGGTCGCGCAAGTTTAATACACGTTTGTTGTGTCGCAAATATGAGTAAAATTAAAACTAGACAGTTAAATACGTGCCCTATCATCGGTACTTTTACCGTACATCAAGAGAACGTATTGCCAGCATACGAAGATGTCTTAAAATGTAGTAGGAACGATTGGAATGGAAGTCGATTCATGGCGCCAAAGATCTTTCACTACGTGATATTGTAGAGAAGGTAACTGAAAAAAATATTAAAATTTGGGAAAAAGCTTCTTTACCAACAGTTTCAAAAATCAGGATAACTACAATGATTAAAGCGTATCATCTTATGTACAAAAACTTGTTAAAATCAGTTAAAAATAGACAAAATACTACATCGTTTCAAGAAAAGATATTACTGTTAAGTAAGTAAGTAAGTTCGTATAGGCCGGGTGGCTAGCCCTGGTGTCAGAGTTTTTAGGCCGCCTGAAGGCCTCTGACATGGCTAAACGGTTAAAACAACATTTATTACTGTTTAAAGAAGCAAGCTCACGCCTTTTCGACGTGGGTTACTGTAAATGCCAAGACTTTTGTACTTGTTTAAAAACAATGAAAGAGTCTCTTGAAGAACAACTGTCTTTGGCAGATCAACAAACTGATAGAAAGATGTTTATTTTTCATTGATTTATCACTGATTTTTTTTTCGGATCTAAGTACGGACCAAAAATACTTACATATCATGTAAAAGCTGTTCCAAGTGGACGTTGCTATCTTGAACTTGCCAGAAAAAACCCAGGAGTGATGACACATGCAAGGTGGCTTACTACAGCAAATCAAATCGTAAGACTCTACATAGCAACTGAAACACCTTCAGAAAATTTGATCATTTTAACTACATTCATCCAAAAGGTTTACGCTCGTGTGTGGTTTGATATTAGGCAGCATTCGTCATAAAAAGACGGTGCAAGGCATATTTTTAACATGATCAAATACTCATGCTACCTTCCTAGTCAGCTAAAATCCGTTATCGACCCGGTAATACAACGAAATGCGTATTTTGCGCATCCTGAAAACATATTGCTAACAATGATCCATCGCCATCGACAAAAAAATTGGAATTACGACGTTTAATAAAAGCCGAAGAGTTAATATGTCTTACATTGACATGACTGCATGGCAAGACATACCTACCCCCTCACTTACCCGCCTATATTAGAAGATGTGACGAAAGAAGAGCTCAAAGCGTGCTGTCGGACATCAGCACAATGCTCATAAAATTTGACCAATTTCCCTGCCACACTCAAGCAGTAGAACGTTGTGTGATGGTTGTAACTGAAGCTGCTGCAAAAGTATGTGGTAAAAATAACAGAGAAGGACTTATCGCTTTAACCATATGTTCGAGGGAAACTATGCCTAAGATGGAAACAAAACAGGATTATGTACCTGAATAATAATGTGTATAGATGATTTCGTTTCGGGTGTTCTGTGTAATATTTGGAAATATTTTGATAAGCATGTGTCTGCCAATATTTTATTGTAATAAAAATTATAATAACTATTTTAGTTTTCTTTATAATCCCACCACCAAGATTGCATATTTCGCATTTACTTTTAAAATTTCAATCGGCTCGCGGAACCTGAAAAAGGTATGTTTTTAAATTGTTTTTTGAATGTCTATTACATTGAAGGCTATACGCAACTTTTCCGCACTAGAACATTTTGATATACGAGTTTTTTTTTTTCACCATACTAACGCGGCCCACCCTACTGCACAGGCCGCTGCAAATACCCGTGTAGCGTTCGTGCGTATGTGTAGTGTCTGTGAATAAATATAGTGTTGTGTGCGTAAGACAGCAGATTTTGTATGAAGAAACGCGGAGTGTCCGGGCTGTGGTATAAACAGATCTAACCAGCCGTGAATTGTTCAAAGTAACTTGTCCCGCCAACACAGTACTATATTCATATAGTGGCGTATGAAGATCATGTAGCACATAGAAACCTATTTATTACATAAATAGACTCGCGGGACGAGTTAGGTAGAATATGTTATTTTAAATAAATAAAAGAGAACGAAGGTTTAATATTGACACTGAAATCAGAAAGCATTTATTGCAACACTATGTACAATGTTCTTAGTAATAAATAAAATAGTTCCAATAGTGGACCCTAACGGGCGTGCAATATTAAAAGATGTCTTAACTTGGCTAGACATAAGTAGAACCCTGTTACTCGAATTCCTACATGAAATATATCACAAAATTATTCAAATTACTTATATATATTCTACATTATAAATCTATTTTAATGCACCTTAATTAATTTATAAAACTAACACATACATTTTTTTTTAATTTACCTAAGTGCCTAGAAAGAGGGTTCATAAGATTAATAATAATTTACTACTAGATATTTACAATGGAATCAATGGAATGCATTAAAAAAGTTATCAGAAATACATTAAATATATATCTTCACCATCGTTGAAATATTCTTTTATATTATAAAAAGCTTTAGAGAGTAACCATTTCCTAAAATTTCTGTTAAAAATTTGACCATTTAAAGATGTGAAAGGGTAAATTATTATAAACTTTTATAGCAGTAAAATATGCATTTCTGTGGTACAGGGAGTTATTTGCTTGAAGAATATAAATGTTATCAGTATTTAGGCCGCAGAATGTCAGCTCTGTTTGAAGAGCAGAAAAAATTATTACGATTGTTTTTAACGAATACACAAGTCTCGTAAATAAATATACTAGTTAGCGTCATAAATTGATACTCTACAAATATTTTACGAAGAGAATCAACGTTTTTTAGATTGAATATTGCATGGAGGCATTTTTTTTTTGTAATAAGAATGTTGATTCCACTTCAGCGGAGTTTCCCCAAAATATAACCCCTAGCTTAAAAAAAGATAAATGTAGCCATGATAAGCGTTTATCGCAATTCTTTTAGATGATGCATTTGTTAGTATATTTATTGATTCTACTGTTTATTTTACTAATTTGAGCTTTCCAGTTTAAATTTGCATCTATAGTCACACAAAGGAAATTTGTTTTATTTAAAATCTCTACCGCTGTGCTTCTATTTTTTATATTTATCTGTAACGGTTTTCTTTTGTGATTTCTTAATTCTATTAATTTAGTTTTATGAATATATTTTATAATAGCCGTGGTGGTCATGAGGTAGTGACACCCGCCTTACAATCGTGAGGTCGTGGGTTCGAATCCCCGGTCCCGTACCGATGAGTTCTTTGGAATTTATGTACGGAATTTCACATCACTGGACTTTACGGTGAAGGAAAACATCGTGAGGCAACCTGCGTACGTCCTTAGAAGAAATTCGATGGCGTATGTGAATCCACCAACCCGCACTGGGCCAGCGTGGTGGATGTGGCCCAAACACCCTTCGTGGGTAGGCCCTACGTCCTGCAGTGGACTATTAAAAATGCTGATACAGAGAGAAGTAATTACTACTTATATAGGTATATAATCTAATACTACGTACGTTAGTAAGTCATTGTAATCAATTAAGAACCTACTTCTGTGAACTATGCACTTTTCTTGTATAATAGCAAAATAATGAACTGTGTTGTACTTAGTAACTAGTACAGCTCAGTAACTACGGGTAGATATAATATGCTGTCGCGCTATTTATCAGCAAATTTTTATAATATTTCGCAAGATGGTTTAGTATATTCTAACAAGATTTGTAAATATAAGCAAAACTGGTCAAAAGCGAGTCAAGATTTTCAATTTGTTTATTTATAGAAAATGTAACTTAGAGCACTTAATACTAGGCTTTATATTTTTTATCCGTAAAGACTACGAATTAAAAAAAGACATAAAATAGAACAGAATAAATACAAACATGAATTAAAAGTTATAAGAACAACAACGTGTTATTATTTTTTTAGGCCTACCCAAATTTTTTCCTTTTAAAAATCCAAACTGATTGTTACTTATAATGTTTTGCAAGTTCAAAAAATGAAATTAGCCTGTTGTATGATTACTTTTTTTTTAATTTTTGAGAAACTTGTTAGAATCGCTATCGGACGGTTGTTGTTTAAATCGTCTTTGTGGTCTTTTTTATGTATGGGTTTAATGATTGCTTTTTTTAGATCGTCCGGGAAATATATATATCCGGGTTGATAGAGTTAGATTTATCATATGAACAAGAGGGTCAGCTATAATATTTATGCTTTCTTTGATGACTTGCATTGAAATTATATCGTGACCTGATGATTTCTTATTTTTTAGGCCTTTTACAATCTTGATTAATTCTTCTGTGTCAACAGGTGACACGAAAAGTGAATTGCAATTTGGGTTTGTGAGATGATTTATGGTTAAATGTATATTTGTAGTCGATGTTTTTTGACTAGCATTATAATAATGACTATTGAAGGCTTCGGTAATGTTTGAAGGTTTACAATGTCTTGATTACTGAGTGTTTGTATACCAGTTCGTATGTTATTTATGCCTGTAGTATTTCGTTTGATTACGCCCCAAATAGCCTTCGTTTTATTAGTGCTTTAAAAATGAGCACAACAAAAAAACTCATGATCAAAACAGCCGAAAAAACTTGATACATTTCTGTTAAAACGATGTAAATTTTACAAAACCTAAATCCATGAAACTAGAAAAATGGATGAATATGAACAATGACATGATTTTCGATAAACATTTTTCTGAGGCCACGGCTCAGATCAAATAAAAATATAGAATTAAAAAACTTAAAAACACGCTTAGGAATGATCAATACATTTTCATTTTTTTATAAATGCATTGCCATCTGTCTTTGATAGGTGTGAAAAGTTTAAAGAAAATCTTATAGCTCAATGCAGGTCGAAATCGAGCTCAAAGGGGTTGGTTACAAGCAAGTAAGCAAGCAAGCAAACTAATAAAAGCGTGTTAATAATTTTTGGTCTGAGATCCTGGCCTTCCTTAAATGTACATCAAACTTGTAGTCATTCTCAAAAATAATAAATCAACAAGCTTTATGACAGCTAGTGTTGTAAGTCCAATATTGTTTTAGAATGTCACGAATAATATCTAATTACTAAATGGAAATACACATATGGATGACTTTTCTTTTTTCAAAGGTTAAGGTCGCCAACTCTAAAGCAGCTCAAGTTATTTTATTTTCTTTCGAGATTTTATTTTGGTGTAATTATTAAAACCTAATTAATAATTACACCAAAATAAAATCTCGAAGAAAATAAAATAACTTGAGCTGCTTTAGAGTTGGCGATGCTTGAAGTCTCTTTGAGTGATCGAATCAGGAATGAAGATATTTGCTGAAGAACCAAAGGTTTAAAGCTCCGAGCTAATGTACTCGTAACTTGCACCATACAAATTGAACACCCAAATGATTTAAAGCGGCACCTAGCGTCGCTCAAACGCTGCATAAGCTAGGATGTATTTTAATATACATGTGACATTTGCAATACAACAATAAGGTAAGTGACACAAAAGCCGAGAACCATCCCGGGCAGCCTGGCGTCCAGGGGAAACACTTGGTACACCACAAACTTCAGTGGGTGAGCTTCCACATAGCGGATGAATTTGTTTATCTTTTGAGTTTCATTTTTATCTGAAATAAACAAAAAATATTACTTACATACTCGTATATCAAAGTATTGATTTAAGATACTTTTTATATCGTCGTCTATTATCAAGACAGCGGTTTGTTTACCAATCAAAGGCGAAACTCTACTAGAACATATTATGTAAAACTTATCCGTGGTTTTGGTTTTCAAAATCCCTTACAAAACCTACAAGTCTTACAAAATCTGTTTAATCCGCTTTAATTTCGTCTTTGATTGTATGAACGCTTTACAGATTCAAAATATAAACGCACCAAAATAATAAATATGTTAATTAGTTTAGTTTGACGTTATTGAAAAAAAAAGATTAGGTAAGAACATGGACAAAATTAAGACAAATAATAAATCCACCTGCTTGCACTAAGCGATTTGCTTTATGCTTATTGACTGAAAATGCCCAATCTCCGTTATTGTTTCATTCCATTCTGGATAATATCCCCAAGGCAAGAGTGAATAGGTATCTTCTCGGTCTACATACTCCATCTTCAGCCACAACATCGTTCGTCACCAGGCGAGCTAGTAGCCAAATGTAATATCCTATAATGTATTAATAAACATACCTTGGCATACAATCCATTTGTTGTATTGTAAATGTACTATATTTTCAGTTTTTGACGACAATAGTTCCGCGATAATAGCTGGAGCAAAGGTCAAGACCACAAAATCGAATATTATCCAGCTCGCGTGTGAGCACCATTCCAAAACCTTAAAAAAATATATTTAATTATAGTTCTGCGGTCTCATTGACACTAATTTTGAGACGAACCTGAACTGGAGCAAATGAGAATGTTGAACGTTATTGTGCTTCAAATAAATAGCCTCAAAACACTTGAGCACAATCATACGACAAGCGACTGATGACGTAAAAACGTGTGAATCTTAGTCATTTTGTAAGGCGGAAAAACCGTTAAGTTTATTTGACCAGCTGGCCGTCCTGGCTTTGCCCGGTTATGAATGAATTATAGGTATAATAAACTTTCATAAAAAAAATACTCTAAGAGATACTAAAAATGAGCTCTGGACTCTCTGGAAATCCATGATGATATAATTCTTCATTAAATCGAATTACCTATATACAGAATCATACAACTTGGCGGCTTAGTTGTTAGCTACCTACAAGCTGCGGTTAACCCAATTCTAGCTCCAAGAGCTTCAGTCAGGATATACCTGACCCTTACCTGATTTTCTGTTCTGTGTTGAAATCTGTGCTTATAATACGAGTAGCTATATTAATTAGAGACATTCAAACTTACCGTTAGCTCAATGATTTTCATTTTTATAACAAAATAAAGAAGCCACATGGTGTGTACAACGTTGAATAGTAGAGATATTGTGAACTGTAAAAAAGTGAAATTATTACTTTTTTACTGGCAACTAATCTTAAACCATCTATACAATACTTTACGAGAGCCCAAGCGATATTTCTCAAATTATTTGCCGTGGATAAAAAATAACGACTTTTTATGAGGAAGAGCGCAAAGCGGATGATTCAGACTCAAACCATCATTATGAACAACTTTTAAAATAGAGTCAATCTACAAAATGACAGCAATTCCGAAAATTCGTTAACATCCTTATAGCACTAACTCGAAAGTTAATGAATAATGAGCTGTTTCATACATTTCGTCGATACATGAAGCCGAGATGCAATTTTGTATGGGATAGCTAACATATTTTCTCGGCCTTTGGGTTGGCCATATAGTAAAAATGAAATCGAAATATTTTATAATTAAAATGACTCATTGATAACATTTAAGTTCTTACGTATTGTATAATATAATATGCATAATATATAGAAGGTAAAGGAATAATGAGGCATTTTGTACAAATGACAACTTGTATTCAGTGAATCACTGTTTATATTACCAGGATTTTGCTAACTTACCACAGAATCGTATTTTCGCTTTAACTTGAGTGCTAAATCATAAATATTCTTGTAAATTTCATTAAAGAAAGTGATATCGACATCTTGAAGTTCCAAGTAGTTAATAAATATTTCCAATCTGCTTTTAATTATGTAAAAGACGAATGAATTCACAATAATAACAACGTCTCGGCAGATACGCAACCAAAAATAATATGCGTTCAATACGACTGATTTAAGACATAAATTATCATCAACACAAATATACCACGTCCATATTATTCTTATAACTATGCATAAAGTGATAGCCATGAAGCATTTAACATTTAACTTATAGTTGTCACCAGAAATTTTGAGTTTTAAATCAACATGTTCAAAGATTGACTCAAATCGAGCGAACGTAACATCTCTACTCATGAAAATAAAAATAAACACGTATAATAAATGTTGAAAAACAAATAGCGCATGTTGTAAAAATATGTACCAAAATTCATCATAGTAAGTTTCAATCATACACGCAATAGAAAGAATGACTGTGGGCACAGCTAAAAGAAAATTAACGACATATTTTACATTGAATGACTTGATTATTAAAAAACCGAAATCTAAGCCACTCGTAACATGTAAGAACCTGAAAAATATTGAGTTCAATTTCTTGAATTTTGATTTTGGCTTATCCAAAATAGTGTTAAACATTGTGCGAGCCACGGGGGAATAAACGTGTGCGTGTCTTCAAAGGTGACAACGAAATGTAAGAGTGGTTCCGTAACAATATTAATCAATTTATAATTTACTTTGTGTACTATATCTATGTGTACCTAAGCCCTGAGTACCTACATAATATAATAACCAAGAATGCTTTTAACTGCAGTTTTAATAACGAAATGGAACTTATTCAAATATACTATGTACCTAAAACGGACGGAATATATTATAATGGTGTAGGTGTATGTAACGTTCTGTCAGTGCCAGATTAAGGACGTAGTAATAGTAGTAACTAATTGCTATGGGCCTGATAATATGTATAAATGTATGAAGGGAATTCCAGTACTCGGCGGTTTGCAATATGAAGGTAGAAGCCGCTACGCTCACTACGCTCTACGCTCACTTACTACGAGCTCGTGGTATGTCGACTACATCACTGCATAACTCTCCGGGTTCTTCTCCCCCCGTATTAACGGTTTGAAATCAAGAGACGCGTGGTCGTGGACGGCCGGCTCTACTCTTTGAAGCACGCACGAGTTGGCGGATCGGGCCGCGCCGCCGTCGCTTCGGGTCGTCTGCTCCTCTGTCGCCGTCACTCACGGTCACGCACACTCCGCTCCCGCTCGCCGCGCCGTACGGACGTCTCCACCGCTCCGCTCCTGCTGCCCGCTCCGCCCTGTGTGGGGTCTGCCTCAGTCGGCCGCCGAGTCTCCGAGTCTGTGCACCGATTGCCCGGCAACATGTTGTTTGAGCTAGCCTAGTGCAAGCGCAGATATTCACGTACCGCGGTAACTCGTGAGTGCCGGACTTGCTCCGTGCTTCGAGTCTTCGCAGTGCAGAGCTCGCGCCATCCAAACCGCTCTTTTCAGAGCGACCCATCCAGTTTCTAACTTAAAAATCCACGCTTAGTGGTCGTTCAGTGGATACGTAACCGTGCCAACGAAGCTGAGCGTACGTTGACCCGGGGCGTACGTTTTTCCCCCTTCAAGGGAACAACGAAACCCGGCTGGGTCTGGAACCACCGGCCTTGGGGACGGCCCTCGCCGACACCAGACATCTCCTTCCCACCTTACCCATCCTTTACCTATTCCTCGGGTGTGTGTTTGGCTTGGACGGCCGGCCTAAAAACCGGAGTCCCTGCCTCTCCCCTGTGGCAGCTAGGGCCGTTAGGCACACAACCGGTTGCACATTAAGATTGGCAACCGGGACACGTTAGGTCACACTTAGGTACCCACCTCTCTGCCTATACCCGGCAAAGAGACCTCTCACTTTTGCCCCCGCCGGGGACCTCCTCCCCCGGCGCACCTCTCTCTCTCTCCCGTGAGTCATGGCGACCCCGAAGGACTTGAACGACCTCGATGAGGCGCTCAATTTCATCCGGGCTGCCTACGTCTCCCGCGACAATGGCGACGCCATTGCCGAGTTCCTTCGCGCCACAAAGCGCAATCTCTCAGGCCTAGAGCCTGTAGCCCCGACCGCCCCTCAGGCACACCCCCGCCCCGCCGTCAAGGCTGCCCCCCCCACCCGCGACCCGCCAAGTCTCGCCTAAGAGCAAGGCTGCGGCCGCCCGCCTAACGCCCGACTTCAGAGGGCCCGCTTCACGGGCTCTTGTAACCCCGAGTCCCGACCGCGGTCGGAGCTCTGTCACTGACCGCTCCCACCGCGGGCGGTCTCGATCCTCCGCTCCAGCTAGGGCTAAACCCTACGACAGGAGCCGTTCCCCCCGCCCACGATACCGTGAGCTGACTCCCTCACCTCTCATTGAGGGCCAACATTTGGTCCCGGCGGTTGCCGATTTCCCAGAGTCCCCCGATCCTCAAATGGAAGAGGACGAAGCCCGCGACACCGACTTCACCGTAGCGGAGCGGAAGAAGAAGAAGCGGCCCGCCGCTTCCTCCTCTCCCCCGCCTCCGTCCAAGGTCCCATGCCCCGCGGCCTCCACCGCCACCCCGTCTCAGCCCGGTCCCTCCAAGAGCCAGAAAGCTCCCAGAGCTTTCACGCTCGTCGAAATGGCTGTATGTGTCCCGTCGCCTGACCGAACTAGAAATACCCTTCAAGGGTAAGCCATTTCGCGACGGCATTGAAATCTTCGTCCCGACGCCCGATCACTGCAGGGCGGCCACCCGCTTCCTTCGTGAGGAACACCTGCATTTCCACATGCAGGCCCTTGAGGAGGAAAAGGTGTACCGCGCGGTGACTCGCGGCATCCCCAAAGAGATCCCCACCGAGGACATCTTATCGGATCTCCTCGCCCAGGGACTCCCCGCCCGACAAGTCCACCGCATGACCAGCGGTAGGACCAAGAAGCAGCTAGACATGGTGCTAGCTGTTCTCGACAACAGCCCGGAGGGCAAGAAGATCGAGCTCATTCGCTCGGTCTGCCGGCTCACCGGCTTCAAGATTGAGGCCCCTCACAAACGGGGCGTCCCGGGGCAGTGCCACCGCTGCCAGCGATATGGCCACGCAGCGCGATTCTGCCACGCAGAATACCGCTGCGTGAAATGCGCAGGTGCGCACAGCATGTCAGAGTGCTCGCGCACCAAACAGGACCCCACTCCGCCTAGCTGCGTCCTTTGCGGGACCCAGGGACACACCGCGAATTACCGCGGCTGCCCCATGGCCCCGAAGGCCGCAAAAGGCCAAAATAAGCCGAAGCCCAAGGGCAGACGCCCGACTAGGCCCAACCCTCCCACACAGTCCAAGCTCCAGCTTGCGACTCCCCCTCCCACTTTCGTGGATGTCCCTACCCCGGTAGACAACGCTTGGCAGCGTGCAAAGCCCCAACGGGGACCCGCGCCCAAGCCTGAGCTTCCGCGCCCACAGACCCAAAACCGCGCCCCGGCGCCTCCCGCCCCCAAAGCCGCCACTAAGCTTGAGCTCACTACTTTACATGGGTTTATACCGGGGCACGTTATGCCTACGAGGCTCGCGAACTGTTTAGATCATGCTCTAATCCGAACCAAGAAAAGTTCGTGTGTTGTGGTATGCAATTCAGGGATAACAGATCATGATACTGTCCTAATCGGCCTGCAAAGTACTCGTATGAACAGTATTCCTGGCTCTAAAATTCAGACAAAAATTGACTACGGAGAAGTAATTGCTGCTCTTGAAAGCGTTGACTGGGACCACTTATACCATGAAAATGATGTCTCTATAGCATCAGAACTTTTAATTCATAACATCAGTCTTGCTGTCCAGAATAATACCGTAGAGAAAAAAATCAGATGTTCTGATATTATTACTAAGCCATGGATGACCCCCAAGTTAATAAATTCTATTAGGCGAAGGGACATTCTCCATCTTAAGACTAAAAAAATGCCCAATGATCAAGATCTTCACGACAGATACAAAAAACTGCGTAGTCAATGTAAAGTTCTGTTAAAAACAAAAAAGATTCGTTATGATTCTGATTTAATAGCCGCCAATAAGAACAATAGTCAAAAACTGTGGACCGCGGTAAAAGATATATGTAATATAAAAAATAAGAAATCTGATTCCAACGAGCTACTCAGTTTAAAACCTGACCCCACGGACTCGCTGAACGTAGTGAACAACTACTTCTCATCAGTTGGACAAAATCTTGCGCTTGATATTTTAACAAAATCAGAAACTACTGAAACACAACTTTCTAACTCCATTGTCAATGAAAATTCTCCCGTCGATTCCTTTTTCCTCGCACCCACGGACAAGTTTGAAATAATTAAAATCATTTCTGGCCTTAAGCCAAAATCTGCTCCAGGCCACGACAAAATTAGTAATGACTTACTTAAACGTGCTAGCCATGTCTTAGCCACACCAATAGCCCATGTTTGCAATTTAAGTATGTCCCAGGGAGTAGTGCCGAGTTGTTTTAAAATCGCAGACATCTGTCCAATTTTCAAGTCTGCTGACAAAGCGACAGTATCAAACTACCGGCCGATATCCTTACTGCCCTCTCTGTCAAAAATACTAGAAAAACTAGTCAACAAAAGGCTCCTGAGTTTCTTGGAAAAGAACAATATCTTATCGCCAAACCAATACGGATTTCGCTCAAATAAGTCTACCGAAGATGCAGTAGTGGCTCTGGTTGATCACGTAACCGAATGTCTTGACCGAAACCTAAACTGTGTAGCCATATTTCTCGATATGGCCAAGGCATTCGACACGGTTTCCTGGAAAATACTGCTCCGGAAGTTAGAACTTCTTGGTATCCGTGGCTCAACGCTAAATTGGTTCCGCTCATATCTTTGTAATAGAAAACAAAGGGTTCGGTTATCGAATAGTTACAGCGACTATACTTCCATCACTTTCGGTGTCCCTCAGGGCAGTGTCCTCGGACCTACCCTTTTTCTTATTTATATTAATGAACTCTGTCAGCTCAAGGTCAACCAGGCCAAACTATTCACCTTCGCTGATGACACAGCACTAGTTTTTCATGGCAAAAGTTGGACGGAGACTATGGAAGTAGCGCAGCAAGGACTATCAATTGTAGCCCAATGTTTGCAAAAGAACCTATTAACCCTTAATGCGACCAAAACAAAGTATATGACCTTTTGTATAACTCAGCGAACATATCCAAGCTCTAGTTCACTTCGAATTCACTCTTGTTTCCCCCATGCCAACGAGCCGTGCACTTGTCCAGACCTCGAGAGAGTTACAACAATAAAATATCTTGGTGTTACCATCGACCATAGACTCAACTGGGAAAGCCAAATAAACAATTTGTGTGCTCGATTACGCAAAATGTCACATATATTTAAGAAAATAGGTGGAGTGTGTAATCCCAGTACTCTTAGAATTTTATACCAAGCTCTGTGTCAATCCATTCTAAACTATTGCATAGTGTGTTGGGGGTCCGCGAACAAAACATTGTTTATAAAAATTGAGCGTGCCCAGAGGCTGATACTTAAAGTCGCATACAAGAAGCCATTTCTTTACCCAACAGTCGAACTATACAAGGAGACTAAATACTTAACAGTTCGGCAGCTTTACATTCTTGCAGTGGCTTTGCGGTTTCATAAGACAGCCTTAAACACAATCTCCCAAACAAGAACAGTGCGACGAAATGTATGGTCAACCCCTCGAACAAGAACCACTTTTGCGCAGCGTTCATTTTATTTTAGAGGACCATTCTTATACCAACGTATCGACAGCTCCCTCAAAATATTGCATACAACGCGTTTTGTTTGCAAAACTAAAATCAAGACATGGCTGTCTTGTTTAGATCGCAACGCAACTGAAAAGATATTAATAAGCAATAGATAAATATGTAACCGAAAACATTCTAAAAATGACTCCATAGGAATATCTGCCACGTTAGACACACTTAAAAACACTAAAAACTCGTCCCACTTTATCCATATCTATTAAAATAAAGAATAAAAAAAAAAAAAAAAGAAATAATAAACACGCCAGTTGCTTCAAAGTATTAATCCAGCAAAGCCCTTACTGTACAGACACACTCGCAACATTCATCCACTCACACACCAACATGCACGCTACACACACACAATACGCAATCGAAAAATGGAAATTACTTGTACTCGTATTTAAGTAAATTACTAAGAACTCATTGTTAAGTCACTCTTTTCATTACATTAGGTAATAATTATGAGATGTCTTATCTAAAAGCGGAAGAGACTAAATCTCACGACACAGGACCACCCTAGTGTGAGATTTAGGGTTCCACTCTGGAAGTTTGTAAATTTTAATCTAAGTACCTACCTACTAACATTACTTTAAGCATCATCAAGATTTACTAACTCCAAAACCTGTAACTTTTTGAGCATAAATAAACGTTATCTTATCTTACTAAGGCCGCTAAGCCCGCCCCGTCAGGTGCCGTCGCGAATAGCTCCTCCATGAAGGACTATATCGTCGACTTGGAATTCGCTAACGAATTCCTAACGCACCTCTCCATCGTGGATCCCGCCGAACTCGCCGTATTCACGGCTAAGGTCCGCGCCAACCCCTTCAACACCACCCAAATCATGGCCGAACACCGCACACTCCTCGACCATCTTAAGGTCCACGGAGCCGCCATGGTTAATCTTCTTAAGACGTACTATGGATAGTACACCCTTAAGAGAAAAGCCTCACTCCCTATCCTTGGCATGGTTCAATGCCAACGGCCTCTTCAGTGACCACAAGGACCAACGCGCCTTGATTCACCAATTTGTCTCCACCCACCAGGTGGACATAATGCTAGTGAGCGAGACCTTTCTAAAGCCCAGTAGGAGGAATCCCAAGATCGCCAACTACTCGCTGGTTCGTAGTGACAGGACCACCGCTCCGAAGAGCGGTACCCTGATCTACTACAGAAGGTCTCTCCACTGCATCCCAATAGACACCCCACCCTTCATAAGCCTGGAAGCTTCCTGTTGCCGTATCTCGATGACCGGTCATCAACCCATCACCCTTGTTTCTTGTTATCTCTCTGGTAACAAATCATTCGAAAGAAGCGACTTTGAGTTGCTTCTGTCCCTCAGTAGCGCCGTCATTCTGGCAGGCGACTTCAACAGCAAGCACATGATCTGGGGCTGCAATGCGACCAACCCGAAGGGCAACTATCTCTTCTCCCTCTCCGATGAGCTCAATTTTGACATCATCGCACCCAGCACCCCGACATACTTCTTCTATGACGTTGACCGCAGACCTGACATACTGGACTTGGCGCTTCTAAGGAACGTAACTCTCCAGTTGCGCTCACTAGAAGTGATCCATGAACTCGACACGGACCACAGACCTGTCTTGATGAGACTAGGCTCTGACCCGACAAACAGACCCACCCGAACCAAGTCCGTGGTGAGCTGGGAGCGTCTAGGCCCAGCCCTGGAAACCATCAGCTCACCCGACCTTGATAGGATCCCTGACAATATAGTCACCCCCGACGACGTTACCCTCTCGGTAGACGCCCTCAATAGCCACCTCCGCACCACTGTTCGTGAGTGTCCCAGTCGAGACCATGGATCGACGCTGGGCCCTGCCGGAGGATGCGAGGGACCTACTGAAGGCTAAACACGCCGCCACTAGGGCATACGACTCTCGAACCCACCAGGCATACTGGCGGCTGGCTCGAGCTCTGAAATCTGACGTAGTGACAAACATGCCACCCCTCACCCGTCCCAATCTACCTCCTGCTTTCGAGGACGCGGACAAGGCCGAGTGCCTGGCCGACAGCCTCGAAGCGCAGTGCAGCCCCAGCTTAGACTTGGTCGACCCTGCTCACCTCGATACGGTGAACAGAGAAGTCGAAGAAAGATCCTCCGTCCCCCCCACTGATACCCTCGAGCCTGTCACGGCCTCCAAGGTCGAGTCGATCATCAAGGGCCTCCACGCCAGGAAAGCCCCCGGTGCCGACGGCATCAGTAACAAAGTGCTCAAGCACTTCTCCGTCTCACTTGTATGTCTTCTAGTCAGCATCTTCAATGCGGCTATGAACAACTGCATGTTCCCCGAAACATGGAAGTCCACCGACGTCATCGGCATCCATAAGCCCGGCAAGAAGGCTTCTGAGCCCTCTAGCTACCGTCCCATCAGTCTCCTCAGTACCCTGGGGAAGATCTATGAGCGCATCCTTCTGAAGCGCATCTGGTCCCATATAAAGGACAACAATCTCCTTCCCAACGAGCAGTTTGGCTTTAGGGCCAAACACTCTTGTGTTCAACAAGTACACCGCATCACGGAGTACATTCTCGAAGGCTTCAATAAGAAACCCAGTCACGGTTATCTTGTCAAGCCCAAGCCTCAGGGGACCGTAGCGGTCTTCCTGGACGTAGCGAAAGCTTTCGACAAAGTCTGGCACAACGGCTTGGTCTACAAGCTGTTCGCCAAGAAATTCCCCGACCGACTTGTATTTATAATACAAAACTTTCTCTCTTGTCGAAAGTTCTCCTACAAAGTCGAGGGTGCTCGCTCGGCCCCCCGCCCGATCTCTGCTGGAGTCCCTCAAGGCTCAGCAATGGCCCCCGTTCTCTACTCGCTCTGTACGAGCGATATTCCTCGTTCTCCCAACGTTGAGCTTGCGCTCTTCGCGGATGACACCGCCCTCTATTCTAGGGGTTTGAAAAGGAACGTTCAGATGCTCGATATCCAAAGAGCTCTCTCTATGCTCGGTGATTGGTTCAAGAACTGGGCCATCACTGTCAATCCCGACAAAAGTGCAGCCATGTACTTTCATCCCGAAAAGCTCAGGAGCAATCCGCGTAAGCAACTCACGCTTAACGGAAAGCCTATCCCTTGTGCCCCTACGGCCAAATACCTTGGCGTGACCCTTGATCGACAACTCAACTTCTCCACATTCAGATTGTCCGCAACCGTGCGGCCTTCTTCCTAGGACGACTCAGTCCTCTCCTCAATGCGCGCAGTAAAATGTCCCTTAGAAATAAGGTGACAATTTACAAAACGTGCATTCGCCCCGTTATGACCTACGCTTCCGTGGCCTTCGGTCACGCTTCCTCCATCGACCTGAACAAGCTTCAGGTCATCCAGAATAGGTTCATTCGCAAAGCAGTCGGAGCTAGCTGGTTTATGCGAAACTCTGACCTGCATTGCGACCTCGAACTCCCCTCCATTACCCAGTACATCAAGTACACTTCTCGCCGCTACTTTGATAGGGCTCCTCATCACCCCAACCCACTCGTAGTCCAAGCTTCGGACTACACGTCAGACACTACACACCCACCTCCTCTCCGTCGCCGCCCCAAACACCTCCTGGGCGACCCGGATGACCCCATCGCCGTAGTCACCTCTGCGGCGCTGGGGTCATCCGATCCGACAGCTCCCTGCAACAGGAAGTATTCCGTATTTGGTATAGGCGCCGGTTACCAAAGGCACACAGTCAGACACCGACCCCGCCGGCGAGGTCGAGGACCCCAGGATCTGTTAGAAGATCGGTTAGATTCTCTCCAAATAGTCAATCAGCTCAACCTATTAGGGCCACAGGGCACACCCCTTCTGGGGTGCCCGGGCAAGTCTGATCTCCCCCGCCGGGTGACGGCCCAAGCCGAGGTCCGTACCTTCTCAGGTGCCCTTGCGCTAGTCACCCTATAACCTAATCTTAGGGCTCAGCCGCCTTCCGCGCTCGCCCATGTCCGGTAAGCTGTAAATCTGTAGAGGCCTCAGAGGCCAACAGCTATAAGTCATTCAAAAAAAAAAAAAAAAAGCTCCTCTGTCGCCGCGCGGCCAGCCGTGAGGGGATACGGGGGCGATGCAGCAGGCACTGCATAATTATGATATGGATGGAGTTTTAACTCACTTCCTATACCTACTAGATTTTCTCCGAACTGTATTGCTATAAACCCAGCCAAAACACAAATTTGTTCCTACGTTGGATGGCAATGTTTCGTAACTTATTAAATAACTGTGTATTGTGATTGTCATGACCAATGCTGACCTAATAATTATTATTGATGAGAAACTTTTGTACAAGCTAATAAATAATATCATTAAAAAATCATTTAAAAATTTCATATCAGTTTAACTGAATCTTTATAAGGCTATACAAATCAACTCGCTCTTGACCGATTTGATTCATACTAGCAAATATTGGATAGGATTTATATATTTAACGATCGTACTAAATACATATTATCGAAATAGGCTGATAAATAGTACGTTAGCAAATTATCCCCTTTTTGAGGAAAATCACCACATCGTATAAAACTAAGTCGCTTCCCTGTCTGTCTGTCACTATGCATTGTCCCTTATATCTTTAAAACTACGCAACGAATGATGATGCAGTTTTTTTAAATAGATAAAGTGATTTATGAGGAAGATTTCATTTTATGTGTGTAATACACCTGTGCAAAGCCGAGGCGGGTGGCTAGTACGAAATATAAATCAAAAATCGCTGAAAACATAGAAATATTATCAAAATCAGCTTTTCCACCGATTAATTAATAACGTGACGGCAAATTTCCTCCTTTTTTGAGAAAAATACCCCTCGATCAAAAATCGCCTGCGCCAAATGAGGGAAATACGAAATTATCTTGACTTCACCAATGAGTTACTTTGGAATATGTGTACGGAATTTCACACCACTGGCTCTTTGGTGAATGAAAACATCGTGAAGCAACCTGCATACGTCCGTAGCAAGAATTCGATGGCGTATGTGAATATATCAACCCGCACTGAGCCAGCGGGGTGGATAAAGTCTCAATCACCCTTAATGGGTAGGCCTACGTCCTGCAGTGGACTTTCAAAATAAAAGCTGGTACGGGCCCATTTCAAAATTCTGGATGGTCCAGTTCAGTTTCATGCCAAACTAGCGGCTGCTTTAAATTAATCTAAAAAAAAAAAACCGGATAAGTGTGAGTCAGGCTCGCACATCGAGGGTTCCGTACAAACATATTGTTAAAATAATTAAAAACCTGTTTTAGAATGTGCTAATGAAGTTATTTTATATGATACCTTACATGATACGATTTACTCACTTTGAATTTTGAACCCATATTTTGTGAATTTTGGGGCCCTATTTTTTGTGACTTAAATAAAAATGTACAGTTTCCAGATTTATTCCTATATGTGTACTCTAAGACAATGCTTCTCGCCAAATTTCATAGTTCTGTGTCAACAGGAAGTACCCTGTAGGTTTAGATTTTTGTGATTGTCGAAATATGCTGTTTTTTACGACATAAACGGCTTTAACTTTTTTAAACGATAACTGAGAAGATTTTCTTTTTAACTGCAAGATACTATAGATGTATATCTATAGTATCTTGCAGTGCATCTTGTATACGTATGTATACAATTCAAATTTCAATTCGATATCTTTACGCGTTCCCGAGATAAAGAGTCTTGACATACACACAGACGGACAGACGGACAACAAAGTGATCCTTTAATCGTTCTGTTTTTTCCTTTTGAGGTACGGAACCCTAAAAAAAATAAATAAAAAAACCTTCGTATATATTCCTAATCAATTAATAATCTTTTTAGGGGCTTATTCTGTTCATCAAAACTAACTTTTTTCCGTTTCTCCTTTTGAGTTTGAGTAAAGTGGGGACGAAAATTTTTTTTCAACCCCACCCTCGCATGTATTATCGTTGAATAGCGCCTAGAAAAAAAAATATGGCCTAAATAGAAAATGAAAAGTGAAAAAAATTTTTTTTGTCTATGATTATAGTATAGAAATTTTATCAGCTTACCTACTTCCCAATTTTGTAAAATTTTCTGGATTTGTACGGAACCCTCGGTGTACGAGCCTGAATCGCACTTGTCCGGTTTCTTATATATTTCATTTTAAGGCTCGCGCAGACGAGCCACTGAAGACAGCCACCGGTGGCGGCTGCGCGCTACATCTGTATGTATCGCGGACACTACTGTAGCGAGTGGCCGCCACCGGCTGCACGTGTGCGCTGCGTTTTAACAGAATGTATGAAAAATCGTGTCAACTCTTTGTCGCCGGCCACTGGAGGCTGTGGTCGGTGGCCCGTTTTCAAAAATCTGCTATTATGTACTCTTATTTGACAGGAAAGCAAATACAAAAGTTTTACATTAACTTTCAAAATAAGCCAATATAAAGGTTATGTGTAATAGTAGATATTTATCGTATAGTGTTTATCTTTCTAATAATAGGTACTCGTAAAACAAATGATTTGGAGTGTCAGGTAACTTCAGCTTTGCCTATTATTATAATTTGATCGACGAAGAGATAAAACTTTACCACCTCTAATAACAATGAAATAATTGTACACTTCACAACACTGTTGTATACCTAGTTCAGTATATAGGTTGTTTTGTAGAGGGTCCGATAAACCAAATGGGCGTGTTTGGGGACCCATTTTGAGAATATAAGTTGGGCAAAAAAAAAGCCTGACCAACTATTTTTGTTAATTTTTAGGGTTCCGTGCCTCAAAAGGAAAAAACGGAACCCTTATAGGATCACTTTGTTGTCCGTCTGTCCGTCTGTGTGTATGTCAAAACTCTTAATCTCGGGAACATGTAAAGATATCGAGTTCAAATTTAAACTGTACACGTATATATATATATGATTTCTTGCAGTTGTGCAAAAGAATAACTTCTCAGTTATCGTATAAAAAAGTTAGAGCCGTTTATTTCGTAAAAAAACGCATATTTCGACACTCACAAAAATCAAAACCTACCGGGTACTTCCGGTTGATATAGAACTGTAAAATTTGGCGAAAAGCATCGTCTTAGAGTGCACATATAGGAATAAATCTGAAAACCGTACATTTTTATTTAAATCACAAAAAATACACACTACACACTAGATTCACATAATAAGGGCTGAAAATCCAAAAAAGCGAGTGTATCGTATCATGAAAACTATCATATAAAAAAGCTTCATTAGCACATGATAAAACAGGTTTTTAGTAAAATTAGATACAAATCAGAGCTAACTAACGAATGTAGAGCTCATAGAGTAAAAAAACGAAACAAATTTTACATCAAAGTTCAACTTTATAACAAAAACATTAAAAAATGGAGGTCAGGGTCAGGGAACAACCAAATAGAACACCCCATTTGGTTTGTCGGACCCTTTACCAAACACTACATATTTTGTTTTTCACTTTTTTGGTTAGGTACCAAACGATGTTCGATATGTATGTATGTATGTCTCTTATATTTTTTTTTGTTATCTTATATAGGCTAAACATTTAGAACAATGCCAAGTCTTTTTGGAAAACCATGGGGGTAGCCTATGTCCAGAAGTGGACATCCTACGGCTGTTGTATGCACGGAATGTTAATGAGCAATATATCAGATAGATATTCGTTTAATTTGTCAGTGATATATGTATATAGGTAGGTTGTATTTTCATAAAAAGCTAACATTTTGAATAAGAAGGTAATGAGACAGGGTACTGGAATCCTTCTAGCGATATTATTCTACATAAACCCGAGAATTGCAAGTAGCGCGTAGTTAAACTGATGAATATTTAGTTATAAGGGTTAAATTGAGCCCTGTTTTTAAACAGAGGCTTATTTAACGACTCATTTTTGTTACAAATACAATTAATGAAAATTTTATGCAAAGAAAAGTTATCGTGAAAGTGGTTGAAAAATGTACAGGACTATAATCGTAGGGTCTTATGGTCAAATCTAAAGGCGTGTACACTTCTAAATACTAAATTAAACAAGATAATTTTTTGCAAAAATTTGTATGACCGACTTCACCCGTGTTAATTCGCGAATATTTCGCACGGATCGATGTAGCATTTTTCACATTATTGTTGATTTATCAAAAATGGCTCAGCCGATTTTAATAAAATTAAAATGGGACCAATTTCGAAGCGTACTATTTCCAATAAAAAAAGAATTATTGAAATCGGACTACTAGGAAAAAAGTAATGCGTGGTTGGACATAAAAATATATATATATATATATATACGCGTCGAATTGTATACCTCCTCCGGTGGTTCGTCAGTCAAAAAAAAAAAACTTTATTGCGTAAGCTCAACAATTTTGTTGCAGATTGTACTTGATGTTAACGCCAATTATAGTGTAATCCATTACCTAGTGGTATTGACACCATAAACATAGTGTCAGTTAGCCTTTACTATGTGATTTTTGTCTCAAAAATATTCAACTACTTCAGCATAAGAACTTTCAGGAAACAGTGACTTTTACAACAAAAAATTACAAATTGATTCGACTTTAAAATGTACAAATACGCTGGGTTTAATTTCCGACCTTCGAAAAGTTCATTGATATTTTTCATACTTTTGCATATTATTTTAGGTTACGATTTTGGATATTTCAAATGTAAATCACGAAAATTGAAATTATTTGTTAAGATGTTCAGTGTTCTACAAAGTATATTTCTGTGTTCAATACTAGTGTTTTCAATGCCTGAAACTTTGGTACTTGTTGATTATTTTTGGTACGGCATATATATGATTCAGCATGTGCTGAATGTTTTTATTTTATCTTCATTATCATCTAATAGAAGCGCGTATTCTTTTCGGCGCGAAATGCAACGTCTTGATTATTTGATTCAACGCAAAGATGGAAAGAATTATATCGAAATAGTTGAAATTTTAGCCTCAGTCTGCATGCTAATTTATAGAATTGCTACGTACCTATATTTTTATATGACTGGAGGTATATTACTTAAGTACTTGTGGCCAAATGCCATATATTTTCTTATAGTATTGTGCATCGAACTTTTAAACGTATACACAGTTTTCATTTTTCTCGGAATTTCTTGTCGTCTCAAAATACTAGTTGCAAATATGAAGAATTGTGACGTCAGATCATTGATGATAATATGTAGTATTTATAAGGAAATTGCCGACACTGCGGAGAATTTCAAGAAAGCTTACGATCCTATGGTAAGCAATAAAATATTCTTATAGGTCGAATCGGTGGGTGCCTTTGCTTGTATTCGCCCTGTATGGCAGTCGAAACACCTCTCTCGTAGAGCGAAACTGATAATCTTCAACACTAACGTAAAGAGCGTTTTGCTATACGGGTGCGAGACCTGGAAGACCACTAAGCAAGTTACTCGCCAACTCCAAGTTTTCATAAACCGTTGTCTTCGTAAGATTGTGGAAATTTTCTGGCCGGACACAATCACTAACACCGACCTGTGGAGACTGTGCTACGAAGACCCGCAAGACAGTAGATCTGCAAATCAGGCGTCGTAAATGGGGTTGGATTGGTCACACTCTGCGCAGGAACGTGGATCATATTCCAAGACAGGCTCTGGATTGGAATCCACAGGACCGGCGCAGGTGTGGTCGTCCCAGGCAGACCTGGCGGCGGCGCCCTGTCATGGCAGAGGCGAAGAGCATCGGCAAGACGTGGAGCGAGGTGAAGCGGGCTGCCCAAAACAGAACCGACTGGCGAAGTATTGTATATGCCCTCTGCCCCAATGTGGGGCCTTAGGATTAGAAGAGAAGAGAGTAAAGTTACAAGCTGCGCGAAACCCAAACCTCGCGCAGCTTTTAGGTGTCAGCTTCAGTCAGGATTGGCTTTTTCGCAGCTTGTACCTAATATTACTGCCGCCTAACGCAGGGGACACCGTCGTCTAATAACGTACCCATGTGAGGTGAAGGTAGCGCGTGCAACCATGCCCCAGATTCTGACTGCGACACAGCCCTGATCCTCGCCAAATCGGCCCCTGTAAAGGGTCCCAGCATTTGTGAGAGAGCCTTTTTAGCACCGACGTCATCCCATGCCCCCTGAGCTCGAAAAGATTCAGCATTCGGAATATCCATGCCGAGACCAGTCCAGGCCGTCATCGCATCAGACACTAAAGATATACAGGGCCTGTCACCATTTAAACCAAGGATGATAGACAACAATATAACAACTTAGATTACTTATTATAACAATTTAATGTCGATTGCCCTACTAGGCTGAGCCTGTACCAGGGCAACCGATGAACCTGATTACAAAATGTCTTATTATCAGACCCCGTTCACAAGACAGTCATTTTATGATTTTTTTACACAGCCTACAAACTAAAACGGATTTTAGTTCTTAATGTCATTCCTTTAGAATGAATAGTAAATTTAATAAACAATTAGTTTTTATAAAGTAGCGGAAGGTAGAGCAGATTATGTGGCGAGCGGTAAATATGGCTACTGTGATATTTGTGATAAGTTGTAGAGATACACTGATACCTGTGCGCAAGCGCAGATGCACGCAAGTAGTGAAACATGGACAAGGAGTGCCGGATTATTGGCCAGACTATTACAGTGCCGGATTAGTTAAACTCTACCGTAATACTTTTAGGGAACGTACCTATAGAAGCGCTCTAATAGGGTTTTTAGAAGTTCAATAGGCCCAATTATGAAGGCGCCATCATAAATTTAATAGCAACGTAAAAAGTGATCACTCTGTGGAATGCCCAAACTGAAAAAGAAACAGAAATATATTATTCTAAATTGCTAATTTAACTACGACGGCGCCTTCATAATTGCGCCTAATGCCTATATACCTACTTAAACTTGCAAATGTGTGAGTGAGATAGCTGCAGCCGATTGAAAAGCCGCTAATTTTAATTTCTTTAAAAACGGCTCCAACTACATATTATATATTTATCATTACAGTGCGTCGCATCGTTGTTAGTAAATACACCTAAAAGTATGGTTTCAATTTACCACTTCGTTTGGATATTAAGACATGAAGATATTTATGTAAGTTTGAAATTATAATATTTTACATTCAATTACTGGTACACAGACTTTATACCTACTTACTATTGTTTTTTTTTGTTTTACCGTCGGCGATTTTTGATCAAACATTCTCTCAAAAGGGAGGAAATTTGCTATCAAGCTATGTATCAGCCGATTTCGATAATGTTTGGCAAGATTGTTTTGTTTTTAAAAGCTGACAACTGACAAGATTTACGAGTTCGGACCTTATCCATTGAACTAACGAGACCATATCGATAAAACCGATAACTGAAAATGTGCGAGTCAGGCTCGCACACCGCGGGTTCCGTACAAATTTTTAACGTTATTATTTTTATTTTTTTTTTCTGAAAGATTATTGTAAAATAAGATATACGTATTTTTTATTTTTTCAATTAGACCTATATTTTCCGTAAAAATAATT